>JACRUU010000001.1:13809371-13926871 GCA_030449085.1 Kryptopterus vitreolus | reverse complement strand
CAAAAAGAGGGGCTTTTCTGACTCCGTGCATTACATCGCACAACTGAACAGCATGTAGGAACAAATGTGAAATTGTGTGAAACGGGACAAATCTGTTATAGAGACAGTTGACATACGGACATGCTGTAACAAGTCACTCGACGTATTTTGATACAACTGTGGATATCCGGTGCAAATCGCAGAAGGTGCTTGACACTCATTTCGTAAAAAGAAGACTTCTGGGACATATTCTAAAGGTGGCAAAGACGCCGGGAGCAATGTATTGCAGAATGTGATAGATAAATAAAGTCCTTTTTTTTGTTAAGAGAGCTAGTCTTTGACACCACGCTTTTTTCCATTAGCGATTTTAACAAAGCAGCTTCAGAAATATAAACTGTCTCGGGATATTAACTTTAAATGAAATTAAATATCACATAAAGGTTATGAGCAAGCCAGAATGAGAAACTTCTTGAAATGATATATGTGGAGAAAAACCCCTGAGAGGAAACAGACTAGTATGAGTACATTTACATTTACATTTGCAGCATTTGGCACAGACAGCACCCTTATATCCAGAGCGACTTACAATTGAGCAATTCAAGGAGAAGGGTTAAACCCCTGAGACCTCCCTAGTGACTAGGCTTAGTGGTGGTGGGGTTTGAACCCATGATCTTTCGGTCCAGAGTCCAACACCTTAACACCTTAACACCTTAACCACTGGGCTATCACCTCAGCCTATGACTAACAAGGACATTGATTTTTCGTACATTTGGAAGGCTTGAATGCAAATCGGTTTGTGGCGTGCGCAGAGTAAAGCTGTCGCCATGGTTTCTAAATTGGTTCTGTCTCGCGTAATCTCACTGATTTCATATCCGCATTCTGCCTACCTCCTGGCATGGGACTGCCAACATCCTGCAGTGTGAGGACAGACAACTTCTCTCCTGTGTCCACCCGGATGACGCCGTGACTCAGTCCCATCATACTGAGGACGCCTCGGCCTATGGGCTTAGAGCTGCCGTCACTCGGCCTGCAGGTCAAACGCACAACATGTACTGCAGATCACATCCACAGCCTCCGGTGTAAACACAGATGTCATCGCATAGTAACCGTAGGAGAAAGCTGGGTTTACCTCCTGACAGCGACAGTAAGAGCCTCTGGTGAGCTCGCGCATGGACAGATGACCTCTGACTTCAACCCCAAACTCTGAAAAACGTTCAGGAACGCGTCGCATGATGAGATCGACCCTGAGAGGTGAGAATGGGGGGGGGGGATTGGGGGGAGGTTATGAAGGATGTAATATTTCTGAATTAAAATATACACACACACTCACACTCATACAGGCATATGTGGTTTACAGGGTCAATATGACTCCTTGGTGGTTTACGGGGACACACCTTTCCCGACACTCAATAAACTTAAAAATCGCGTTTAATCTTTTTCATTTGTTCTACAAAAGACTAACCATGTACACACACAAATAAATACATAAACGCACACAACACACACTTACACGGATTTGCTCCATCAGCAACTAGCAGCATACGGAGAGAGCTCAGGTTGATATCGGTCTGATCCCTGTGTGCTATCAGAGCCCAGTGAAGATCCCTACTCTTCACACACACCACCTTAGCTACACACACACACACACACACACACACACACACACAGTAAAAAGACAAATGCAGTGCCGTTTTTAAAAACAGCTGAATTCTGAATAGAGCCTTATTATTAAATGTGTATATAATTCTGAGGGAGCGGAAAAATAAAAGTGTGGGTTTTGTACCTTTGTAATGACAGACCTTCTGGACCCAGGATAATGGATTCACCTTCATGAGAGCATATGGAACACTCACAGTGTGGAGCATATTGAGGACACTCTGGAAACATGGACAGCAAGTGTCAAAAAGACCAAAAATAAATAAAAAAAAAAGTGTAATATGAAAGCTATAGAATAATCACCGTTAGAACGCCGTGCCACAGTCCGACGTCCTTCTTAAAATCCAACACGTTCACAAGAGTCTCGGCTGAAACACACACACACACACACAAACACACACACACCATACAATATATAAATGTTGAGTAAAAGTGTGCGGACGCCTCGTGAAGATTTGATGTAGGTGAAGTGAGGAGGCCTGGGGTGCGGTCAAAGTTCCAATCATCTCAAACGTGTTCTATATCAGACCTCAAACTCGTGTAGTCTATATGTACGTTTCCATTACAAATTTGCGTAAAACTTTTGCGATATTTATGAAATGTTGATAAAAAACTGTTGCGAAATGACGGTGTTTCCATTAACCATATCATGCGCCTAAATCTCGTCCTCTCGCAAAGTTGCTCAAAAGAATAGGCAGGCTTATTTATATCGCATCAAAACGCACATATATGTGACCTGGCAATGCGAAAAAACTGTTTCCATTACAGATTTGTGAATTATTCCTTTTTCGCATCGTTTAAAAAAACCACCTCATGAAGCGTAAAAACGTTTTTGCGATACATGCGAGTTTTTGCGATTTTGGCGCGTTTCCCATTAGGCTTATTTTCAATTCGCTATTTAAATTTCCGCATTTTGAAGGGTAATGGAAACGCACATTATATCTTCATGAGGCTGCCACAACACATTTGTCTCTTTTCTAGTTTGAAAAAGCAGGTGTTCCAATACTTTTGTACATACAGTATCGAGTGAAATGCTGTGTGTGTGTGTGTGTGTGTGTGTGTGTGTGTGAGTGAGTGTGTACACATCTCACCTTCGCTGTATCCACAAGTGTGTGTGAGGGTTTGACAGTGTGTCAACATAGCCATTCTCGTCACAGTCACTCCCAGGACACTTCCGTCTTTGCAAGTCTTATACTGAGAGGGAGATCATTAAATGTTTATATTTACATGGTAATATTAACAAAAGTCTTATAGATTTTACAACACAAAATACAGAGAGAAAAAAAAAAGGAATTCAAACCTCGATATACGCTGTGTCATTGTTTGCATCTTTAATTAGAGGGTACCACTCTCTGGGGGGTTTCGATAAATGCTTCGACTCCGTGACGACCCATAACAGCTTTGGCCAGCCTGATTATATAAAGCGGGTGTGTGAGGGGGGACAGGTAAACTCAGTGTTTACACAAAACAGAAACATCTGCAATAAATAAAGACAGCACAACAAATGAGTGATTTCACACTAATGGAGTCCCCGACCTTTGAATTGCACAATATCACCACTCAGGCTCTTGGGAAGACCTTTGTGGCACGCATCGCTGGTCAGTGCCACGGCAACGCCACAGCTGCCCAGCAGGAAACCGATCTGCTGACTCCCAGCATCCTTTGGAAGGAAAAATACGCCCGAGACATTGTTATATGTATAAAAGAGAAGACTGTTTGCAAGGGGATTGCTGGACAGAATTATTAGATGATCACCAGTGTTACCTTTTTGCTAAGTGGCACTTCAATGGGTACCGGCACGACTTCAGCTAACATACAGCCATAAAATGCCACCAAAAATGCCACAGGGTCATTATTGGGGTACACTAATGCCACCTAAGACACACACAAACAAACAAGCAAAAAAAATTAACTTTTGAACTACAATTATTACTGGTTTTGCTTGATTTTGCAAAAATAACAAGAAGTGATTTACTCTGTCTCCTGGCCGGACGATGGGTTCCTGCTTGGTGCCGAGTTTGTGCAGAATGTAATAGGCCACCTTCATACTCCTGGACCACAGCTTACCTACACACGTGTAGTCAATTTAGAATTTTTAGAATTTATTCAAAGGGAATAAAAGCATCAGTTACTAAATTGTATGGGGCCAGATTTTTCTTCTTCAAATGTTTGTATAAAACTGTAATAAGAACAAAATGCTAATACTAAACAGAGACTGGAAACATGATGGATTCCTCAATATATTACATTGGGTTTGCTCAGTGGACATTGCTTCCTAATACAATTTGAAAATGTAATATCTCAATCTAATTCGGAGATCTTTGCTGAGCTGACATTTTAACACCGCTACCTTCAGGACACACTGGAGCGCTTTGTACTTGATGCATAAACGCCGTTTAGACATTGGACTTCATGGTAAACCGTTTCGGGGACACGATGTGGTTCCGCCCAAAAACCAGTACCACAATGTCTTGAACTAGGACACTTCATCCCCCTCCAGTATGACAATACCCCTGTGTACAAAGCAGTCTCTTGCTATAGTGCTCTGACCTCGATCTTACCGAATACTACTGGAACACCGATTGCACACTAGTGCCTCTGAAACCCGACAACGCTACCTGACTTTACTAACTTTGAGAGTAAAGTGCCCCCAACATCGAGAGGAAAGAAGGTTATTATTAACAGCAAATGGGGACTAAATGTGAAATAGGATTTTCAAAAGGCGCATTAATGAGGGATAAAATAATAAATGTGACACGTAAAAGATACCTTCAACGAATTTCATTTCTCAAGTTACAACGTTATCTGATCTTAAAGAAAATGTATTAGTAACCATTAAAGATAAATGTCATGAATAATAATAACTAATAATAACCCCGGTATGGCCAAGCTGCCACCCTTGGGTCCTTGAGCAAGACCCTTAACCCTCTGTGCTCCAGGGGCGCCATTTCATGGCTACCAACAACAAGCTGGGATATGCGAAGAAAAGAATTTCACTGTGCTGTAATGTATATGTGACAAATAAAGGCAATTATTATTATTATTATTAACTAATAGACTACAGAACGATATGCATTACTGTAAACATTAAAAGCAACGACAGTAACGTAGACATTCAAATGCAAAATGTGAAATTAACATAACCGAACTGAGCGCTTAAATTTTGTGCGTAAAATGTAGAAATATACGGTTTATTAGAGAAGAAAAAGGCAGACTGACATTGAGAGTCGCACAAGTCCACTGTGCTTTCATTATTGCATCGTATTTCATCATCAACATTATTCGTTTAGATCTCTGCAGTGGATTAAATGGCATACGAGAATGGTCAGGGCTCATCGAGCGAGTGCTTCGCGTTCGTACCGTACGTGAGGGTGTAAGGTTGTTTGGCACCGGCGTGTGTGATGGTCAGACACGGTGCTTTGGGTGCAATGGCACCCCAGCGCTGCAAGGCTGCCTCTAGAGAGGCGGGGCAATTCTTCAGTCTTCCCAGTTCTTCCCCTTGGCATATTTTCGATTCAACTCCTTCTGGATGTGGCAAGGACGGATCAGGCTGTCGGACTGGAGGAGGAAAATAAATAAATAAACAATCCCACAATATTAGAAAAACATTTACACAAAACCCAAGATTAGGAATTGGATACTTGTTATAAAATTTATATTTCAATTCCTCTTTTTGGTTCTTGGTTGCATTTTTCTTTTTCACCTGGCAATCTGCCAGGACCTTCAGTGCATCCAATCTTCCAGGACCTTATGTGGTAATCTAAACGGTTTACAAGATGGACCATGGGAAGAGCTCAAAAGGGTGGCTAAACTTTGCAAAAAAAACAAAGACAACGCTAAGTGTGTTTTTTGTAATAAGATAATACGTTGCTAGCAACATGTCACGACCAACATATCAGAATCGATATGCGGATTCGGAATTGATCAAATTAAAATGATACCAAAGAGCTGCGAGAGGGCTGCACTCCTGCGGGACCCCAAATAGGACAAGACGTGAAGGCTAAATGTTGGTGCGAGAGAACCGAAAAGGGACATAAATATAAATTTAAAAACAAATCAGTAAAAAAAACAAATAAACTGTTATTGATTTACTGCACAAAATCAATGAAGGCAACTAAATTAAAATGAAATGATAAATAATTTTTTTCATTTCGGTCTTGATAAAAACAAGTCAGGGTCAAGGCACACAAGTAAACAGTCTCTGTAGCCTCTGTAGATAACCACCACCTGAAGGGCAGCGGGTTTAGGCGAAGTGTATAGTGATTTTTATCAAGAACTTTAAAGGAGGCAGTGGACTGACAGATAACTGCATCCAGGTTGGGTAAGTGGAGCATGACTTAGTTCATACAGATAGCCTGGGTTACATATCAACTGTACACACCAGCATGCGGAGGCCCCATAACTAAGGTGCTAGCATCCTTGGTATGAACTGGCCTCAACGGAATGCTTTTTAACACGCCCATCAAAGAAGCTATGAAAAGGAGACTATGGGGCTACGAGCACAAGATTTGTGGGCTACAAGCGCAAGTGTCACTAGATACAGTTTTAATTAGAGTTGACAAAAAAAAACAAAAACAAAAAGTGGATGTTTGGTGAAAGCGGCGATTCAGGTGACAGTTTTCCGAAAAAATTCAAACGGAACTCGCATTCTGAAAAATAATCCTCCTCCTTTCCCTCCTGCCTCAAATCAGCCTCCAGTCTCCTCAAAGATTATGTTTACTTGTTACAGAGAATTAAGTTAACATCGATAATAATTGTATTATTATACTGTATTACTGTTTTTTTTGTACTGTACTTTTATTTTGGGGGGTTGAACACACACACACACACACACACACACACACACACACACACACACACATATATACACACATGCACATACATATATACAAGGTCAGGAAACTTTGGGGGTATGTGCAATTTACATTAAGGGCTTACAATACACACAAACACACACACGCACAAATCTAAGGTCAGGGGTTTAAACCTAACGCTGTGTGGCATTCTATCCTGAGCGGTGCGACTATTTTTAGTTTCTCCTTCGGGATCAATAAAGTACAGCTCTCCATCTATTTATCCACCCATCTAGTCTTATTTCTGTCTGTCTTGGACCGTTTCCAAATTCATGTCACTTGAGAAGGAAACATCTGCAACTGTACTGCAGAGAGCATAAAAGTAATCAGAAACGGATGGTTATTTTGAGGGATTGAGACTTCTGTCTGTTTGACCCTATATTTCTATATATCTACTGTAAATGATGGATAGACGGATGGATGGATGGATGGATGAATAGACAAAAAGTCTGTCATTTCTCTCCTGCACCATGTACGTTAAGGTGCTGCCTTGTGTCTATTATGTATTAGAGATTGACCGATTCATTGGTTCTGCTCTAACTGTCATCTATGCGCAAAAAAAATCATAGTTTTTCCGGGTTGCACTGGAGCGGCTCAGAAGCTTCGTCCTTATTATACAATAAATCATTGTATTGTATAATTTTATTGATTTATTGATGCCATCTGCTATTTGTTTTGGCATGCGAGCCTGCACCCTGTACCTCGGCCACTAACAGTTAACTAAAGTTAACGGTAAAATGAAAAGGAATGCAATTTACGTTTACATTTACAGCATTTAGCAGATGACCTCATCCAGAGAGACGTTCAAAAAGTGCTTTAAGTCTCCGTCTATGAATAATTTATGAATGGTTAGGTCTATTACCAACTTAAACTATTACCAACTTTTTTTTTTAAATAAAAGTGTAATTAGGAAGGAAGAAGTGCTAGTTCTCGTTCTCGCTGGTGTTTCTGGAAGAAACAGGTCTTCAGTTGTAATTCAGTCATTTAGAAATGCATTAGTAAAGGTTGCATTTTACGAAACAAACAATGAACCATTTCAAAAGGAATCTTACTTTCAAGCGTTAGAATTTCACATAAACCTAATTATGTATAAAATTTATTTCTATATTGCATTCAAAAAGTCCCTCTGCAGTGGACGTGCAGAGAAGGCAGAAGGTCGCGGTTTTTAAAGCTGGTGATAAATTACATAGATTTAGTAGGCGTAGCTAGTAGGCGTACACAACGAAGAGTGCAGATCCCTCATATAGTAATGCACGCATAGTAGTACCATTAAAGTGAATTTGTGTTAACATGTTAATAACCCATTAACTTTGACAGCCTGAATATAAATATTCATATATACACACACGCGCGCACATATATGTGTGTGTGTGTGTATGTATGGGAAAAAAATAAAAAATATGTGTTTTTTATATATACACACACACACACACACACACACACACACACACACACACACACACACACACACACACACACACACATATATATACACACACACATACACACAGACACACACACACACAAGTAACTAACTAATGTGTCAATCAACATAATACCCATTTCCATGCTCCAACTGGCCAGAGTGAACACCAGTGCTTTCAGAGATTTGCATTAAAAGAACAGCCACTCCAAGTCAATGTTTCTAAGCTCTCAAGAGATTTTCAAGATATATGCAGGAAACCTGATACGCCTCGGACTGCACGAGGGATCAGTAAATTAGCAGACACTTCCACCCCTCTCACCCACTATACTATGGACGGTCCTGAACCTGCCTCGCTGTCTACTCAACACTGGACACAATTCAACAACCGAGTCTTGCGATAACTAGCTTCCCATAAGAGGAACACCCTGGTGGTATCCACTTTGGGGCAAATAAACGCTCCCAAATCGACAGGATAGATTTGGCTTGTGTCTCGCAAACGTTTCCTCTGGGACTAGCTAGCAGCAAGCCGGCATCATGTAGCGCAGCACCGCGTATGCCGTCTTTTCAGGCACTCCTAAATTCATTCTGAAAGGGGTACAGGGGCCAGACCTGGGACTTCCCCTTTGTTCAACACTTCCTATTTAAAATGTACCATGTTGGACTGAGATGTGTAGCTCTTTGTTAGAGATCACTCAGTAATAGAAGCATGCTGGAGGAAAGTCTGCTTTGCATGCACTGGTTGTGGTCAAACCTGGAGGGTGTGGGCAAGGTCATAATGCTCTTGTTTTCTAAATAAATGGAGTCAACTGAGAAAGAGAGTTGATTCTCACGGCTCGTGGGGAATGTCAAGGGTTCACCGGACCCTTAATTATATAGTTACAGAAGTAACTAATGCTGCTGGCGTGCGGTTGCTGGGTGTTGGTAAGGTAATGTTTTCTTTACTTACTTGACAGCAAAGGCAAGTGATAAAAAGACTGGTCACATCAGTATATATTTGCCACTAATAAGGACAACATACAGGTAAACAATGATGGTCAAGAGGAAAGAACTTCAATAAGACCTTTAAATGTGTCTCTGTGACACCAGTTGGAACAGTTCCAAACATTGCTCGCCCCAGTAGTGGATAGTAAGGAAGTAAATGAAATTCGTTATGCTTGTCTGCGTATCTATACTGAAGTCAAATACCCCCCCCCCCCCCCCACCCCCCCCCCCTCTCTCTCTCTCTCTCTCTCTCTCTCTCTCTCTCTCTCTCTCTCTCTCTCTATATCTATATATATATATATATATATATATATATATATATATATATATATACACACACATTTACATAGGTTTATATCACTCTATTTATCTTTGAATGCGTGGAACAAATCCTTTTATGCACAATGTATCATTTCAGCATTGACCTTTCCTCATCCGTGCTCAGCGCTTGTAACGTTAGGATGGAATATAAAAGTATTTGTACAGCTTTAAATAATAAGCACAAAAATCTAATTAAACTTTTTTTCTTATATCTAATTTTATAATACTACTGTATATTGTATCCTGTGAATCCTCACTCACCCTACCTAAATTTCCCCGAAATGCGGCGACTAGCTGCGCATGTCACAACAGGGATGAGCTCCTCACTATATTATTGTATGTAACCTAACCAACGTCACCAGTTTATATGGAAAGCAACCAAAACCGGAACATAATTCTTAAAGGAGCCACGTACCATATTAGCCACGTACCATATTATATCTTGAAATTTAGATATTTATAACATCTGTTACAATTAGTTTGAGTATTAGAAACATGAAACGTATTCATTTATGCTACGGTGAGAAAAGAAAAATGGGCAATTAATAGCGATTACATTTTTTCATCTATTGACAGCCCTAATATAGCTATAACTATTCATTTGATGTAATTTATCAACAGTGACTGCATATACACATATACTGCATATACACATTACATGCTGTACATATACTTACATGTCCATTTGCACTTCATTCGCTATTATTTGCACTAGACGCTAAACTGCTGTGTACCTGTACTACGCAATGACAAACTTTTCTATTAATAGAAAGCTGTGCTAAGCGTAACATTTAGAGGCACACAAACTGACAGGATTAAGAGTCTTGTGATAAAAATGATCATAGGAAATGATACCCATAAACGAAATTTTTCACAAATTTGAAGAAAACACTTTGACTTGAGGACTATTTTGTCTAATTGTAACTCAAGTACATGGTTTGTGTTGTACAAACGGGGCTTATTTCGGTTATCTCACTAATATCTGTACCTTCCAACAGCTCCTCAAAGTCGTCGATGAAGTACTCCCTCAGTGGACGTCTCTTGGGTTTCTTCAGGGTGTTTACCAGCTGCTGAATCTTCGAGGACACTCGACTGCTCACGGGCACTCCTGCACATTTGAACGACACGCATTCGTATACAAAAAAACTAATAGAACACCCGTTCGTATATTAAAACAAACACTCGCAAATAAAACTCATGGGGGATGACCGAGCTCTCTGTTCTCTTGGTGTCACTTATTTTAATGATCCCTCTGAAAGCTATGATTTGAATTCCCATGCTGCCTCTTTTTTGTTTTTACATGAATCTATACAAAAATTAAACAACATTTTACAGAACAAAAGAAAATAAATCCCACTGATATTCTTGGCGTACTAATAATGTCTTATTAGTTCTTACTTGACATGGCGTGTGAACACGGATTAATGACTGACTGAATAATTACTTATTAGATTCATATGTGTAATTGTTCCTTGGCAGCTTTACAGCGTACAAACACAAACACACACACTCACCACGACTCATTCCTTACTCACCATCTCCCGTCTCCATGAGCTCAGCGTTCCCATATTTGGGCATAGGCTTGGTTGGCAAGGCGACCTGCGGGCGCTCCATGGTAACGAGGGGCGGGTCGGGCATGCAGCTTGTGATGTCAGGAGGTGCAGGATGACTGTCTGTATACAGTGGAACACCATCATAACACACATTTCAGATATCTAGTGAATATAGTCTTGTCCCCGTCTAAGATTGTTGCACTGGAGCATGAAAAATTCGGGTCCGGCAGACCCTCATACAGCAGTTCAACAACTCTATAATACATTTGAATTATGCACATCATTTGGACGACACAATCATGTACACAGGGGTTTTAAAGAATAATAATTAAAAATAAATAAATACCACTTCCACCTATGCCAATATCCCATAATTGTTTCAGTCACAGCTTTTGCCTTATGCATCGATAAATAAAGCACGTACTTACACTGTGTTATGGTTACATGTCTTATATATTTATATTGTGCACTACTCATTACTATTTGTATACAATAACTTAACTTTAATACATTAAAAATGACATGCTGGAATTCGCTTTGCATTACGAATGCGAGCGATTTTCCGAATTAAGTTTGCAATCCACTCTATATAGGCTTACAATGGGGCTGTGTTCTGATGACCCCAACATAACCTCAAGATATCCAAGTCGAGACATGCTTCATCCTCCCCAAGGGCCTTACATAATTTGGATCAGTATGGGGTACTGCCATTTGTTGTTAATCTTATTTCATTTTTGTTTTGTTTATTTTCAATTTAATTTGCTTTTTAATTTTGTTTTGTGTTTGTGTATTTGCACTGTCGAGGGTCTCTGTTTTGTTTTGCACGGTTTGGACTTTATGTGGCTAGGACAACTTAGCCTAGTCCTCAGCACTGTGTTATGCAGCTCTATTCTGTGTGTCATTTTATACAGCACCAAGGTTCTGGAGAAACGCTGTCTCATTTCACTGTGTACAGCGTCAGCTTTAGAGAGTTGAAAAGACAATAAGAATAACCTCTTGACTTAATTGCCATACATACATGTACATCTATCTATCTATCTATCTATCTATCTATCTATCTATCTATCTATCTATCTATCTATCTATCTATCTATATATGTATATATACACACACACACACATAAATATTGCATTTATACAATATTTATATCTATACGCATTTATACAATATTGTCACCAATATTATGTCAAAAACTTAACTTCTAAACATTGTACATCTGGGATTATCTGCATTAACAGGTTTAGCTACTAGACAACGCAAACAATGCAAAAAAAAACTAAAACAAAATGAAAATGTTACTGTGCCAAAAAAAATGCACTAGCAAATCACTAGCTGCTTTGGAATTTGTAACCTTCACCATTCTCTAATGTAACTGTCATTTTGTTTTTTCACTGTAACTGTAACGGATTGCTGGTATTTTTATTTTGTAATTAAATTACGTAACGCCGTTACATGTAACTGGTTACTCCCCAACGCTGGTTATAACTACGGCAGATATCATTTTGAGATAGAAACTCATTTCCGGGCTTGCTGAAAAGACAGTATACTCTTGCCTCCTCTTGTCTTAGCAATAGCACTAGTATACTAGTATAATATGGAATTCGAAGCAAATGGTCACGTATTAAATTTGATGTATACATTACGCATATTTCTAGAACATTATACATTCATCACTGTATTTCTGTCTCAAAAAAAAAACAACAACAAAAAAAACAACAATGTGACCACTGCCATCCTGCCCACCCACATAACAGGCCGGGTGATGATGTCATGGGCCGTCTGCCACAGATGGTAGAGACATTAGACAGCATTCTTGATACTAGTATGAACGATTTGACTACCTGAATTTTAAGACAGGTAAAGGATTTTTATTATTATTATTATTATTATTATTTGAATGACTCCCAGGCATACTGACCCTCTGAGTCCAGTGATGACCAAGGACGTTCGGACTGGTAGTCATAAGAGCGCTGCCCGAGGTTACCATTCTCTAATGAGACTCCCATCTCTCTTAAGCCCCGCCTCTTGAGGGACAAATGAGAAACTTGGCCGACTTGGTAAAGGAAACAAAGAATGAAAGAAATTTTAAATGACTACATATTCTTATTACGGGTCCATAAGAGCACTGCTATGGACAGTGCGTAATACTCTTATAAACTAGCTAACACGTTACACAAGAGTTGTAAATGACAATATCAACGTGTCATGGTACTTTACAAAACTACGCGACTTGCATGAGAATGGGGACTCACAGCTGTAAGAGTGTGCGTTGCTCTCTGCCAAACGTGCTGCGTTGGCGGATCCGTTGCTGTGCGATGATGACGAAGATGTGGTCGATGAAGATGAGCCACGAAGTGCTCGACTGATCCAGGCCTCCACTCCTGCACCCCTGGCTCTTCCTAAGGAGCCTTCACCCTCAGAGCACGATGATGAGTCTACCAGCATGGAAAGAAAGAGGGATTAAGAGAGAGAGCCAGTGAGCTAGCCCCGGCGTAACCACGGCACGTGAATGAAACCACACACAATCACACACTGATATACAGTAAAGGCGGCCATTCATTCTTTCATACGTTTCATTAAAGATGCTTATTTCATAATTATAGCTTTATTACAGTCCTAAAGTTCATATTACAATTCTACCAATCATATATTTTCCAGCCACAAATTTAAATGTTAGTTTAATTTGTACAAATTTAAAAGTACTTTTGTGGCAGATACGTCACTATAGATTACTTTTCCAGAGTAAAATACAAGAAAGTGAAGAACCCAATTTCTGCAACATTTTCAAGATTATTTCATTTTCATCTACAGATCTTATATACTTTATACTTTGTTGTGTATGTATGTATATGTGTATATATATATATATATATATATATATATATATATATATATATATATATATAAATTGTAAAAAATAAAAAGAATATATTTACATTGAATGTATTTAAATATATCTATATATTTAAAATAATATGGTAAATATTTGGTAAGCAGTAAAGAAAGGGTTTCTGTGAAAGCGTCTCCGTGGGATCTGTGAGAATTCAGGTCTTGTTTGTTTGTGTGGATGTATACATGCATGACTATTTCGATGTTTCTGGTATCAACAAAGAAGCAACTGACAGTTTTTTTTTGGTTTGGTGTGTTTTCTGAAACTGCAGAAATGATGTTCCTGAGACTAATGTTTATCAGTTCGAATAGTCGGTAATAAACACACAAATATGTAAACAGTTTATAGTGAAATATAAACCCTTTTTCACCCTTTTTTCAAGGACACACACACACACACACACAAGCATGCACACGCCCACATCATAATAACCTGGGGGTGGGGGTGTGTATGCCTCCATAGATGTTTGCACAACGAGGGAGTGTCGTTTAGAGGGCATAGGGACGGCCATCTTTCTTTCACACTGTCGCTCCAATGCTGCCTGCACTGCTTCAGAGTGAACATCTATAAAAGAAAATAAAGGCAGATATTAGCCAGTGGTGTAATATTATATTATTGCAATTCAGTCTTGAGTATGTGGGTCCATATAGGTTGGGGACGATCAGGGGCCGGGGGGTTTGGGGGGGGGGGGGGGGGTGCTATTAGAGTAAACTGACCCTGATTGAGTTAAATAACAAAATATTCAACCTTTATTTGTGCTGGACTTTATTTGCTTTTCAGTATTTTTTCCTCCTTTATCTCTCATATATATATATATATATATATATATATATATATATATATATATATATATATATATATATATATATATATATATATATTTTTTTTTTTTTTTTTACAAACCACTAAATCATTGTCACAAGTTCAGGCTTCTGATTGTGTTTTTATTTTTCTCCCCCAGTACAGCTGTAGGGATTTATGGTCATTAACAAGTGTCTCGAGAGCATTAGGCACTGATGAGCAGTGAAGAGGTCTGGGAGTGCACTCGGTGCTCCTGTTCATCCCAAAGGTTTTCTGAGTGGATAAGGGCAGGGGATCTGTGCAGGCCACTCGAATTCTTCCACTCCAACCTCAGTAATCCGAGTATTTATTGAGCTCGCTTTGTGCGCCGAGGTATTATCCGCCGGGTTTGTCCCTCTCGGTTCCAGTGAAAGCAAAATTGTAAAGCTCCGGCACACAAAGGCATTCTTTACAATTGTCTTCTTCCCATTTTTACAGTTTGGAGAAGAACCGCATATGGGCGTGATGATGCACAGGTGCCCACAAACTTGTTTGTGTGTGTTTGCATATGCACAAAACATGGGGAATAAACTGGCCCAGTGTCTGTCGCACCCTCAACATACACCTTTAGTACATTAAATACGTATTTAACATGGATACATCTCAGTTGTTTACCGTGAAATCTTAAAAAACAATGTATCCCTGAATCACAGGGCACTCTACTCATATTTTCAGGTAAAAATGTCCGATATTACATCTGTCATAAATAATGGGACGTGGGAATCTAGCACCCCGGTCTTTGGAAAGACTCTACAGCTTACCTGAGCAGTAGCGCTCGTCCCGTGAGCCGGTGGAGCGTCGCCGTTGGTAACGAGATGAAAATGAAGACGATGAAGACGGAGTTACGGGGATACGAGACTCGGCCCCAACTTTAAGTGCAAAACACACACACACACACACACACACACACACACACACACACAATAAATAATCGATGCTGCACTTGTTGAATCTTGTGCAGAATAGGGAGTATTAATGTGGAGTACCTGGTGCATGGGGCAAGTAGGCTCGAATGAGTTTGGCTCGTTTCTTCTCATAACCCTTCTGTGTGATGTCCCCTGTTAAAAAAAAAAAAAAAAAAAAAAAAAAGACATCATAATTTACTGGGTACAAACAAATTAAAACAAAATTGGAAAATCTGCGATCAAAGCCGATTCAAAGCTGTGTAGCTCAATTATGGAGCATTTATATGCAGGATGCAGCAGCACCAAACACTTTACAGCCAGGACTGTATTTTATTACATTATTATTATTATTATTATTATTAATTACTAGTAGGACTGTCAAAGTTAAAATGCTAATAATGCATTAATGCAAATTCGATTTAATGGCACTAATTTGATTAACGCGCGATTAACAAGTTACTATTCCCTTCACTCTGAGGTGAGGCGAATGAATGAGACCCCAACAAAAAGAGATACCTAAATATGTGATCACTACATACAACGTTTTCAGACAATTCTTATACTAGCAACTTAAAAATTGTGGGATAAAAAAAAAAACACGGCGGTATCCGAAAGCTTTGATCCTAATGGTTAGGGCTGCACGATTAATCGGAAAATAAAAAATCACGATCTCGATCCGTACATATACGCGATCTCATTTCTAAATGATGCCGATTCACTTCTGTTTTTTACTTCTGTGCTGAAGCTACGGCTTATCCTACGCGTCGACGCCTAGCATACGCCATAGCCTATAACATAACCTGACATCCCCAAAAAAGGAATTAAGCATCACTTCAAAGCAGAGCGCAAGGTCTGTGATTGGTCGGCTTAGCAGGCTATTTCCGGTGTAGCATTGTACGTATTCCTGCGTATTCCTCCGTACCGCCATTTTTAGTCCATAGCGAAGAAACAAAGCATGGACCAAGCAGCCGAAAGGATCGTTGAAGAAGTGGGAAAATATCGCCACCTCTAGAATTCTTCATCACCATTTTTGCAAAGACTGCCAGCTAATTCCTGTCCAGTCACCATTGTTGCTACAGCAGAAACCCAGGTACGGCAAATGGTGATGCTGCGATGAGTCGTTCGAGGCGTATTGAGTATCAACAACGTTTATATGATGAGCCTCGGGAACAACAATCTACATCCGACTTCGGAGCTCACCATCACGCCTGTGCCAAATGTATTGAGTTGAACTCAAGATATACAGTTATATATATATATATATATATATATATATAGTAGTTTTTATATCTCTTGGTCTACTATAGACCTCCGACCTCAACCCTATCAGGATGAACTGAAGCGCTGACACCACCGCCTCTACTCTTTTTCAAAAGACATCCTGGGATTTTTAATGACCACAGAGAGCCAGGACCTCAATTTAACGTCTCATCCGAATGATGACATTAACATTGTAGTGTCCCCATCACTATACTGGGGTGTTAGGACCCACACAGACCACAGGGTAAGCACCCCCTGCTGGCCACACTAACACTTCTTCTAACCTAGTATTCCCAGGTGGTCTCCCATCCAGGTACTAACCAGGCTCATCCCTGCTTAGCTTCAGTGGACAACCAGTCTTGGTTTACAGGGTGATATGGTTGCTAGTGTAATATCTTCCCAGAAATATGGAGGTGATTATGTGTTGAATGGGAATGGGCTCAAAAAAAATGATTCATTCCATCTCAAGGAATTTTCATAACCTCTTGATCTCTGTATAAACTGCATAAAGACAATGGCAGGTGTTAAAAGTGCTATGCCAATAAGACTGAATGGAATTGGATATGAATCGAAATTCTTAGCTCTCCACAAACATTTATACAGCTTTAGGGTTTCGATCTGAATAAGGAATTGTTGGAGGGTTAAAAACAGGACCCGTGTGATGGAAAACGTGAAATAGTTTCTAGTTCTTGTTTGTCGTACAAAGATTGCTCTAACAGATTCCTGATCTGGATCCTAAAACTCACTTTTAATCAATATCCGTCCATCCTTGTGTGTGTGTGTGTGTGTGTGTGTGTGTGTGTGTGTGTGTGTGTGTGTGTGTGTGTGTGTGTGCACCACTGCTTCCACATAATAAAATGAGTGGTTCTTTTGTATGATGGACATGAAATTACCATTATAACCAGCAGATGAATAAATCAGAGTTGCTTCAAAAAAGGAGTAAGGTCACAAGGTCAACTGATTGAAATAGTTTTCCTGTAAAAGTATATAAAGAGTATTTTGTTTGGCAAATCTTTAAACAAACTTAACAGACACAATTTTCACCATTATTATTACCCATTGACTAAAGTGCATTATATAAGTGCATTATAGCAATCAACAGAAATGCTCAACCAATCTCAGGGTAAAACATGAACATGAACACCTTAACAAACATGTTTGGGGTTTAAGAAACAAATACACAAATACACAAAACAAACACAGATACACAAAAGTCTGACACAGTCATCAGAGTTAGACACGGTCAGTAGTTCGATCAGGGAACAAATCTGTGAGTAAAATGACCAAAATGCAGAAAACTGACAATAGTCAGTCAATGAACACAATTCGGGCATCACCGCGGTGTGTAACGCTACACCAGGAAAAGCCTATTTTTATTTTCTTTTGCATCTGAAGTTCTGCTATTTGATATCACTGAAGTGTTGAGGTGTGTGGGAATTATTTTCAAAAACCCACCCCCACCCGCTCCTGAAGGAATTCCTCCTGCGCTTATTTCTGGTGTCTTTTAAAGCTAATATAATGAAACCAAAATACCTCCCCTCTTTCTCTCAGAAATGTACACAAATACACACATATTGTATTATATGGTAAAATGTACAAGTAGTCCCTATTTGCTGTTCCGCTAGGTTTTACAGTGTGGTTGTGGTTTGCCGTAAGGGCGTAGTAAGGTCAGGTACTGATGTAGGGTGAGGAGGTACTCGGTATTAGAATTCACCTCATTGGGAGTGAGGTTCATGGAGCTTGCTTTGTGTGCAGGGGCATTGTCATGCTGGCACGAGTCTCTTGGAGGAGGAGGGTGAAGCTCAGTGATTTAAGTAGCTGGGCTACTGATCGGAAGTTTGGGGCTCGGGGTATCTCCAAGCTGTCACCATTGGGTCCTTGCGCAAGGACCTTAACCCTCTTGTCCTCCTGCGCTCTGACCCCGGCTTCCAAATAAGCTGGGATATGCGAAGAAACAATTTCACTGATGATCCCGCATTCAAAGTCGTGCAACACATTTGTACGCATCAACCTTGAGGTAACAGTTTGGGGAAGAACCACAAATGGGTGGAAAATCAGATGTCCTTATACTTTTGATAGAATAGACTTGATATGTCACATATACATTACAGCACAGGGACATCATTTCTTCGAATACCCCAGTTTGTTTGGAAGCTCGGGTCAGAGCGCAGGGTCAGTCATTATATACAGAGAGTTAAGGGTCGTGCTAAAGGACCTAAGGGTCCATATAGGTTACATTTTTACTATAATTGCTGGCAACTTGCATTTCCATAGTAATCCTGGTCTTGGAGTAGCCCCCCCCCCCTTCAACTCCAAGACTATTAATGTTTTGTAATAATTCAGCTGAAGCAGAGGTTTAGGAGCAGACAAACGTGAAAATATATACAAGGACACGAGAACTCAATACTGATATGAAACTAGCAGAAGACTCATGAGCGCCCCTGACACAGATATCACACAGGTACGAGTGATGCTCAGATGCAAATGAGTTTCACATTCAGAGCTTTGATCGAGCTGATGGACACCGTTTTGTAGCCCAGTACTTCCTGATAGCAGGCCTCTCAAACAACCAGAAACAGGTTTAAGCTGGTCATTATTTACTGTAACACTTGGGCAGCAACAGGAACATACACGCAGTATTGAGGCAACAAAATGAATCACGAAGCGTCAAGTAAAAGAGAAAATGAAACCAACAGATAACATTTATTTCTATAATTCTTAATCCATTTAGACAATGTCCATTGTGGAAAACAGAACTAAAAATGAATGGGATTTCCTCTTCGTGTGGATATCCTGAGGAAATTGTTTTACATAAAGCGATCTTTCAGGAGTTTTCTTTCGGAAACCTTTTATCGGTTTTGTTCTTGATTATATTTCGACCAACGATTTGTTTTTATGGTCTTTAAAACCTTTATTTGGAAATGAAGGCTTGTGTTCTTTTGTTCAGGAATGTAGTCCATAGGAATAAAAACCTATCATAGAGAAAATGTTATATTTGGGATTGACACGCTGTTTAAAACTCAGATTTAGCCAGCATGCACTTCACTCTGCACAGCTAGACCGGCTTGTTTTTAGTAGCGAGCTCCCAAACAGGAATGCACCAAATCACAGAACCAAACATGGCCTTGAGTTTAAATGGATACCATTTTTTCACTTCTTTTTTTTTCCTCCCGCTCATTCTTTTCACCATCAATTTTCAAATTGTACACTTGTTATTAAAAAAAAGTTCTAGATTAGACATTTCTCTAAGTCTCCCTACAGCAGGGGTCACCGGCCTTTTTGAGAGTTACTTCATGAGTACCGAATCATACAAAGGTCTACCTGTTTAGCTCTCCTCTGAAATACCAAATTTAGCTAAACATTATTATTAATGATTAATGGCACTATGATAATGTTAATGATTTCCCACAATAACCATCAACAATGACTTTTGACAATTTTTACATTTTAAAAAGCATCTAACTGACGAGTTGTGCTATTTTAAGAACAGGCCTGCCGGAGTTTCGCAGATTTTTCATGTTTGCGGCCACATGATTCCATGCACCAGACTTGGTGCCTACGATCACCGTGTTGGTGACCCCTGATCTAGAGTCTACAACAGGGGTTACTATTATGTGGATACCAGGAAAAGCAGAAGGTGTTAAATATAATAATTAAATAAATATACTTGCTTATTCCAGTGACTGTCATGTCAAATAACTATACGAAAACCTTAATTTTGGTCTGTGACATTATATTTGAATTCAATATGCAATAAACACACAAGGAAAATAACCACATACAAATAAAATAAAACATAACACACAACACACACACACACACACACATATATATATATATATATATATATATATATATATATATATATATATATATATAATAAATATATAAAATGTCATAACAATTTCAACGTTCGCATTTGCTTATAATAAAATAAAAAAAAACATGATTTTCTTTTTCTTTTAACCACATTACCAAAAACCTCTTTTTCTACACCTGTGTTGCTTGTCATCTCCCGTTCGTCATGTCCTTTTCGTACGCTTTAATTTGAAATAATGCTTTCTACACATAGAGGCTATTTGCAAAAACTAGACATGGGACATTTCCTGAATAAAACGTGAGTGATGCTTGCCAATGCAAACCACAGCTCCGGGTGCGAGCCCTTAAAGCCTGGTAAGTTTAACATTTAGCGGTGACTTTGAAATGCTAGCTCGCTCCGAGAGACGAGTGTTTAGAAACTAAAAACGCCAGTTTTTTTTCCAGGAAGGGCGGGACCAGTGATGCACATGACATCAAATCATCCAGCGTCCGACTCCCGGTCGATGTGCTGAGCGTTTAGCCATGTCACATGACTCTGTATACGAGTTTCACAGATTTTTCACGTTTGTGGCCACATGACGCCATACAGCAGTTCGCGACTTACGACTTCATGACCTCCATCTCACCTACGAGTGGATATGTCAAATGTGCATGTCGGGCGAACACGGGCCGAACAGCGACATTCATTCTCTATGGGCAATGGAATGTTGCGGATTTCCTGAAATTCTGAACAGTTGTGGGGTTCGGGAGGTATATGATCGAGATCTACTCCGGACCCCCTATGAGTGCATATACCATATGTGCATGTCAGACGCTCACAGGACGAACTATGAGGCACAAAATATCGCCCACATTAATTTTCTATGGGAAAAAAGTCCCGCTTTTTTTTCCCCCTGGTCTGAATTCCGAGGGGCGATTCCTTCTAAAAGTAATAGTGCACCTCACACCATCGGGTCGCACGATATGAGGCATGATTGGTGAGAATCGGATAAAAACTGCGGGACGAGATTTGGTCAAAGCTATAGAGAGATTATAACAGAAATGCGATGAGTGCTGTAGCTGACGTTAAGGAACTTTTTCCGAACCATAGAATTCACATAAAGAAGAAGAAGGGGGTAAAAAAATCCATTGAAAAGAAATTGGCATTCTGGTTACTACACACCCAGTTCAGAGTGATATCTGAACATAAAAAGAGATATTTGGGATTCTAAACGGATACGCACAGAAGTGTACGCCATTAAAAACACCTGTGAAACCTGTGATATTCCTGCACTGCGAAGACCTAACACTCCCTACAGCGGACTGAAACAATTGCTCACATCAAGCCAAGAACAACATCACACATCCTCCTCGTGTCATGTCATCCCCATGCCTTCCTCTTTCTCTACCTCTTTCATTTCCACACTTATGCACTGTTTACGAATGCGTCTCTCTTGCTCTACAGCGGTGTCATATGACATAATAAAACTGCATGCCGGTCAAAGGTTCTCTCTATATATCTCTCACACACACAGACTAATTTTAGCACGGCACTAATTTTAACAACATCCGAAGCATCCGAAACATTTACTGTAACGAGTGTGTGTGTGTGCGCAAATCAGTTGATTCCTATTTTCGGTTGAAAGGATCCCGCGTGCAGCCCAATCGTGCAAATTTCCGTTTTGGGCCTCGAGGCTTTAAACAGCAACGGCTACGATTCCTGTGGTCACGCCCTTTTGTCAAACTCCTGCAGCATCAGCCGTTAGACATCATCGAGCAACCATGGGTGGGTCAAAACCACAGGAGCTAGTTCCATTACATGGACAAAAAAAAACCCTCTATGAGATCAAGGCAGAGATGAAATGGATGAAATGTGCAATAGTGTAATATGGAAATGCGTAAGGAGGAACGTACATACTACTGACGTTATCAATATGAAAAACACGACACGTAAAAGCGCTTGATCATGATCCTCGTGCTTGTGCAAATAGGTCGTCTCTTACAGTTCTAACAATGCCATGAAGTTCAACAACACCTGTAGAGAGGAGGAGTACAACATGCGCCCGGTGAAGTGCCTAGTCTCTTCAGTCTTTGCGCTCAGCTGTTCAAACACTAAGGGGACGTTTACTTCACCACATGGGGGCCCGGATACAGAAGAGTCTTCGGGCATGTCTTCCTTGTACCTTAAAGACTAATTCAAGTACTGCTAGATAGCCAGTAGAGAGCAAGGTTTAAATAGTATCTTCAGGTACACTGGGCCCGTTTTGCAAGTGAGGTCTGACGAGAGTAGTTCCATAAATGCAAAGGAGAAGCTTTTTTTTGGAAGCTGTGGTCATGGCGTTGGGTCAGCCATGATACTGCACCCCTGGAGCACAGATGGTTAAGGGCCTTGCTCAAGGACCCAAGGACGGCAGCTTGTCGATACCGGGGTTCGAACGCCGACCTTCCTATCAGTAGCCCAGCGCCTTAAACCACTGAGCAACACCCTCTCCCTAACCTTAGAGTTCTGAACGTATGCGATCGTACGAGGGTCGGTCCTAAAATTGTTATCGATGCCTGGAACAAATATTACGTCAGCAAAATGAACGTTGGTCGTGAGTCCATCTCTGCATATCCTCCACACACGGCGAAACACAAACGTCTCCAAACAATGGATGAGCCGGGGGGAAAGAGTCTTTGAAGACGCTTGGGTAATCACCTCCTCGTCGCCTTTGGAGCGCCTGACAAAGTGTTTTTTGAAGTGATGAAAAGGAAAGAATAACTGGGCGTGGGGTCACCGGAGTAAAGGGGGATCAGGCAGAATTTCTTACACCAAGTCGCCTGCAAGTTACACAAGTTGAAAGTTGAAAGTTGAAAGCTGCAAGTTGAAAGTGCCTCACCAACAAGGCAAACCCCCATCCTGAGCATTTCCACAACGCTGCGGCCGTGACCCTCTAGCTGCATCGTGCGAAACTATACTGCGGGTTTTTCCAAACAAGAAGAAATGTTCATGAACGTACTCATTTCTGGAGACATAATCTGCTTTTTCCACATGATGATACAAATTTTATGACCGCCCCTCATATTTATCTAGCACAAACGTGACACGAATATGTGACCGAATCCCAGTACCATTCAGAATATGAAGTAGGGGTCCAAAAAGTTTCGAGACTCGGTCACAGGGGGCACCGACCCAATCAGCGTACCAAAAGATATCGTCCTATGTACATCGGGAGCTACACAACTGGTGCTATTCTGACCATGTGCATTACAACCTCTTCTATTCTGACCACGTGAACAACATCACTTGTATTCCCTACGCAATCTCACTTCAGCACCCACCATACTTGCCTGATTTGCCTCCTTGTACTTTGCCCTCTTCCAAAAAGGTGAAGATCAATGCATTTACATTTAGGGCATTTGGCAGATGCCTCATCCAGAGTGTCTTATGGAGGGGGTGTAGCTCAGTGATCTTAGGTGCTGGGCTACTGATGGGAAGGTTGGGGGTTTGGGCCCCGGTATAACCAAGCTGCCGCCCTTGGGTCTCTTGAGCAAGGCCCTGAAACTCTGCGCTCCAGTGGCGCCGTATCATGGCTGATACCAGCTTCCAAAAAATAAATAAAAAAACAAGCTGGGATATACAGAAAAAGAATTTCACTGTGGTGTAATGTATATGTGACAAATAAAGGGTATTCTTATTTCTTACAAGTGAGCAATTGAGGGTTCAGTGCTTTGCTCAAGATCCCCACTAGTGGTAGCTTGGTGGTGGTGCGATCTTCCGGTCCAGAGTCCAATGCCTTAACCACCTCCCTGTGCGAATGGCAGAAGGTGCTTGATACGTTTAGAAAAGACTTCTAAGGACATATTGTCGAAGTTGCAGAAATGCTGGGAGTGCTGCATTGCAGTTTTGAAAGACAAAGCGTGCAAACCTGGATAAATAAAGTACTTTTTGTAACGAGAACTAGTCGTGAAACTTTCCGATACAAAAATCTGTCTTTTATATTCCAACTATGAATGTATTAAACAAACCAAAGAAATAAGACGACCACCAGACGTCCGCAATGGGTATTGAAATGCGACCCTTAGTTTTAGGGACCCGTTCTATAGTGATATTACTTTGAAGAGCGCAGCTCGGCGGTCATTTAGAATGCAATACTACACATCCCTACAACGTAGAACCTTCATCGGCTCGTCAGGATTTTAAAGCTATTGTGTTCCTAAATTCGAAACCAGCGTTCCGGACTCTGCGTAGGTGACTTCAGCGCAAGATCCGAAACAACAGCACGGACTGGTGTGGATTGGGAACATCTGAGCTCTTAGGTCAGGAATGCGAAATGAGGCCCAGGATAAACGGTTCCATTCACATACTCAAGAAGAAATTAAAAATAGAAGCAGGAGTTATGAGACAGCTGAGCAACCTGATCCGGGGAGCAAATCCTTCCCCTTGCTTCCTCTGTCCTTTTCTTCATTCCACTCTCCTTCTGCCCAGCACACACACACACACACACACACACACACACACACACACACAATGGAGAAGTCTTGTTAAGAAAACGATGAACATGTTGGGACTGAAGAACAGGGCAGAAGTTAATGTGGCGTGACATGACTTAGTATTAAAAACAGTAGATGCAGAGGGGTCAAAACCAACACAACAGACTACCACAGAAATTCCCAACAACCTCAACTGGAGCAGATTACTAACGCTTCGGAAATGTTTCGTCATAGGATAAAAGGTTCTGCACGAGGAAACCGCACCAACGAAACGTCGCCCACGGGCCATTATTTATCTCCCATCGCCCCACCCCCTTGACCCGTCACACATGTTGGACCTTTCGGACTTCCAGAATTCTCCCCCATATGCACGCATTACACACCCGATGATGAAACATGCCTTAAATATGGGATTCGCCACCATCCCTTTGTCTTCCTTTTGTCTCTCAAAACCCACACCCAGGCACCGAGCCGCAGAATGTAGGTCAGGTCAAAAAGCTTCCTCGATTCATGACTCACATGCACTAAATAAATATGTAACTGACGGTATAAAATATTAACTCTTGGCTGCCAGGATGTAAGGGTCCTGAACCGAACACGAGTGCGCACTTCTGATAGTTTACATAAAATACCTGTAGAGCAGGATGAACACCTGCCTTAAAATAACGCACAGCGCATACGTTGGAAACAACCCACACACACACACACACACACACACACACACACATAGAGAAAGAGAGAGAGGGAGAAAAGGAGATTGAGACAGAGCCAGATCGACTAAACGACAAGCAAACAGATCCCAATGTGCTAACGCAAGTGCTGACACACACGCTATCAGGCTATCGGGTCAGAAACTGCAATCTGCTGCTGTAAAAAAACAGAGCTCGTGTTAAACAGTATCATCAGCTGAGTTCTTTTTCCCAAACACAACATTAATATACACTTAAGTTTGTGAGGTATACATTTATTTCCTGTTTGCTCATATAATAACCTCCATTCTTCTGGGACGGAGTTCCACTAGATTTTAGAGTGTGTTTGTGTGGAGATTTTAGAGACCTGAGGCGCATTCGGTCTTCTAATTCATCTCAATAAACTTGAGGTCAAGGGTCCGTAGCAGTCTCCATCGAGTTCGCTTTGTGCACAAACAATTGTCCATATTTGCGTTTACATTTATAGCATTTAAATCAGACGTATATCTCGTTAACTGAGCAGTTATGAAGATAAGGGTCATGCTCGGGGGCCCAAGGTAGCTTGGGGTGTAACTATCATGAGTCAAGATCCAAAGTCTAATGCTTTAACCATTAAGCTACCACCTCCCTCAGAATATAATCGATTCAAAATTTGTTATAAAATGTCATTTTTGGTTGCTCTTGTCAATTACTGGGTGCATTTTTTCCCACCTGGCAACCAGGTAATCGAAACATCAGTCTTGAGGTATGAACTTGCGCTAACTTCTGATATTGCGGCGTTTCCCACGTTTAAGGGCTTCGTGGCGTGGGTTGATTCTTGTTTGCTTCTCATTTTTTCCCGCGCTTCTGGTTGAATTTGAATTATTATTCTTATTAAAGCTCTTTTTGTTTTTGAGCCTTGTGGTCACGGCTTGGATCCTTTATTTACCGCTTCGCTAACAGTGCTACAATGCTAAACGTGTGGCTACAATTTGTAAACAACGATAAAGTCTGTAAAGTATAATTTTTGTAATAAACTAATATGCTGCAAGCCAGGTGTCACGACCAAGTATCACCATTTGGAATCGAAACTGAGAACTGCTAATCGATCAAATTAAAACGCTACCCTACTCAGATAGTGTATCAGATACAACAGCATGAAGACATTATGGCGTTCGGGTCTTGCTTAATGCAGCCCCATTGCAGAAAAAAATTGCGCACTGAGTAAACATACAGGTAAGACGCATGACATTCTGCATTAAAGTTGTGCCATAGACATCATTGTGGTCGAAGGCCATTAGAACCGTTGACTTTCGGGAATTCAAATGTCCCACTTTGATTTTCCCCCACAAACTATAAACATATACGGTGTGGGAAAACCTCCAACTAACCTGCAGCGTTATTTTTCCCAGAGGGCAGGCATTTACATCATTAACTGAAAGAAAAAATGATGACAAGGAATACTAGTACGTTATGTATACAGTAAAATATAATTATATAGTCCTCGGGGTCACGATGTGATGCGGGATCGCCATTTAATCTCGGACTATTTTCCGATGACAAAAGACGCATGATAGAGGAGAGCTGGGAAAAATTAACAATAATAATAATAATAATAGAGACACAGAATTAACGTCTCTCTTATTAAAACCTGGAGATCAAATATATCAAATATGTATTTGCATAACTTTTCATATAGCATTAATCGCATCTTTGTGAAATCAATATTTGGCTCAATCAATTGAAATAATTGAGATTCATCACATAATTGTTTTTAATACACTAATATGGACAAATATGGATTCTTCATGCAAATGTATATTTATTATTAGTGAGACCAAAATCAGTAAATGTTGTAAAGAAACTGTGGTGTTTTTAAAATCCTCAGGACATCAAACATTTGCTTTGTTTCCACACGCACAGTTTTAACAGGCGGACGTGTGTGTATCATGGGAGCAAGTATTACATAATAAACAAATAATGTACAAATCGTATTTGTATGGTGGTCTGGGAAAACACCATCTATTTTTGGACCTCTTTTTTTTTTCTTTTAAACCTACTCCGTAAAGCTAAAAATAGACAAACGTCCATTGATCCTAGTCCAGCTCCTCTGAAGGACAGTGCATCTACCTCTATATTTATAACTCGAGCCACTAATGGAAAAAAACAACATTACTGACCAATCGTTTCTAATTACATACTGAACCTGTTTAGGATTATGGGCATTCGTGCTATGGCAGATATCTCTCCACCAACTCAAAATCAAATCATGCCATTGGTTGCAGGAGAAAATCCTGTTTTCCTGGCAAGGCTTTTCGACATCTTCAGACATCTTCTTCTCCTGAAGATATGATTTCTCCTGATATGTTTGTTAAACCCCTTAAAAGTCTACATAGCGGGATGTTAAAGAAAGATAGGAGGAAAAGAAAGTCAAAGGTGATTTATTAATCCACACACATTTCTCTGTGCATTGCTGGCCTTCTGTTCCACACTGACACAAAAACCTATCCCTAAAATAAAAATAGAATAGAGTAATAAAGTGCTGTGAAATAAGATAAACCATTTCAATATTATAGAGTATGCCAAGTAGAAGCATTTGCAGATTACCTAACAAAGTGCAGCTGTGAAATGTTTGAAGTGTGTGTGTGTGTGTGTGTGTGTGTGTGTGTGTGTACGTGCAAGTTGGTCTGTCTGTCTCCAAAAGGAATAAACCTAAAAACTCAAAACCTAATAAACACCCTTTAAGTCATGCCATATAGTCATGTGATCTATTCATCTACATAAAAAACAATATTTTTGCATATGTTTGATAAAAGCTTGATGAAGTTAAAATGGGTCTTGTGCAGGGATTTAAGCGCTTTCAGACATGTGTCGAATATTATAGTCATTAAGCAGAGCTCCCGAAGTATAATGTGGGCAGAAAGAGTAATAATAATTAATCTACAGCGATATCCAACTGGCTTTATCAAACACCACTTAATGCTGCCGGTGTAAGTGTAAATATAAAGAAATATACATTATCAACATTATACATTATTAACATTAAACTTGTCTATAATGGTAGTTATAGACACTTGTCTGTGTAATGGTACTTACCTATTCACATGAATCATTAAATAAGCTCAAATGGGGAAAAAATTACACATATACATACACACACACACACACACACACACACACACACACACACACACACACACACACACACACACACACACACACACACTGTACATAAAATTGACCACATGCAGACGATGTACATTGTTACTGAAATATTTCATTTGATATTTTTCTACAGAAAATTTTTTTTAAGCTCGCAATATTTTCTAAATGTCGATAAAAACTGATATGAAATGACGGTTAACCATATTATGCGACTAAAACTCGCGGTAAGACGTTCAAAAAAATGGCGATGGATATCGTCAGGTTTACTTATATTGCAGCCAAATTAGTGTTTTTTATTTTTAATCGGAGATGTAGGCGTGTTATACAAGCGTTAATGGCAAGGTGATTCCCCTATACTTGAAAGAAGCCACATATGAGCTAGGAGGTAATAGTCCACGATTTCACTGAGAATCACCGTGGATTCAGAATTTCTGGATTATCGCGTCCACTTTTTTGCGCCGTGCAGTGCAATAGAGCATCTTGTAGCACCTGCAGCATCATGCCCAAGGCAAGGTATATCATGTGACCTGGAAATGCAGGAAAAAAAACGTTTCCATTACAGTTTGGCGAATTATTCCATTTTTGAAGGGTAATGGAAATGCGCTTACTGAGATAGAGGCAGCATTTTCCTGCGTTTATATTCTTCACACACTGCCCCTCTTCTATTTACAACATATTTTCAAAAGCTCAATTCCATTGACTAGTTGTCGCTGAACATTGATTTTGTGTCGCACAACTTTTTGTGTGCTGATTTTGATGTATTGTTTGAGGTCATTAGGCTACCAAAAAAAACTATTTACAAACAAGACTTAACCTCCTGGTAAAGGCAAACAGATATCAATGAACTGAACTGAGAGTTCCTATCAATATATGGCAAAATTCCAAGTACAACAAATATAGTGAAATATAGGGTTTGGTATCATTTCACTCTTATCGACTGCGATTCCGTGTATCGATTCCGATTCTGATAGATTCCCAGTTTTGATTTCAAAAGGTCAACTGACTGCAGACGCTTAGTCATGTTGTTCGTGACACATTGTTTGTAACATATTAGTTTATTATAACAATCAGACGTAGCTCTGTCTTCGGTTTTTACAAATTGTAGACACAATTTTAAGCGCTTCCTATGGTCTTGATACTGTAGCAACGGGGTAAATAAAGGATCTGAGGCGAGGTGCAAAATTGAAAAAACACTTTAATAAAAATAATAATCCGAGTCAACCAGAAGGCGGGAAAAATCCCAGAGACATGAGAAACAGACGAGAATCATCCGGCACCACGAATCCCTTAAATACCTAGCGGTGGTATTTACATGGCTGCTGAATCAGAAGTGTGTGTCCTGAATCCGGTCCGTGCCACAAGACCAGAGGATCCTAACAAGTCCATCTTGTAAACTGGTTTTAAGATTACCACATAAGGTCCTGGCAGGTTGCCAGGTGAAAAAGATGCACTCAGAAATCAATTAGAGGATGTTTATCTTCTCCAGTCGAGTGTGGTTCCGCCCCGAAATGCTGTCTGTAGCACAACATTGCATTACATTTTCCCTTCAACTTGAACTAGGAGGCCTAAACCTGTTCCAGCATGACAACGCACCTGTGCACAAAGAGCTCCATGAAGATATGGTTGATCTCTGACCTCATCCCTATTGTATTTACACACACATTATATACAGACCGACTTATATTTTTCTCTCATTCCTTTAACTGAGCAGCTAGGGACTTACTCAGGGGCCCAGAAGTGGCGGATTGCTGTGGGCGGGATTTGAACTCACGACTAGGATCCAAAGCCCAATGCCTTAACCACTAAACCACAACTATTAAACACCTTTGGGATGAACCGACTACACGGTAAGTCCTCAACTACATCGTCAATACTGTTCGAACACCCATGTGGCTGAAATAAGCACACTACAAGATCTGGTGGAGCATCTTCCCATAAGAGCAGATTTTGGTATAAAAAGCAAACGTGGAAATCCCACATCCCAATCTAATGGTATGACCACAAATGTTACACTGTGTAAGACCATGACGCCTTAATGTGAGCCTACAACAAACTTCTGCCACAAATCTGGAGGCCCATGGTTGTCGATACAGAATACAGTAGCATGATGATTTCTCTTTACGGGAACCGAGAGGCCTAAATCTGTTCTAGCATGGCAATGCTCCCGAGCAGTAAGAAAACTTCTTGACACACAAAATTTGGTTTGGAAACGTTAAGTGGCCCAAATAGAACTGTATATAGATGTAGTTCTACTCCACAGGCCTCACAAATGCTCCATTTCACATGTCACAAGTCATTTTATGTGGCCCTCAAGAGCATAAAAGGTGTATGTATGAATGTCTTCAAGTAAGGCTATGCTACTATAAAGCATGTATTCACAAACTAAATCTCCCACCTTGTGCTTCAAGGAGAAAAGCTGTATGTGTTATGTGTTAACACATTTGTTTGTGTTATGACGCGGTGTCGCTTATCAAAGACTATATACTGCCTTATAGTTACACCTGGCCCTTCGAGGCCAACCATAATGCTGATGTGGCCCATGGTGACAATGAGTTTCACACTCCTGCTCTAGTGGCTGAATGAATCACACAAATCACACACAAATTACATTTACAGCATTGGGCAGACCCTTATCCAGAGCGACTTACAACTGAGCAATTGAGAGTTAAGGGCCTTGCTCAAGGGCCTACTAGTGGCAGCTTGGTGGTGGTGGGGTTTGAACCCAAAAACGTTCTGGTTGGACGCTAACTGTATTTCGTTGCCTTGTACCCACATGTGCAGTGACAATAAAGTTAAATCTAATCTAAAAATCCCAAAAGTAGTGTTCCAAAATCTAGTGGACAGCCGTCCCAGACGAATAGCATCTACTAGAACAGGAAACAAAAGGCCTTAAGAGACGGGTGTTCCACTAGCTCACATGAAGATCACGGTCAGGTATCTTTATACATAAATAAATTCGAGTGCACAAGCATGAACTCAGCACAATTAGAAAACAATAGACTTGGGAGATTAATCGGGAGATTATCGGTTAATTCGAGTTTATACCGATATTGAAAATACGAAAAAAAAAAAAAAAAAAAAAAAAATCGATGTTACGATTTCACCTTGGTTTGGCACCGCGAGCTTCCGTAGTTCTCTGTCTGCCAGCTCGCATTACACTTTAGAAATACGAAATACAAGCACCTCTGACGAATCCGAAGAGCTCGTTTACAAGAGGGCGTGGCTTCATCAGTTGTATGGAAATGGTTCTAGCAACTTCAGACGTCCAACAAGCCAAAGCCCAACAAGCAAACTTTAGACTAAAATTAGTCTAATGTTTGTGTCAGGACAAGGTAGGACAATTTATTCCAACAAATTCCTTAACATAGCGAGTGGCGAATAGGGAGGCCTGTGTGTGTTTGTGTGTCGCTGCGAGATAAACATCTACAGCCCCCAAAAGATACATTAAAACAGGTCAAAAATAAAATTTTCCCACAGTATCCAAAATCGAAAATCAAATTTTCTCCAAAAAAAACAAACAAATAAATAAATAAAAAAATTGGAGATTCAATTTATATAAAAATCCTTTGTGCTTTTGGCCAAATTCTCTCACATACCGACATAAACATACTTAAAAATATAATATTTCTTAATGGTGGCTAAATGGCACTTTGCTCCTTCCCAAACACAAAGATAGGCACGGCATCCAATGCACGAGGAAAGGAAAAAAATCCATCCTTTTGTTTGGTGGAATGATGCAATCGCCACGAAACTTGCCTGCTTCGGCATCACCACGAACAGGCCCTAAAGTCTGCCTCCACTCTCACACCGGAACAGGGTCTCGCAATATTATTCCACTCCAGACCCCATGTTATTCACAAGAGGTTTGTCCTGGGTCAACATGGCTGTCATTTTCCCAACGCCAGGGTCAAGAAATGGACAAAAATAGCACAGGCAGTACGCCGCTCTAAATACAATACGCCAAGCAGTGCGTTAAACCGATTCCGGTGATCAGGTGATGGTTAAAGCGAAATACTGAGGATGCTATTATTCCCATGGGCGCGAATGAACGAATGTACGTCATGGCCACAAAATAATCAGGACGGAATCTCTGCGCTCACAACGCTCACTGAACACAGATAATATGCTTCGCCAGAAAGCTCATCTGCATACTGCAGACTTTTGTGATATCAGAAACGCTCGAGAAATCGATGTCACGTCACCCGGCATTACGGGATCCTTCTTCCAGTTTGTTCGTTCTTTGTTCTCGCTCACACTCGCGCGTCAGAATATCGTTTATTACGGTTTTAAGGTCTTTATCGCGATTAAAGGCGCATCGCGCATTAACTCCAGACAGATGGAGATCAAAGCGCAGAAATGCTCTGGATGCGCTTCTCCCTGGTACGGTTCCAGACATCTCTTCATCTCCAGGAAGGTTCGTGCGCCTGCTCGTTTCGACTCGCGCAAAATACACGGCCGCTATAGATACGAGCGCATACCTGCAGATCCGCAAAGATGACAAAATGTGATTAGTCAGTGAAACCAGTATGGCAGATAATATTACAGTTACAGTCGACGGATTGTTCTCTACAATGAGTTTATCGATGTCTGGCAGTTCAATAAGCAAATATGTGTACACTGTATACATTTTTGGTATGAGTGCATTAAAAACACGCAAAAATAATGTCATGTTTGGTGGTTATTATATAGCATTAGTTACATTTACAAGGTTGGGACGAGAGGGTGTGAATTAAATTTTTGTTGGGGGGGGTGGTGGTATTTGTGATCATTAACATTTTCATAAGTAACTGTAATGAATTACTGTTACTTTTATTTTGTAATTAAAATACATAATGACATTACATGTAACTATTTACTATGTACATATATTACTAGTTATATATATATATATATATATATATATTTATATATAACTATATATAGTATATATAGTAGTATATAGTAAATAGTTACATGTAATGTCATTATGTATTTTAATTACAAAATAAAAGTAACAATAATTCATTATGCTATAATAAAAGTAACAGTAATTCGTTACAGTTACTGAGAAAAACGTGTAATTAAATTACACTCACACACACACACACACACACACACACACACACACACAGTGAAAATACCCCTAATGCAGCTCGATTGCAGTTGAGGAATGGGATGTTGAGATGAAGGAATGCTTTGTTTTGTCTAAATAAGCATTCAGGGCCACATACTTAGTGCACTGTATGGAATAGAGAAGCCAAAGTCACTTGAAAAGACTAATTCAATGGGTTTAGTAGATAGAACCCCACTCAGTATTAACTCACTTCTCATTCTGTGCGGTAAAAAAAAAGGGCTCAAATGCCTAAAATGCGAACGGAATAATTAACATCTGTCACATATAGTTAAAGGGAGATTTGTTTTTCCGGATGCTGCAGGAGCAAAACAATCCTCCTTCATTTCTGAATCTGCCACCTTGGCCTACACACACACACACACACACACACACACACACACCACACACACACACACACACACACACACACACACTTGTAAATGATATTCATCCTTCACCATTCATTCATCATCGTAACTGATTTATGCTCAATGAGGCTATATTTCATCACACACACATACATCACAAACATAAAGGAGGAAACCAAAGAATTGTGAGGAAACCCAGAAAGAACTATAGAAGTAACCCGACCCCGGTATCATAGTGCGAAACTTCGGACCCAGGAAATGATTTTTACATATACACATTCAACTGAGAAAGCCCTCCACCCCCCCCCCCCCCCCACACACACACACACACTTATGGAGGACACAAACAATCCACCCTGTCTGTCTGTCTGTCTGTCTGTCTTCTGTAGACCTAACGGACCAGATTTCTGATTTCTACCTGCACGCACTAGACGCTGCGTCATTGCATCACATTCCCACATCGTGATAACACGAAGCTTTATCGGTTTATCGTACCGGTTGTCAGAAGTGTTCGAAGAAAGAGGGACAAAAAAAATATGATGCATGTGCGTGTTGCTCAAGAGACACAAATGTGGATGTCCTGGTCAGCGCGTGAGGACTCTATAAACCGTCAGCCCCGTTACACACACACACACACACACACACACACACACACACACACACACACACACGCACACACACGCGCGCGTAGGGGAACCATTCGCATTCAGACAGCGTACCGTGTGTCTCACTGAAAGAGAAAGACCGAGTGTGTATTGGCGAGTGAACGCTGCGCGAGCACGAGCGCGTGCGCGCACACGTCTGAGACGACCCGAATTTGCACAAATCTCAGCACGCTTCATCTTGCACCAGTGTATATATTTATATATATATATAGATGTATATATATATATATATATATATATATATATATATATATATATATATATATATATAATTTAAATAGATACACACACACATATACATTATATATATACACAGTATATATATATATATATATATATATATATATATATATATATATATATATATATATATATATATATATATATATATATATATATATATAAAGAGGAAACATGAAGGCCCACTTCGTGTCATCCAAGGTTGCACGTCGGTAACCCCCACCACAAACAGAGAATGCATGGACGCGACAGAGGAAACGTAAACACGCAAAGAAAAAAAAGAAAAGAAAAAGGCCAGTTAAAACGCGCAAACGATGCACGGGTTTAAGTTTAAATCTCTTCCTTGACCACAGAGGCCGAAACACAGGCACGAAAGAGCCGCCACTTACCTTCCGATAGCTCCAGTTCCAGCTCAGCGATCCGCGCTCGGATGTCCAGCGGCAGCGGTACTGCATCGCGCTCCGCCATTCGGTCTCCTCCCCGTGTGTTTCTCTCTCTCTTACACACACACTCTTACACACACACACACACACACACACGCACACACACTCAACTCGCACGTCTCACACACTGCACGCGCTCACAGCCCGGACGGGCAGCGAAGGGATCCGCGCGTGCATTCGACTCAAGAGCCCAAGCGCCCTAAAAGCCGAGGGCCGAGGAGGGACAGAAGACGCGGGGCTCCGTGCAAGCGGGATGCTGCTTACGCCACTCAGAGACAGAGACTGAGTCAATCGGCTACAGCGCCTGTGCCGTGCCGTTGTGGGTCACGTGACAGCACGTTGCCCGTCTTTCCCGGTGGAGGGCGGTAGAGTTGAGGGTTCGAGTTTTGTCTAACGGGAACTATGCAGCTGTTTTCTGCAAAGCTCACGCAGCGGGATTTCTGCACATGGGCCGTGTAACAATCCGGCAATTCTTTTGGGCGGAACTATCCTACTTTTCAGGTTCGCCTTTAGGGCTGTTTTTGAAAAAGGATTTGGAGAAAGGCGGCTTATATTGCAGATGGGATCCAGCAGGCTCTACACACCCCTGCTGATACTGCAACAAAAAGAAAAGCAAAACAAAAAAAAAAAAACCCACACCAATAAAAAATCAATTTTCCACTACAGCTACAAATTGTTGTGCATTTCATTGTGTAATCATGAAATCAATGTACAACCTTGAAATCGGGATACTTCGTCACAATGAGTTCCTAAAAATCCATGAAGTTTCCAAAGAAAAAATAAAACCGTGAAGCTTAATGGTATCCACTAGACCACCAGACCTGTTTCCAGCATGGCTGGGCCGTTTAGATCAGACCAAGACTGTTGGCCTGCTGAAGCTAAGCAGGATTGAGCCCTGGTTACTACCTGGATGGGAGACCACCTGGGAATTCTAGGTTGTTGCTGGTAGAGGTAGAGGTGTTAGTGTGGCCAGCAGGGGGCGCTTAGTCTGTGGTCTGTGTGGGTAGTAGCACCCCAGTGCTGGGGTGATGGGGACACTACACTGTCAAAAAAAAGCACCATCTTTCGGATGAGACGTAAATTGAGGTCCTGGCTCTCTGTGGTCAAATTCGCCCATTGGCTTCTGACCATCACGGCCTACTAACCGTTTACCATATCTACTGATTACCTTCACCATTCTGTCTCCTCTCCACCAGTAAGCTGGTGTGTGGTTGCTGTTCTGGGGCACTATGGCTGCCGTTGCATCATCCAGGTGGATGCTGCACATCGGTGGTGGATGAGGAGATCCCCCTCTCATAGTGTAAAGTTCTTTGAGTGTCCAGAAAAGCGCTATAAAAATGTAATGAATTATTATTATCATTATTATTATAAATTGCTCATGCACTTAATTCTGTTAACGCTGGTGTCAATAGTATTCATATTCATGACTCATCCAATCACATTCAATCTAACCGGATGGAGCCATTTATCTACTTACATAAAGTAACGAAGTATTTGTACTTCGTTATTTGACGTCACTGGATGTTAATGCTGGAAGGGTTTTGGCAGCAAATGTATGAGAGCAACACGGTATTAGGCAGGAGGTCAAAATGTTGTACTGCGTGCTGGGAGCAGGTCAGAGTGGGCTGCTGAATCTTTCTGGGGCTATGTTTGGAGGAAAGGATAAAATATACACACTGGCCCAGTTGGTACAGCCAGATGGCACCATCACACCAGCTTCGAAACAGACCTTGTGCCATTCAGTGTGCCAGCTGTCTATTTAGAATTAAACCAAAACTGCCAAGTTTGCGAATGTTTTCATTTATTGCCTTTTGCATGACAGTTTGAAAAGCTTCGGTGCATATTTGTTAGTCAGGGGTGGATGTTTGCCAAGATGCCTCCTGAACACAAAGGGAAATTGCAGCCTTGCTGAACCCGTGTGGAATTGTTGGGTGAATATTTTAACGGTGTACTCTCTATTTCATTTGGAGTTCTTATAAGCATTAAGAGTGAAAGCCTTGTTATTAGTTGAAGCCCCGTTGTTCGATGTCTTGTTTACGTCAGGTCACCTCCTGTAGCGGGGACAAAATTTAGACTGCATGCAATTATTGGTTTTAGCACTTTCAATAGAAATTATAAGATTTATTTTTGGCCCCAAAATCTGTACACGTTTGTACAAAACCTTGTGGTATATTTTTGGTCCTATGCGTACGCTCGCACTCCCAAATTCTCACGTATGGACACGTTCTTTAGGGTCCCTTGGCGTCACTTATTGATTTCAACATACAGACTGCAATCTGATATGTTAGGGAAGCAGACTGTCCCCAGGTCACATTTAACTGATTTTCTTATTTTAAAACGTACTCGCTGTCTAATATCAAAACGCCATCTGTTCATCAACACGGTCTCACGTCCATCTAACCCTCACCCTAACCCCACACCTAACCTACACAAATGATGCCAAAGGGATAACCAGGGTGTTAAAAAGTGACGGCAAGGGATCCTGACCAGCACATCCATATGTGACGAGATGAGAGTGAGAATGTTTAGGGTGAACATGTGTTTTTTGATATAAGGAAAATCCAAACTCTAAAGGAAGCGAAAACAAAAAAAGACACATGTGCTAAAGTCAGTGTTGCGGAGTAACTAGTTACAGGTAACAGCGTCAGTGTCGGGAAGGTTACTTTGGACATGTAATAGATTACAGATTACAAATGACCCAATTCAAAATGTAATAAGTAGTGTAACTTTTCACTTACTTGAAAATTGTAAATTACTTTTCACGTACTCCAAAGTGAAGCAACTGATTAGATTTGAGTACATTTTGATTACTTTCTTTTGTCCAGTAGGTGGCACCCTCTGAAAAAAGGTTATATTTCTCTGCATTGGGCTGCATCAGAATCAAACTGTTGACCGGTAGGTATGGGGGTGGCTTTGGGATTTATAATCTTGAAAATTTTCATAAGTTTAACTGTAATTTAATAACATGTTTTTTTTTCTCAGTAACTAACGAATTCATAAACATGTGTCCATTACCTTTCAAAATGCACAAATTTAAATAGCGAATTGAAAATAAGCCTAATGGAAACGCGTCAAATTTGCAAAAACTAACATGTATTGCAAAAAAGTTTTACGTCTTACATTTTATATGAAAAGGAATAAGTCGCAAAACTGTAATGAAACAGTTTTTTTTTTCGCATTTCCAGGTCACATGACATATGTATGATTTTTCCTGCTATATAAATAAGCCTGCCCATTTTTTCTGAGTGACATCGCGAGAGGACGAGTTTTAGTCGCATGATATGGTTAATGGAAACACCGTCATTTGGCAACAGTTTTTAACTGTTAAACTTTAGTTTTTTTCGACGTTTCGGAAATATCGCAAAAGTTTTGCGGAAATTTCTAATGGAAACGTACCTACTGTTACTTTTATTTTGTAATTAAATTACGTAACGCCGTTACATGGAGCTAGTTACTCCCCAACATTAAACGGCGTTATGTGATAGAATTACAAATGTAACAGTAATTCGTTACAGTAACTGAGGGAAAAAAATCTGTTATAAAAGTTTACAAATAAAGTTACATCTGAACAATTTCGTGTAAAATCAGTTAAAAACGGAAATGTGATTTTGATTTGAATAATGCTGCAGTTTCCTTTCTAAAAATAGAACATTTTTACTTAACTTAAAGTGCCACCTGGTGGACAAATGAAATCAATCAAACATAATCAGTTACTTTGCTTTTAATAATGTAATTGCAAAATTACATTTTGAATAGGGTCATTTGTAATCTGTAATGTATTACATTTCCAAAGTCTCCTTCCCGACACTGGCCAAAATAATCATATTAGTGCATTTCCGCTTACTTTTGGACCATCAGAGGTCCCACTTCCCATTTTATTAGGCATGGCACTTATACTCTGAAATTCTCAAAACACTCTTGACTCTTGTGGCATGGATTCCAAAAGAAGTTTCAGACTGGGGTCGGTGTTGTCACGATTGCATCACACAATTCCTGCAGATTCGTGAGCTGTAAGTTCATGCTGTGAGTCTCGTGGCATGTCGCATCGTAAAAAAAGTCGCTCGATTGAAGGCAGAACCGGGAAGGACACTGCGCTACTAAACTCATTGTGTGTCAAGAAATACATTCAAGGCACCCATTTCTTCACACTACAACCAGCAACCTGAATTGTTGACAAAAGCCATAGCTAACTGATGAATGATATTGTGTACAAATTTCCAAAATACTCGAACAGGCACTTCTGACACAAGCAGTGAGGTGAAAGCCATCGAGATCCCATTTGTCAGAATTAACCCCTTGTAGACGAATGTCGCGAAATCGCATCAAACTGCTTCCAACCCAAACAATTTATTGTATGTATTCCTCCAATGCCTGTTGATGTATATTTGACACGTACCATAGATCATATTGCTCAATTATAGAGTCTTCTTGAAAGCAAACACACACATAATTAACTTTTTTTTATAGCAAAATTGGATTTTCTTACAATATATGCATTATGATACTGGAAGTGTTGTGAAGGTGACTTTGGAAATGTAATAGACGACAGATTACAAATGACACTATTCGAGAAGTCTAACTTTTCACTTGCTTTATTAAAGTAAAGTAACTGATTAAATTTGATTCCTTTCATTTGTCCACCAGGTGGCACTTTAAGTTAACAGTCTAAGACAAAAAATGTTTCAAACCTTCAAATCTCGTAGTGGATGTGCAATTTTACTTTATTCTAGTGCGAATTTATTTTATTATTATTCTGTTATACTATTTGAGAACCACTGCAGCAGTCAGTTCACAAATAACCCTATTTGTAATCTTTTTCAAAACATTTTCATATGTAACTAATTTAATTACACATTTCCTCAGTAACTGTAACGTATTATGTAACGCCAATGGTATTAAACATGATGAGTGTATGTAAATGAGATTCCAAACGTTTTTCTTATAATTATGCATCAGTGTTCAAGCGGCACGCATATACAGTCAAGACCATCCAAGTGTAGTCTCAAGTGTGTTTTTTATACGACGGAAATGAAACATTGCTTAATATATTTTAGGAGAAAGCACTGCGGTGTGCCTTGTACAGGGCAGTGAAGATATCAGAAACTCTACCGTCATCCTTATGCATCAGTGAGACTTCGGCATGAGCACAGATTGCACAGATTGCCGTGCGATGAATGATGTATGAGAGAATCTGCATCAGTATATTTTCTAGCCAAATGATGAATCGGCTTCAGATTCAGTACGCATGCTCACGCTCGGGGTGGAGGAAAGGATATATATCCAGCACATAGGACTCGAGTATATGTACACACCAAGTATAATTAAAAACTTTGATATAATATATAAATATGTATAATAGCAAATATACATTAGAAGCAGATTATTCTCATTTCTAATTCTCCAATTAATGGGTTTCTATGGCAAGGAGCCTGAACGAGACTACGGACAATATAGAATAAAATGGAAAACATCACACTACCCATACTTCAGTGGTTTATGGTGCTGGGTTGCTGATTGGAAGGTCAAGGGGTTCGAGCCCCGGTTTCATCAAGCTGCCACTTTTGGGTCTTTGACCAACGCCCTTTAATCCTCTGTGCTCCAGAGAGTGCTATACCATGGCTGACTCTACGCTCTGACCCCTGCTCCCCATAGTGGATCCTGGTGTCCTGACAAACCTCACAGTCCTCTCACTGTTGTCAACTAATATACTTTCCACTGTTTCCACTGTAACAATATAATAATGTTACCTGCGATTAGTTTTAATTTTATGATGTAAAAAGCACTTGATCTGCACGCGGTGATCACCACATTGTTTGAACAAACAATGGATATAAATGGACGACTCGAGTGTGTAAAGATTCAAGAACGTCATTAAAAACTCAGCGTACACAAATCAAATCATTTTGGCTTTATATTAACTGGTTATAACTTCATGACCAATTGTCTAATATTGTGTTAGAATCGTTTTTTTTTAGCAATAATGTGTGTTAGTTTAGTGTCCTGTGTTGATTTTGTTGATTTACGTTCATTGATGTACACTGATGTCAAAAGTATTTCCATTTATTCCTCAGGTAGAAGTGTAGATTTAAAAAGACTTCTATTGAAGTGTCAACTCAAGCTTTTACTCAAGTAAAAATGTAAAAGTAATTGTTTCAAAACTACTTAAAGGATAAAAGTAAAAGCACCATTAAGGACAAAAGCAGAATTTATTCAAACAGAAAGAGAAAACAACGTTTGATAAATGAGCCAGTAGTGGAGAAATAATCACTTTAAAGAAATAATCTTTTGAGTAACGACCCCGACACTGGTTATGTTCTTACTGGAGTGTGACGTGATTCGTGTCTTTGGAGGTGCGATGGAACGCGTACAAACCAATAGGGTGTCGGAATCACATTCACTCTATCTGGACACACACACACAAACACACATTATATATATATATATATTGACAGAGGCAGAACAAAAATGGAAATTAGAAGTCGGCTGGAAAATAACTACTGCAGTAAAGTATAGATACGCAAAATTTCAGTACAGTGGTACCTCAGTGTGTGTCACTCTCAGATTACGTCGCCTTCAGCTAACGTTGGATGTTTCATCTGGAATTTGACGAAATATTTTCTCTGTTTCCGTCGTGTTCGCCTGGAGCGCAATCTAGATGAAATGTCCGAAATGTCGGATTCAGTCAAAGTCTCTTTCTGAGGAACGAATTAACGACATAAACAGTACTTCATTTGTACTTCATTACTTGACACCTCTGTTGATGTAGCACATTGGTTCTGAGGATATATTATATCATGTCACCGTGTACTGCACTGTATAGGGTTGAAATAATAATAAAGCCTACTTGACTTGCATAAAAAACTGAACAACTAAATATTGAAACTATTATAATAATAATAGTAATAATAATAATAATAACTAGTAATAATATAGAGTTGTACTTTCTCCCTCCTCCTCGTGATTATACATAGCTAAAGATGTAGTAAAACTCCACTTTCGGGACACAGATGTCTCCTCAGCCCCGGGTTCCTCCTTTAAGCATCGTTTATTGTATCCTTATAGTAAAGATGTGCTGTTTGTTTGGGGTCTTTCTTGAAAGACTCGGCTGTTGTGACAATCAAGGGAGGTTGGTTCCACCCCTTGGCTCCGCACACACAGAACAGTTTTGATGCATGTCTTCCTTTGGCTCTTGAGGGACAGAGAGCCATGCATGCAGCTCAAAGGGAGCGGATCACAAAGCACAGTTTGTTTAGTGCCTTCGCTTAGGTGGAAGCCTCTGTTGCCATGCGTTTGGGGTTTATATTACAGGAAGCTAGTGGTGATAAATGTGTAGGAAAATCCCGGCCCAATAACCATCCTATGGTGTGGATGCATTCTGGATCAGTGGCCGGGGAGTAACAGTAAATACTCCATGATACCGTGTAAATATAAGTACTTCTATAAGTCACCTAGGGGAAGTTTCCTTCTGCCAGACCTGAGGAGACTCTTCATGCATGGATTCCTTGTACCCTGAGTAATGGGGCGTCCAGACATGTAGGGTTTGAAGGTTGAAGGTAAATGTCGTGAAAAGCAGAGTATAAGATAAGAGCTGCGAGATAATTGGTTGCCGGTCTATTTGTAGTTAAACATGAATACTTTTATTATTTTTAACCGTAGAATGAACATAGAGTCCTGCTGATAAACAGGAGGTTGGAAATAAGCTGAGCAGCTGCATTCTGGATCCGTTTAGTCCCTCAGAAGCAGACCTGCCTCAAGCAAGGCGCAGTTGTCTCGTCTTGAAATCAATCTTATGACCACAAGAGACTGAATAAGCACACAAGTGCTTGAGCAAAGTCCAAGGGTGTATCGGTCCAGTACCTTTTTCTATTCCACCGTTACAATGGAAGAAGACATGCGGACGATATTTAGAGATAGAAGGGAGTAATGGAGTACTTTAGATTTACTACTAGTACTTTACCCCCTTGTATTTTCACGCAATTATCTGTACTTTCTACTCCTTACGTTTAAAAAAATATTCTCCTTACTTCGATTTCACACCGGCGTGTCATCGTTTAAAAAAACAACAACAAAAACCTATACAGATAAATCGCACCATCCGGATAGAGTGAATGTGATTGGATGAGATATAAACATATACCATTGCAACACCCTATTGGTTTGTACGCGATCCATCGCACCAGCACACAACACAAATCACATCACACTCCAGCAACAACATAAACCAGTGTTGGGGTCGTTACTCCAAAAAAAATATTATTTCTTAAAAAGTGATTATTTCTCCACTACAGGCTCATTTATCAAACGGGTGCTTTCTCTTCGTCCTCCGCAAATAAAGCTACAGGAGGTAGTCCCGTAGAGACGTTTGAATAAATTAGTGATTGGCTAAGCCTTTTGTCCTTAATAACACCCCCCCCCCCCGCATTATTTTATACTTTAAGTAGATTTGAAACCACTACTTTTACTTGAGTAAACATCTTGAGCTGATACTTCTACTGAAGTTTTTTTTAAACCCTACAATCTATACTTCTACCTGCGTCATGAATGTAAATACTTTTGACACCAGTGCACGATGGTAATTGGCTGTCCAGAGCTACTTCTTGGCTTGGCGAGGCTTCCCGAGGGAGCAGGGTAGCATCTCCAAGGAAACGCAGCATCTCGGTGTTGATGCAATTTCCATTCAGGGGATGAGCTGTCACTCTGTTCGAATGCAAGCTAAGGCATGTCGCTGACGGAGGAAAAGAGAGAATGAATTAAGTTTTATTGGTTCAGAAGGAACAGGATGATAAGATATTTAACAATATGTACAAAAAGCAGTGAGTTTTGTAGGGAATCTGTGGACAGTTTAACCTCACACCACGATGAAGTAGGGTCTTGGAAATCCCTTCAAAATCCTGCTTGCCATTCCTCGATCCATAGCAACTGCCATGGCAACCAAGATTTCTCCAGAATCATAGTCGCTCTCTGAAACTACCTGTCAGACAATCTCCCTAATAACAATCCATCATAGTTATGGTTTTCACATACTTTCCCCAAGCCTCAAAGTACATTGTTAACAGACTGATATTGGAAGTTGAATACCATCTTGTAAGTCTTTTCCATAAAAGCACAATATTAAAGAAACATCATGATAAAATAAGAAAATTTAAACAATTGCTAGAATTAAAATTGTTTTCATTTGAAATATCTGACTTACTAACCACTTATTCACTGGCAAACAATGGTCTATAAAACATTTGGTCTATAAAAAAGTACTTTTTTACTTACCAAACTCTAAACACTTTCAGAATATATTTGAATTATATTTAAAGCATTTAGCAGACGCCCTTATCCAGAGCGACATACAAATAGTGCTTAAAGTCTCCATTTAAGAATAAATTAACTCTGGTATGACTTGATTACAAACTTGAGATACAACCAACCATAGTTTAATTAGGGCTGTCAAAGTTAATAACTTCATAATAAAATGATCTTTAACAGCACTAATTTTGCTATTTACATGTGATTGTGTTTCTGCATTGTGTTGTTGAATAAACAAGACCAGGACAACAAAGAATATATTACAGGTTATATGGAAGGAAACCAAACAGAATTCTTAAAAGGAGCCACGTACAATATTTAACAATTAAAACACACATTCACAATGAAATGAGCAAGAAATCAATAAACACAAATTTTATTAAAGGAAGAGATTGAAAGAAATATATTTATATCATCGGTTACAATTATTATAATCATGAAAAGTATTAATTTATTTTACATGTGAGACAAAAAAAATGCAATTAATCTCATGTTCAATGCAACAGACTAATTTATTGACGGACCTAATTTTCATACCTTTTCCCCTCCTAAATTCCTGACTATTCGGGAATCCATTCTGACGACACAATCAGATTTTAGTAATCACATCACGCACTGATGTAACGCCAGAAGCAGCAAATAGAGCGGACTCTTGTCAGATTGAAATATTTTACCAAACTGAATTTGAAATTGACACATTTTACGATACAGCCTGTTCAGGGATATTTTATTGCTTGCCCAAAAACACACAATACGCCTTCATTTCAAATCCCCGAGAAGGCCACATTGCACTGGGGCATTATACAAAATGGGGTTAATATTGAAGATTCCACATGCAGTGCTCTGTAGAATATTGACCGCTTCAACAGCCGTGGTGTCATAATGACTGTATTAAAAGGTGAATTGTTTCAGGTGGGACGCCATTGAATACCTAGGTGTAAAACGCACAGCCTTCCAATGCGCAAAAATAAATAAATAAATAAATGAATGAACCCATACTGCATGACCCGTTTGAATGTATTTATACATTTGCCTCATGATTGCTTTATTAGTGCCTTAATAGCTATTTGAGCTAATAGCTAACAGTATACAGTGCAATTAATTGCATTAAACCGATAACCAATTACTTCAGACACCATGAAAAGAGAATTCTCTCTATAGCTGCTGATACAAGCACCAAGAGTTTAAACTCTGCACCAACTTTTAGCTTTTTAAAAACATTTTTATTCAGCAGATAATTCCAGAAATCTGTTGACAAAAACCACTCCTCGGATCCTTGGTGTAGGGACAACGGCTGGTCAATCCTGGTTAAACAGGGACACAAACATGGGAAAATAGTGACACATTGGTTACTCCAAATTTATATGCACTAATTAAAAAATAAAAATAATAAATGCACCGAGCTCAGTTCAAGTGTAGAGATGATCATTGGTGTAAGATATTATTTACTTACACATCAATCACTGTATATTTACATCATTGCTCAGGCAGTATACAAATGCACGCACACCCCACAAACACCCCCCCCCCAAAACACAAATGCACACCCCCACACAAACACACACGCGCAAACACACACACACCCCCCCCCACACACACACAAACACGCGCGCACACACACACCCAGCTTCTCTAGCATAATCATAGATAGCAGATTCGCTGCTCTCAGATTTGGCTAGTTCTCATCACTGACCCACAGCACAATGAGTCTCAGAGGGAGCCAACGGCTTGGAGAAAGTTGCACAGGAAGCTGTAGTGTATGGCGTTTGTTGTGCACTGTGACGCACACTTACCACAGCCATCTTGTACTGCACCTGGATAATAAAGCTGCAAAGAATATCCACACAAATAACCATTATTCTCAAACCAACCAGTATTCAGATTTTAAAATAAATAAAGAGAGGTTCTGAAAGCAATGAAAAACGGAGGTAACCTGGAGTGAACCGATGCTGCGAATGCACATGCGCTTTTCCACACGGGAAAAGACAGACAAGGAAGACCCCACGCGTCACTGCAATACATCAATTGGAAATAATAAGAAAGAATACCAAACATGAACAGCTTCACACTTCATCTCATCATCTCCCCCAGTATATAATTCCTAACTAAGTGTAATAGTTAAACACAGCAATTTCACCAAGCCATTACCTTCAAAATGTGTCAAATTTAAATAGCAAATTAAAACTACACATAATGGAAACTCGCAAAAAATTCGCAAAAAATTTTTTTTGCTAAAATGTTTTATTTTTTACATCGCTAAACTGTAATGGAAACGTTTTTTTTTCGCATTATCAGGTCACATGATATACCTTGCCTTGGGCATGATGCAGGTGCTACAAGATGCCCTATTGCACTGCACAGCTCAACAAAATTTGCCGCGTTCATCCGGAAATTCTGAATCCGCAGGTCCTCCGTGAAATCACGCACTATTGCCTCCCAGGACAAGCGCATACGTGGCCGTTCCCAAACGTAGGATGGGGGGGGGGGGGGGGGGGGGGGGGGGGGGGTGTCACCTCGGTATTAAAGCTTGTATACCACCCCTATGTCTCCGATTAAAAATAATAACGCCTAATTCATCTGCGATATAAGTAAGGCAGCCGATATCTGTCTCCATGTTTTTTGAATGACTTATTGCGAGAGGAGTTTTAGTTGTATGAAAATTTTTTTTTTTTTTTTTTTTTTTTTTTTTTTAGAAAAAAAAAATTGCTCAAATTTGTAATTTGGAGGGGGTAGCTCAGTGGTCTAAGGTTTGAGCCCCGGTATTGCCAAGCTGCTGCCCTTGGGTCCTTGAGCAAGACCCTTAAACCTCTGTGCTCCAGGGGCGCTGTATCATGGCTGACCCTACGCTCTGACCCCAACTATCAACAACAAGCTGGGATATGCGAAGAAAAGAATTTCACTGTGCTGTAACGTTTATGTAACAAATAAATGCTATTCTAATTCTAAACGGGACCGTTCGAGCTTAATAAGATGTTCCAATTTTCAGTGAGGATCAACGAGGATGAGTTTATTTCTAATCTGATGTGTTGAAAAAAGGTGATGTGCAAGTTAGACGTTCGGGAGACAAGTGTGCTTATCACAGAGTGCCAGGTCAGCCATGATACAGGCATACAGAGGGTTAAGGGCCTCATTCAAGGGCCCAATAACAGGGTTCAAACCCCAGACACACTCACAAGGAGTTTGACTTATGACAGGAGAAGAAACTACAGACAAACGAAAGAGTGCAATGAGAGACATGGGGGTATGTGTGTAGAAGAAAGCCGAGGACAGTAGGAGGGGAAAAGATAAAGGACACGGAGGAGGTTTATGGACGTGGTGAAGGAAGCTGGGGGTGTGGCGCCCCCTAGCGGTATCGGCGCGAAACAACACGAATTGTTGGGTTTTGGACTCACCAGGCGCTGATTCGGAGTGAACCAGTAAAAACGCAGCGCTGCTTTGTGTTTATCCACAGTGTTTACTGAAAAGGGTCGCAATGGATTTGGGGAGGGCGTGTTGTCGTCGCCCAGACCCCCTTTTCGGAGAAACTGTAAAGCAAAAAATACATAATAATTAAATAAAGAGATAAAAAAATATGGGCAATAAGAAAAATATGGCGCGACAGTTTGGAAGCGAACCACGTGAACGCATCTTTATTTACACATCAGCGTGCTGCTGATTACAGGAAGTCCAACCTGAGAGCAGACCGGAATCCACGCCGCCTGCAGACACTCTTTTTTCCACGTCTTCATTCTTCTTTTCCGTTCCCATATTACCATAAACGCTCCTGATCTCTGCTCAAATAAACACTTTATCAAACCAAACACAAACACCGATACCACCTGCTTTTATTCATTTCCTTCTCCTTCTTTAATAGTTTATGGTAGTCGGGTCGTGTGATGTTGTTCCCTACTGCCCCCTATCGGACTGGACAATGATAGCGCGCTGCGTTATTGCTGCTACTGCTACTATTATTAGGGGTTCATGCACATAGTGCTGAAACCCTATTATTATTATTGTTATTATTATTATTATTATTATTATTATTATTATTATTATTATTATTATTATTATTATTATTATTCCGCCAGAAAACTGACCGTGCAGTAAGCCCTAGAGACTTGACAGATGGTAGAGCTCAATTTGGGGAAAGCATGAAAAAGTAAAAAAAAAAAAGTTCAACCCGTTTGAACACAAGGGGGCGCTATAATCCAAACCACATTTTTGGTCATAGCTTGTAGAAAATGTATCATTCCAAACGTATATATTTCTGGAATCATTGGGTCAAATCGAAGAAAATCCTCATTGACAGTTTTATGTTGTGAAGTCCGTAAAAATTATGTTAAAAACCTACTTTTGCGCACTAGTCCTAGGTGTTTTTTTGCGGCATCAGAACAAAACCAGTGCGTAGCTTTGACAATAAACGTCTCTAAACGAAGAAAAATACTTTTGTTTGTATAGCACAAATATATGGCAAAGGTACACAATAGCAATGCGACACTGGGGGAGGGGGGGGGGATGATATCAAGTCTTTCCTATCTATATCTAAATATATCTATATCTAAATATATATTTTGAGGGATCAGAACAAAACCATGTAGAAATGCTCAGTAGACACGGCTTATAAAAAAACGTTGCAACAGGACACCAAAAAGTGCAAAGTAGGCCACATTGACACGAATGGATATAACTCCTGAACGCAATGAGATATCTTCATGAAACTTGGCACAAGTCTGTATGTCCTGAATCCTTGGTCAGATCTAAAAAATTGCATAACTTTGCCAATTGACGGCTCTAAACGAAGAAAAAAACTTTTCAGTTATTCAGTTATGTATAGCGTCCCCTAGTGGTGAAGCTAGGCAATAGCTACGCAATAGCCACTGGGGGCCGATATCAATGCAGCTTTCAGCGTGGCAAAGTGCACTGTGATGTCACAGAGAACAGAGACACAGAGCGAACGCAAGTTTTTCAAGTCCAAAAACACCTTCGGTGCCTCAGATGCTTGAACCCTGCACATCGCTGCTTGCAGTTATATTTATTATTATTATTATTAGTAGTAGTGGTAGTAGTCACTTTACTTCTGTCCTTTTTGTTTCTTTATTGTTTATAGAAGTCCAGCTGCAAACATGGTGGAAGCTTTATCTATTATCTATTATTTTAAGTTTAATAAGTATAAGACACCGTAGCAATCATCCCTCTTCATCTTATATTTTTGTTTTTAAGTATGTGATTATGTTTTTTTTAATAGAAGTATAACATTACTACTATGTTTTTGGTTCTGGATTTGTTAGTGGATCCATTGTGTTTTATCCACAAAAGTAATTATAATAGCAAAAATAATATTATAATAATATAATATTGTAATTCTTAAACATTTTGTTGTGTCCATAACAACAAAACAATAAAGTCTTCCTCTTCTTCATTACCATTACTATCATCATCATCATCTTATTTTCTTTAGTACAATTGGGTATTTGCCCCCGGAGCAGCAGTTTAATGGTTCTGGGATTGAACGCATGACCTCTGAAGTGCACTCAGCTACAGAGATATAAGTTAATGAAAATAAAAAAAAAAAAGATCATGGAAATCCTCCTAAATCTTCAAATCTTCCTTTTGAAGGTCACCTGGAGAATTCAGGAAAAGTCGGATGCAGTAAATTGACCAGACTTGATAAAAGTTCATGGCACACAGAAGAGAGAGCTCAAGCAAACTCACCAGCTGCAACTACAGCCAGGTACTGCTTGCATCACCACTGAGATAGTGCAAAGTTCCCCTAGGGTCCCTCACGCAAGAGGATTACACAAACCTGACTTTCTACTATCAAAAAATCTATCATGTAAGCAGCTGGCTCTCTATCATGTGGCTCTAGAACACAATACTGTACCAAGAACATTCCATAGGAATTTCCCCCCTTGCTGAGGCGCTGCTACACGGTGGTAAACATTACAATATATTCTATTATGAAATAAAATCTATTGTCAAAAGTTCCAGCCCCCGAGTGTGATCCATTTTTCACTCAACACAGATGTTTTTATGAATTCTTTTATTATCACCGTCATTACATTGAGATGCCAAAAAGCTGCATACTGCTGGTGTTGCGTAGGATTCTGGGAATCGAAAATTATTTTTTAATAAAAATTCTAAAAGCAAAAAAACATTTTTTTAAAAGTCTAGAGGCAGCCTCGGGACATACTGTAACCAAAAGAGAAAAACAAAAAAAGATTTTTATACAACTTTTTCAGTATAAGAAACATTGCACAATAAAGTGCAAAAATAAAGAGCGGCACTGAGGCTAGGTATGTATATATATATGCTGAGTGTGACTGTACATACATGGAATGTGTGTGTGTGTGTGTGTTTGCGCATTTTGACAAACAGAAAAGAAAAAGGCACAGGGAGGCTGGAGATTCCGCCTGCAGAGCTCCAGTGAAACGCTGTTGGATAAAAACGTAAGCGCTTGATCACAGCGTCTCGAGAACACTTTTGGTAAGATTCGCTACGGGGCGCACAAGGCTGAGATTCCGAATGGCACCGATTTCTGAGTTCATATCACAGCGTGCGCCGGGACGTTTTCCTGCAGAGCGGTAATAGGGCACTTATAGGTGAATGTCATTTGTGCTGCACTGGGGGTCCTCTTCCCCACACCCACGTGCTGAGTAAGGCAGGTGAGCGGATCGGCTTTGACCTGGGAATGTTTGAATAAGGATAAACTGCAAGCTCGGGCATTATTACAATCGCTCCGTGTTTCCTCAGGGCAGCCGGGGGTCCGTATTGCAGAGCTGGATGCTTTTAGGAGGTCAGGTCACCATTTGCTGCAAAGGGTGCCGTGGCTGCTGATTGACGGACACGCGCTGAAACGCTTCTGTACGATCATGCTGATATACGCTTTCATCAGCTTAGCAATGTCCATCACCTACACACACAAAAACAACAACAATTAGAATAGCCTTTATTTGCATTACAGCACAGTGAAATTGTTTCTTTGCATATCCCAGCTTGTTTGGAAGTTGCAGCCCCCCTGGAGCACAGAAGTTTAAGGGCCTTGCTCAAGAACCCAAGGGTAGCAGCTTGGCAATACCGGGGTTCGAACCTCTGCCCCTCTGACCAGGAGCCCAGTGCCTTAAACCACTGAGCTACAACCCCTCCAATTAGACAGGTGCATTATATAGCAACACCACATTTTTATATTATGCTGTAAACATGTTTCAGTCTGATAATATTTGCAGCGCCCCCCCCACCCACACACACACACACAACCTACATGTACCGCTGTATGCTGTTATAATAAGTTTTAGATCATTAATTATAAAAACCTGAACTATTGTCAGTTTCTGACAGAACATCTTCCAGCCAATCAGATTTAAGACACCAACAGGTCATTTTTGTAAGGTAATAATATATAACAGCAAATTTTTAAAATTTTTATATTGAAGTACTTATTTAGCATACACAAAATTCAGAAGAAATAAACCACGACATGCTGTAGTAGAGAAACAATCCAACCGTTCATTTCTTTATAATAGAAACACACCACAAAGTCGTTTTTATTCCACTCAAGTGAAATTTTCCAATCATTACACAATGAATTTTTGTATTAGACTGAAAGATAATATTTTTTTCCCATTTGTAGTTGTGTGTTCAATGTTGTGTACTGGCTGGAAAACGATTCAGCTCTTGTCATCACCCTTGTTGTAACAGTTATTCCCTCACCAGACTTTCTCTTCACTCATTTTCACTCCTGATGATATTCAAAAAAAGAAATAAAAAAAAACTTCTCATGTTATTGAAAAACCACAACAAGAAAACAGAAAACTGAAGAGTTACTGAATGACTGTAAGCAGTGACAGTGATGAAAGCTGCTCTACATGTACGTGAGAGTGTGTTTACAAAATCCTGTGATCTGAAATACAGCCAGAGCTAATGCTATAGAAAAAGAACCAGCATCATCTAACCAATCAGAATTCAGCAACGTAAAACAGAAGTTTAATGTGTTTACTTGAAATTTGACATGCGCTTTTTGCGTGTACATGTAATTGTACAACAATCACTCAACAAATAAATCAGACCAATCACTGTATTGATCGCTATAAATATCTGTCACATTTGTATTGTATTGTCTAATAACATAATAATAATAATCTAGCTTTTAAAAGAAACTCTTAGTAGATTTTTATATACGAGATGTTTCATACCTGGCTAGTCTGGAAGAATAGATCTCGCCCCTCCACACTGATCTTGTAAATGTTGGACTGCGGTGCGCCGAAGGACAGGATGGCCTCGTAGGAGAAAAACTCCAGTGGCCAAGCCTCTCCCTGCTTATACACACACACACCTTTACGACTCACGCCCAGCCACAGCTCTGCAGGATACACACCGTCCATACACTGACAGGGACACAGACAGAGAGAGGAAGAGAGAAAAACAGATAAGACAAATATATATAAAAAAGATAAGGCCAAGTGTACAAATACACACACACACACACACACACACACACACACACACATATATATATACACATACACACAAAATGGAATGGAATAGTCTTTTAGTCTATTTGTCAGATATAATTTACAACGCAGTGAAATTGTTTTTTTATTTGCATATCCCAGATTGTTTAGAAGCTGGGGTCAGAGTGCAGGGTCAGCCATGATACAGCACCCCCTGGAGCACAGAGGGTTAGGCTTTGCTCAAGGTCCCAAGGGTGGAAGTTTGGAAATACCGGGACTCAAACCCGACCTTCTGATCAGTACTTAATCCGATCAGCAACTGTATATGTAGCTACAGGTAACATATAATACATATAATAATAAAAAAAAAAAATATATATATATATATATAGTATATATATATATATATATATATATATATATATATATACACACACACACACACACACACACACACACACACACACACACACACACATATATATATATCTACATGTTAAGCAAAATTGTGTGTTAAGTGCGAGTGTGTTTTCACTAACCTCTGCGCTGAACAGTGTAGAGCCGTACCCCTGCCACTCTCTGACCAGGTTCATGTATTTGATCATGGCCTTATCGCGACTCATTCCCTGCAGCTTCCTCCACTTCTCCACCAAACAGCACTTCAGTTCCGCCTTCTCGTCCTGAAACCACGCCTCCATCGCAGCGGAGTTCTCGCCCTGTTTCCGTCCCAGGGAGCCCCGGAAACTACGCCTAAGCGTGCCCTCCAGGAAACTGCCCCGCTTCTTCTCTGTGCCGCTGCTGGTAGAGGTGAAGCGCTCTATGCGAGCGCGCAGACGCGCCACGGGGAACACCTGCTCCAGTTCGGGCAATGCGTTCTGGGTAGAGTAGTCTCCAAACAGATGCTGCAGCCGAAAAGCAGCCAGGAACTGCAGAGTTTCCTCGGGAGCAGGATATTGCCCGCTAATTACTGCCTCGTGAGCCTGCCGAAAACAAACAAAACAAAAAAGACTATTATGTAGGAGGAAATAGAAATTCTTGGCAGTAGGGGTCAGTTGGATATAAATATCATTTATGGATATGAAAAACAAAGAATCAGACCTGTTCAAACATGAACGCAAACTCCACGCTATCCATCGCAATGTTCTCTGTTTCTGTGAAGCAGTACAGCTTGAAATAAAACCTCCATCCTCCACCCTGATTGTCTTCTCCACCTGCCAGTCTGTGAGAGAAGAAAACAAGCGACACTCGCGGTTACTCAAACTGACAAGAAATCGATCCATTAGTAGAAAAATACGATGAACGGCCGTCCATCAGATCCATACGGGAAGTCTTTGATGCATTCTGATCTCCTCTAAAATGAAGCACAAATAAAGGAAAGCAGGAGGAAGAAAGTGTGACACTGAAATCAAATCATTATTAAAAAAATAAAATGAATATTGTAATTGTAATTGTAATATCTTTTGGCTTTCTTGATCTGTACTGTGCAGTTTGTGCATATGCAGTGTTGGTGAGCAATGAGTTACATTTAATTACAAAATAAAAACAACAGTAATGCGTTACAACTACCTAATTAAATTGTATAAATTGTGTAATTAAATTATAATTATTTATGAAAATATTAAAGATTACAAATAGGGATAATAGGGCATGTTCACCGCGCACCTCCAGGGATGGGGTTTCAATTCCCACCTCCCCCATGTTACTTGCCGCTATGCTTGACGCGATAGATGGTGTTCTAAAGCACAACACCGTTACGTCACTCGCCTCACTGTTGTTTGGTGATTTTTATGTATATATATATATATATATATATATATATATATATTGCAGATTACGTTGCAGATCAATGGCAGAGTTGAGCAACTGAACAGAAAGAGAACGGCAGACTTTTTAGTTTCAAAATGCAACGGAAAGGCGACTATTTGCAAAACATGTTTTTTAGTCCTATTGTATTGCCTTATTAGTTTTAAAAACGTTCTAATAGGGTACATGATAAACTCTCTATTATTTACTTTGTTCCACACCACAGATTTTCCGTTTTTTGCTTTCAGCCCATATAGCATGGTGTTTTTTTTTTAATTTGTTATATAAATAAAAGTTCGTTGCTTCATATAAGTGTCGTTAGTTTTAATTTTTCTTGTTGCTTATTCAACCATTGACGCCAAATTGGCAATTGGCGCTAATTCAAAAGTGAAAGTGAAATGCGCACAGGCACAGGCTCTTTAAAAAGAGATGGAAAAGAAACTCAAAAAATACTTTTTGTTCAAAGTATTCAATATTTTTTTCTGTTCTGAAGTCTTTTGTTGCAGCTGTGCTTAAAAATTCAATTGATATAAAATTAGTGGCAGCTCCGCAATGTGCGTGTTGGGTTTGCATGATCTCCCCGTGCCTCATTGGGTTTTTCTCCGGTTTCCCCCCCTGTCCAAAAACATGCACTGTAGGTTGATTGGCACCTTGGAAAATTTCCCTAGTGTGTGAATGTGAGTGTGTGTGCTTCCTACGATGCGTAAGAATTCCATACAGGTGTATTTCCTGCCTTGAAGACACCTGAGACAGACACAGGTTCCCTCGCACCCCGAGAGAGAAGTCGGACAAAGCGGTGAATGAACGTTTTGCTTAATACACAATACTATGTAGAGTGAAAGCTTCCTCTGTGCCTTTTCGCTTTCTGCTGCCCCCCTCTGGAACTAAAGTGAAATGAAGGCAAAGCAAATAAAACTCACTTCTCAAACTTGGCAAGGACGTCGGCCACTACAGTGCGGCTCTCAATGGCTTTATCCGTGCTGCCGTTGTGTTCAAATAGAGCAAACATATTCCTGCTATCCTCCATTCCCAGGCCCTTTAACAACTTATCCACAACCTAGACACACACACACACACACACACACACACACAGTCACAATTGTACCACAATCACTGTGAAAGACTAAGCTGTAAATAGTTCAGGTAACTAATGGCTACCTCGCCCGCTGTAGTGTGCGAGTTTAGGGCAATTTTGCAGGATCCGCCTCCATGGCAGTACACGGTCGATGTCATTTCCTGTCTGCTGAGAATAGCTCTGAGTTCCTCGTGCGATGGCACACATTCCCGTCCGCGCACATGCCTCAGCGCCTCCTGGGAAAAAGCCGCATATTGCTCCACCTCTGTGCCTTGGAATGACTCGCGCGTCCTAAATGTTACAATATTGATTAGGCGACAAGATTCAAGACAGAGATGTATACATGTGTACACACACACACACACACACACAAATACACACACACACACACTGACCTTTTGATGTGAAACTTAAGGTATTTCAAGATGCTCCTGGAAATGGGGCTGAATGTGCAGCACATACAGGATATGACTCTCCAGCCACTGATGTGGGCGGGGCCACCTGCCTCAGGAGGGCGGGTCGTTTGTTTAATAAGCTGACAATAGAGTTCATCTCGCAAGGGTCGCAGGTCATGACCTGTCTGCAGAAGGCTTTGGATGATCAAAATGGGATCGGCCACGGCCTCCAGCTGCTGAAGCGTGCAAAAGAGTTTCAGCGCCTCGGCCTGCAACGTGCTGTAGCTCCGCCCCTTTTCAGCTTGTAAACATAAAAAAGAGCAAATATTAGCCTTTTAGAGAGATTCCTCCAAAAACCCGGTGCGGGGGGAGGGGGTTGGGGGCAGGAGGGGGGTATAGGATTGAGGGAACTCACAGCTGCGGTGGACGTCTCCATAAGGCAGAGGAACAGTAAAAGTAAGTAGCGGCGTATGCAGAGGATGGTGCGTGTAACGCAGTATCGGATTTCTCTTGTAAATCTGATTCACCACTTCTGCGTTCAGACAATTCTCCTAAAAAGCACATAAGATATTTTTGGATTTCTCAGTATCAGTTATTTAATAACAGACAACAGACCCACACAATACAGCTATCAAATATCACATACAATATTCTGTTTTATTTCCCCAACAGTCCACAGCACATAATGCTTTAACAATGGACAAGTTCTCTAAGCAGCTTTATAGGCGGTTATAAATTTGCATACAACAAATTCATTTAGTGCTTATACGTTTGTTTCTTATTAAAATTTACATTTACAGCATTTACCACCCCTTAGCCTTTGGTAGAACGATGTACAAAAGTGCACATATAAAATATATAAGATATAAAATATCTTTATATATATGGTGTATATATATATATATATATATATATATATATATATATATATAAAGACATAATATATAAGGATATAATTGATGCCTAATGAGTGATTAATGAGTAATAGTGGTGACTGTCGTAAAGAAGAAACCACATTCAAAAGGGAACCTCATATTGGTGCAAGTGATGGTGACAATTTTTGACTACCTCGGTGGGAAACCACCAATAACTGCCAGGGGGAGGTGATCTCTAGTATTATTAATGTATGTATTATTAAATGTATGTATTATATAAATTAAATGACAGAGTGGTGCTGGTGCTTTACATAATAACCCGTTACAGAATAAGGATGCTGCTATTGTTTCACTGAACGCGGTTTCCTAAAGATAGGTGTTTTGATCAAATTTCATTTGATCAAAAGCACAACAATTCTATTTTAAATAAAGAGAAAATTGGTTTGTAACCCTGCATCGTGTTTTCTTATTGTCTTCACAGACAAACTGACACTAAGAACATACACATATTTTATCCCTATATATATAAATATATATATATATATATATATATATATATATATATGTGTGTGTGTGTGTGTGTGTGTGTGTTCTAGTTATTGTTATTATTACCTTAATGTCCTGGATGAGTTGCTGTGTGTGTGTGTCGAGTGGTGGTTTGCTGTCGATGACGTTCTGCACGGCGTTGGCCCAGCGGCACATCTCGCTTTGCAGCTTACTGTATAGCCGATATGAGTGCTTGCGGCCAAACACAGTCACACCCCAATAACCTACATGTGCAAACCCACAAACACACATATACACACATTCATAAATTAAAATCAGAATGCTTTACATTAATAAATTGCTATTATTATTGTCACTCTTCTTATTATTATAGATAGTGTATAGAAATGTGTGTATTTTTCTATAGCTTTCTATAGTATGTGTGTGTGTGTGTGTGTGTGTGTGTACTAACCAGTCTCTTTGTAGACTCTCTCGTCAGGTGGCAGAACGGAACACAGGCTGTTTAGCAGCAGAGAGCCGAGCTTGAGCGAATTCCTCTCTGAACTCTTATAGTAGTCCAGTGAATTATGGGTGAGCAAGAACCAGCGTTTCTTTATTCTCAGGTTGGTGCGACTACTGCCTTTCATCTCTTTATGCAGCCAGCCTGAAGAAAGGACCAGAGAAAAGTGATAGAGAGAGAGAGAAGAAAAAAGAGAAGTAGAAATAAGGTGAGATTTACAAAGATTCAATTAGATTCAACTTTATTGTCACTGCACATGTGGGTGCAAGGCAAAGAAAAACAGTCGCATCCAACCAGAAGTGCATTTCACGGTGCAACAATTACTGTATATAGTAGTATACAGTATATAACAAGAAATAATTTGCATATATACAATATAAGGAAATAGATGGTAAATTGCATATATAAACAGTAAAAAAGGACGAGGTAATACATTGGGAGTAAATGAGCAGTGATAAGTATATGCAAAATGTAGACTATATGCTAATTTGGATATGTAACAGTGTAACCTATATAGGAGGAGACAACATAGTTAGTAAATGAGCAGTGATAAGTATACGCAGTAAATAAGTAAAGCGGTAGAAAATGAATGAATGAATGAATGAATGAAGAATACGCAATATGTAGAATATATGTTAATTTGCATATGTAAACAGTGTAACTGTATATATGGGGATATCTATCTATCTATCTATCTATCTATCTATCTATCTATCTATCTATCGAGTTAGATATAGATATAGAGAGAGTATATATATATATATATATATATATATATATATATATATATATATATATATATATATATATATATATATATATATATATATATATATATAATGATAGGTACAGCAGAATGCGAAACTGATAACTGGTGAAAACGTCTACAATCTGAGCTACTCAAAACATCAGCGGTTTAAAAAAGTTTTTCTTTAGAATATTTGTCTTCATTTGACTTGTAGTGTATATGAGATGGTGACACGTCTCACCTCTGATAATGAATTCCTGGCCTTGGACTCGCGTGTCTCCTTTTGAGCGCTGCAGGAGGGCGATCCAGTGGTGCATTTCCTCTGGAGTCTCAGCATTACAGTGTAGCACCCGGTGAGCTGTAATGATCACAAATGAATTCGGCCTGGATATGGAAAAAAAAGGAGAGAGGGATGAGGATAGAACAGGAGGATGGTAATGTGTGAGTGAAAAAGAGCAAGACATAAAAAAAGAGATGAGAATAGATATTTAATGTATAGGGCTATGCATAGGTGTATAAGCTTTATAACACTTAGATGTAAAATACCATCTAAATATAGAAGAAAAAAAATATGGAGTGTGAAGCATTTTTATATTTAGGGATGATCCCAAATATTCAGATATTATAAAAATAAATAATTCTTTTGCAAAACTGCAGCTTTTATTACAAGTTTTTTTTCTAAAACCTTCAAATTAAAAGCTAAAAGTTAATAATACACATTTTAGTTGAATATTTAGTTTTATGTATAGGAAAAAACTGTAAACAGCAACAATAACTGTCAGTTGATGGACCTTATAAAGAATGAACTGTGTGTGTTTGTGTGTATATATCTACCTCTCTGGGTTGTCAGATGCACACACAGAGTCGATCATACCTACATCTAATGTACCCTATAAAGAAAAAGAAAAGGAAATTGGATCTATATTACAAAATGGAGACAAATGAAGTCAAACTCTTGAGGTTTTTAGTCTAATGCAGATGGATGGAAGTGGAAAAAAAGCACACTTTAGTAAAAATAAACCAAGTAAACTATAGCAGTCACATGTGATCTGGGTTTGTCTGTCCATACGTATGTGTTTATTATGTTTGTGAAGGTTTTTGCGTACTCACCACAGCATTCTGGGGGTTGGCCTGTTCATCATGCATCTCTCTGATTTCCTGTTCGGTAGAGGTGTGTACCTGGCTTAACACACTGAACCAGTGACTGTGGGGCAGAGAAACAGATGTTGCTTGTATACGTTTCCTAACAGACACTAGGAACAGGTGTATTAATACTGAGATCACATGACCTTTACTAACATACACACACACACACACACACACACACACGTCCACTCCAATTTACAAATTACGTGACTCTTAACTGCAACTAAATGCACAGGTACTAAAGTAGTAATGTAAAGACTTGGGGGTCAATACTTACGCAAAAACAAAATGATTTATTTCTAAATAAACATTCCCATTCTTGTTTTTGGCCTGGTTCAAGCTCTTGACTGACAGATGCCCTTATACACAGCAACTTACATTTGTCTCATTGAGCAGTTAAGCACTTTGCTCATGGCGACAAGAATGAGAGCTTGGTGAAGTCGGGATTCGAGCTCATGACCTTCTGATCCAAAGTCCAAACCACTACGCATTTATGATGGCATGGACTTACATTCTAATTATTCTCAAGCATTTCATTACTATGTATTTTCTGTTAAAAAAAAGTCAGTAGAATTAAGGAAAGAGAAGAAAAGGTTTTGATAAAGACCGTTTAATTCCTAGAGCTCTAGGAGGAGGTTTATGGACGTGATGGAAGCAGATGCACTCTTACCTGGCGTCCTCTGCACTATCCGCTATAAGATGGTATGTTCTCTCTGGCATCACAATATCGATCCCGTTCTCCTTTCCAGTGTTATCAATGACCTCTCTAACAAAGCAAGGTACATAAAAAGGAGAGAAAAAGGATGAATTCTTTTATATATATATATATATATATATATATATATGTGTGTGGTCACGTTGTCTGTGTTTTACACTGTTTGTTTTTGAGCTGTTTGCCACCAGGTTGTCCACGATGCACTTTATGTGGATACAACAACTTTGTCTAGTCCTCATCTCTTTTTTCGTGTACCTATATATTTACATTTACATTTCATGGCATTTGGCAGGCGCTCTTATCCAGAGCGACTTACAAATGAGGAATTGAGGGTTAAGGGCCTGGTGGTTGTAAGGTTTGAACCTGTGATCTTATCACTAAGCCACCACCTCCCTCCCTCCCTCCCTCCCTATGTTATGAGTTGGTTTATATAGCACCAAGGTTGTAGAGAAACGTCGTCTCATTTCACTGTGTACTGCATATATATATATATATATATATATATATATATATATATATATATATATATATATATATATATATATATATATATATATATATTTGAAATGACAATAAAAGCTTCTTGACTTAATTACTGTAAGTAATTAAGCTTAAGCTGTCAAAAAGATGATTGAATAAATGTAAAACTGTGAATAAACCGGCCAATCATGAGAAGACCAGCGATCACAACAAGCAGCTGATAGAGGAATATGGTGAATTGGGATAAATTGTGCCGTTCAGTTTCTTCGATGCCTAAGTAGCAAAACTTGATAGCATGTAGCAAAAGATAATAAATATTCAACGCTTTTACTGGAGTAATATTTAACAGTCTATCTCTATTTTAACTCCAGTACATGGCTTGTGTACGTCATCCAACACTGCAGTGTTTGTATAATTTCGTGCAATATATTTTACCATGTGTGATAAGACGAGCAGCGAATCCCTTGAAATGTCCTTTTTTAACCATTGTATAAAATCAAGGTGCATTTTATATTTTATTCACTACAAGGTCAGTACTTTAAACACATCTACACTGCGGCCTTACTCACATTGTATAGTTTTAAAAACCCTTATTTATTCTATAAAGCAACATTTCTGAAGCCCTTAACAGGCATTACATCGTGCCCTTACTTCGCTTCGTGCATGTCCAGCATGCCCTTCATCCTCTCTTCGGCGTCGTTGTCGTAATAGATAAGTTTGCTCTGGCGGAGGACGAACCAGCGGCGTTTCCAGTTGCGGCGTGACAGCGTGGACAGGCCGCCGCCCTTTTTGAGCAGCCAGCCCTGCTTCAGAGCCTCCTGCCTGCTCCGGAACCACAGGAACGTCTCATCCTTTAACACGCACCAGCGGCGCTTCCACGAGTTCAGCAGGCCACCTGCGGCGCAGGACACGTTCACAGAAAAGGGAAGAAAAAGGAGGAGGGTATAAAGATGGCTGCTTTGTACCTTTGATATAGAGGAAGCTGTGAAAGTATGGCAGGGTGACACAGCTGTAGACGGAATCTCTGCGATAAGACGACTCGTCATCTGTATCAAACCTTTCAAAGTCATCCTCGCTGTCATCAATCTGAGGGAGAGAGAGAGAGAGAGAGAGAGAGTGTCTTGGTTTATTATCTGGTTATCTGTTTAGAACAGGGTTATTCAAATAGTTTGTCATGGAGGTCAGTTCATATAAAGCACTGGAGGGCACTGGAGAGATCCGGGCTTGCAACATGAGTGATGACATAATGGTAATATAAGAGCCCATATGTTGTATTGCTGCACCTTTAGACACATGGCTTGTGCACTTCATCCAACACTGAAGTTTTTGCATAATTTCATGCAATAATTTGTACCATGTCCTTTTTACTGCATTGTATAAAATCACGGATCATTTTATATTTATATATAACAACACAAGCATTGTAGATGCACAAGAATGTGTCTTCTACATTCAAGCGTATTTAATATATATTTTTAAATAGACTTTTTATTACGAGGCTGTATTAGGGTTATTATGTTTTTACACTGAATTTGCTGTTTGTTTTGTGGAAAAAATAGGAAGAAACATAAAACAAAACGTCACGTGACTCACGCTATGCGCAGATGTCAACTGCAGCTTGTTCTCGTATTGACCGGACTCACGTCACTTCATAAATGTAGTGGCCGACTAAAATAAACTTCATTTTATATATGTCATTGTCACGTATATGGCTATATGGTGGGCCGGAACAAATGACCTCGTGGGCCAGCGTTTGAAGCGTATAGCCCTGGTCTAGAATCATATTATTGACAGATCTTTATGACGAATCACTTTATGCATAAATTCACTGATGAAAGGTAAAAAGTTATTGAAATTAGTTTGTGGGTACAAAATAAAGTAAAGAAATTCTAAATTGGAAGGAATAAAAGGGGTAGTTGAGTTACACAGTGTCATACAAGCATACAAGGAACTCATATAATAAACAGTTGTGAACTGTGTGTCCATAAAAATGACTAAATAAACATATATATAATATAATATAATATAATAATAATTAATATAATATAAAATAATTTAATTAAACACACACACACACACACACACACACACATATATATATAATACACATTTGTGTATGTATGTGTGAGACCTTACCGACGATTGGGCCCCTTCAGAGCTGAACCTGTACGCCCCCGAGCTTGCACTGGTGCTCGTCGCCAAGGAGCTCCGTTGGTCACGTGACCAGCTGGCAGTCTGAAGGACCGACAGCGACATGCTAGGAGGCAGGACGATGCCGCCTTCATCGTACTCGTCTGCATCGTAATCCGAGTCTTCGTCTGGTGGAATCAATTCCTCCTCCTCCTGCTGCTCCCCGGAGTACGCGGTGTAGCTAGCACAGGATAACCCATGATAGAGCGAGGGCATGTTTGTGGGCGGCGCCGGAGGCGGAGCCACACGGTCATTGGCATAGGGGTCCTCCTCGGACGAGTCGTCGCTGGTACGGATCCCGCTTGTGCGTTGGCCGTCGGAGTGGCCGTGCTCGCTGGGATTTGGCGAATCTTTAAAGCCTTCTTCGTCCCCTCCCAATCCCTCGTCCACTTCCTCCTCGTCGCCGGCTCTCCTCCGCTCCCGGTCGGCTTCTTCGGAGAAATCCTGCAGAACCATGGTGCTCTCGATGTTGCGCACGCACTCATCGATCTCGTGGAAGTTGAGCGACGAGAGGAACTGCTGTGCTGCCTTGCAGGCCTCTTCCTCCAGCCTCAGGAGCTCCTGGTCGCGCAGGTGCTGCAGGCGCGCCAGGGAGTGCGCCGTCAGGGTCTGCTCCCGAGTCTCCTTCTGCCTGCGCAGACCCTCGATCTCACGCTCCAGCCGCAGAATCTCTTCCACTTGGGAAGCCTCGTTGGGACGCGCGTCTTCCTCAAAAACCTCGTCCTCCAAAGGCTCCGACTGCTCGCTCTCGGCCGAGACGGACGCCGTCTCCGGATCGTTTCGGACGACCTTCGTATCTCGCTCAATTCTCAGAGCCTCCTCGACCCTTCGTGCCTCTTCTGCCTGTGAATACGAGGACAAAAACGTACATTGTGGCGGGGGGTATACATAGCCATTGTTGACTTGCGTCAGAATTATTGCTTGTAAGTTTGGTAAAAAGAAACGCAACATATAACGTGAACGTAAGAAGTTTTAGAGCTGATATTTGAGAGGTGCTAGCTCAGTGGTTAAGGCACTGGAGGTTTGCACCACCAGCACTGCCACTGTTGGACCCTTGAGAAGGGCCTTAACCCTCACTTGTTCATTATAAGACTTGATTAAATGACATACACTGATTTCCGTCATCAAGGGCCTAGCAGTGGCAGAGACGCTTGACATCATGACTTCCGTTCAGAACACCACTCAGCTACAATTTACACTGCTGAAGAACCACAAAACCGATACAAGCACCGGCCTGCGCTTCCACCAATGTCACATATCCAGGCATTCCACAGGTAGACTCACCTCACGGGCCTTCTGCTCCATCTCCAGCCTCTGTCTCTCCCTAAACATAAAAAAAGCACATTAAAAAAAAAAACGGGTCGCACTTTAAATCTGAATAACATGTCATTCTCTCATTCTAAGCAAGCGTGTAAGCAAGTGGTAATAAATCCTAACACAGCTCCTCGAGAAGACCCTGCCCACCTCTCCCGCTCCTCCTCCTCTTCCCTTTGTCTCCGCTCTTCCTCCAGCCTCCTCCTCTTCTCCTCAAGCAGCTGTGTGTAAAGCTGCCGTGCCCTTTGACCTCGGACCCTCTTCTGGAGCGTGATGGAGGCCCAGCGGAGCATCAAGTAGCGTCTGCGCCAGAAAAGTGCCCTCCAGTTCTTCTGAATCACCAGCACACACTGCAAAAGCCGCTTGTACTGCCTCCTACAGGCCGCACAGAGAAAACAGGTAAGCGTCTTGAGCAAATGTACTCAAACGAACTAAGTAATTTTTTTGTTTTACGGAGCATCAAAGCTATAAGCGACTTTTACTAATCAATTCCATTTTTGCTTCAAAATATGGCATTTTTTTTCTTCTTATTGACAATTGGCCATTCATTTGTCCATTAATTACATTTTGCGATTTGGCTCTGAATAAATGTTTTTACTTTAACTAAAATTATTCATGCTGATTTTATTTGTTTATTAAATAATGAATATTGAAAACAGTTTATCTATTTTGGGATTCTACAAGTTACCTATAATATATGATTAAATCTCTCTCTTTTCTTACATTTCCCCTTTAACTTATTCTTTGCCTTCAAATGTGCTTAAGTATCTAAAGTACTATGATTTATTATGTAATAAGAGTCCTTTATATTTATGTTCAAATCAAATCAAATTCAAATTTATCTGTCACATACACATGCATAACTAGTACGACATGCAGGATAAAAGAAAAGGAAATAGTGCAGACGTTTATAATAAACACATGGAAATAAACAATAAAATAAAATAAAAATAGTGTGTGTACAAGAAAATATGAATGAAGCAGAAAAGGATAAGAATTAAACATTAAAAATAAAATTCTAAATATGACGGTGGCAGATATGGCAGTGTTACAGTTCCAGTGTGTGCAAATGTGGAACTCTTAGAACATCAATTTATTAATGGAATTTATTAACGAGTGTGGCACGGTGGCATAGTGGTTAGCACGTTCGCCTCACACCTCCAGGATCCGGGTTCAATTCCCGTCTCGGTCATGTGTGTGTGGAGTTTGTGCATGTTCTCCCCGTGCCTCAGGGGGTTTTTCTCCGGGTTCTCCGGTTTCCTCCCGGTCCAAAAACATGCACGGTAGGTTGATTGGCACCTTGGAAAAATTGTCCCTAGTGTATGAATGTGTGTGTGCCCTGCGATGGGTTGGCATTCCGTCCAGGGTGTATCCTGCCTTAATGCCCATAGACGCCTGAGATAGACACAGGCTCACCGTGACCCGAGAAGATCGGATAAAGCGGTAGAAGAAGAATGAAAAGAATGAATTTATTAACGAGTCCCAAAACTTGACTCTAAACAACTTCCTTTCAAACTTCCTTTCTTTTAGTTTCGGTTTAAGGTTCGTTTGTATTATTTCTCTCAAAATGTCCTGCTTGCTGTTGACCTGATGGTGAACTGTATGTTGGTATTAAGTACCCTTGTGAACAAAAGGGCGCTTATTTGCATTGAAACACTACTTTTTGTGCACTGAAAATGATAGTTCTTATGAAGTTCTTACGAATTTTAATAATATATTAAAATTTGAATTAAAGATCACTTAAGGGACCTGGAGTAGATTACACTTTAATGACAATATTTCTCAACACAATGAAGTACACCTTTTTAACAATGCACTTTGTGCGAACGCCTATTTAAGTTGTACTGAAACATACATGAAATCATTACGTTTTTATAGTGCTTTTATAGTGCACTTGTTTCTTGGTATTGACTGCTACACTAAAGCACACTGATTTTTATTTCTACTTAAGTATGATGTCCAAAAATTATTTAATTGACAGTAAATGTGTTTAATTCATACTTAAATGCCAATTATTGTTAACTGGCATTATATTATATTTTTGTTGGCATTAATTGCTCGTCGGCCAATGAGCAGTGTACTTTAAAAATAATTCGTTAATGAAAGCACATATAAAGACGCAACAAAGTCCCACTTAAGTTCTACTAATTGCAATAAATATACATTTAACCTGTGCTACATTTGCAATTAATTACAAAGTAAAATGCACTGAAGCGGCGAAAACATTACAATTAATTCATCCTTGTGTTGTTATGAAGTATATTATTTGCCCAATAAGTAGACTTAATAAAAGTATGATACTTTTTACCCAAGTGTAGGTACCATTATAAAAGTTTTTGCAGGATAGGATGGTAAGATAGAGTAGCACACAGGGAGACTAAAACTATGACCTTTGTGTATACTGTATGTGCTTGTAATGTTTACCTTGCTCTGTAACCCAGGAGGTACGCCTGTATAATGGCTGCAGCCTGAAGCACTTCCTCTTCCCGCTTCTTTTCCAGTCGCAACTCCAGACTCTCCCTCAGGAAAACCTTACCGGCGCAAAGGAGCCAATCAGAACGTGCAAAAACTATGACAATCATCTCGCATGAAACAAAATCAAGGAGTAATGAAAGGATCGCTTTCCTACCCTCGTCTTTCCCAGCTGCCATTCTTCACTACTGCTATCGTAGAGGCGGAGCACCTGGAGACACGCCTCCTTGGGGTCATTATATTTAGCCAGACTCCTCATCAACACATAGTACCTGATTAAAAAAAAAAAAGTACAGAAAAACATTCTATTTATTTGTTTTGCTTAAGGTTTAATATGAGGTGTCAAATAATTTCCTTTTTTTAAATAAAAACAAAAAACAAAAAACAAACAAGTACATTAATTTATTTTTCTAAATAAAGGCGTTAACAAGGGGAACAAACCTGGTACAGAAATCTTGGAAGGTTCTCCGAACAGGATAGCCAGCCCGGCGGATTCGCACCGTCTCCAGCATGCCCGAATAGCGCAACTGGTTCAGCACTACAGAGTGATCAAACTGATCTGGCACCTGAACGAAGGAAAGAATTATGTGCTTCAATCATTTTAATTTGTATTATTTTGGAACCCCTACATCAAGAAATAGATGTATGTATATAAATTTAAGTGTATTTTGTTTATCACAAAGTATCGCATAATTGTAAAAAAAAAAAACATTTATGATGTAAAAGATGTGTGACATGCATATGTATTCACCCCCCCCGTCAATACTATATCGGACCACTTTTCACTGCAATTCCAACTGCAAGTCGTTTTGTTTATGTCTCTACCAGCTTTGTACATCTAGAGACTGACATTTTTTGCCCATTCTTCTTTGCAAAAAAGCTCCAGTTGAATCCGACTGGATGGAGGACATGTAGGAACAGCTTTGTCCACATCTTGCCAAAGATTTTCGATAGGAATTAGATCTGGACTTTGACTGGGCCATCCGAACACATGAAGATGCTTTGATCTCAACCTTTTCATTGTAGTTCTGGCTGTATATTTAGTGATACCTCCGCCTCAGTCTTTAATAGGTTTTTCTCTCCAGGATTTCCCTGTTTGTATCTCCATCCATCAATCCTGACCAGCCTGTCCCTGCTGAAAAAAAGCATCCCCACAGCATAATGCTCCCACCACCATGCTTCACGTTGGGGATGGTGTGGTCAGGCTGATGTGCAGTTTTAGGTTTCCACCACACATAGTTTTGCATGTCGGCCAAAAAATTAAACAGCAACTTCTTCCACGTGTTTGCTGTGTCCTTTACATGGCTTTGTACTGGATTTTATTTCAGGGTATCAGAGTATAGATATGCACCACACTTTTCAGATTTTTATTTATGAAAAAAATCTTTAACACCACGTATCAAGTGAATTAATTAAGCGGCATACAGAGTCATGTTTCCCATTTATTTATACATGTGTTTATTTATTTATTAATTTTAACCACACGATCCTTAATCAATTTTGATCTTTGGCCCTTCGTAGGAAAAAGCTTGAGCACCTCTGACCCAGACAATGTTCAATATGAGGTCATTAATGTACTTCCCACATAGTACATGTTTACATGTTGGACGGTCGTTAAAGCATTTCACTGCATGTCGTCCTATGTATGTATGTATGTATGTATGTGTATGTATGTATGTATGTGTCTATGTATGTATGTATGTGTGTATGTATATATGTATGTATGTATGTGTGTATGTATGTATGTATGTATGTATGTATGTGACAAATAAAACTTGAATATGAATTAGTACACAAACCCATCTATACATAGTCTTTTGCTATTACACTTAAAAAAAAAAAACCCTCAAGCGAGCCTCAGTTTGGCCCCAGATTAACACTTAAACGCCTGTGACGTAGAACTGAGACTTTTACAAACTTTTTCTAATCAAACCTGAGACATTTCATAATATAAACAAGTTTACATTAAACAAGTTAACCATAAACAAGCACGAACCCTCTTCTCCTTCACGCCCCAAATCCAGCACAGCAAAAAAAAAAAAAGTGTCGATTCATTTACATACGAACCCCACTGACCGCGCTCCACTGACCTTCGACATCTGTGGGCGTGAGGTCGGAAACGGAGTGCTCTAAACTACTACTAATCTCGCCCCGGCTAAATGTCAATCCCTGCAGACGGAATGACGGAGTGCGGAAAGACACAAGAGACGGGCAGACGAGTAATGAATGGAGCTCTATGAGAGTAGATAGCAGCTTACACTGAAGAGATTCACTAAGGAATACGCTCTCACACACTCTCACACACACACACACACAAGCTCTCTTATCTCTCGCTCCTCACACACGTATGCATGTATACAACGTCATTAACATACTCATGCATGCGACAGACGTCACAATACAGTCAGCGATGATGTCTCTGTGTGAGTGTGTGTGTGTTAGTTTGAAGATGGGGGTGGATGTCAGCGACGTGGGGGAGGTGGAGGTTAGTCTGATAGTCAATAGAAAGATTTAAGGCAAAGCACACGCCCACAGCAACTATTTAGCATTCTAGCCAGCGTGCACAGGAAGGTGATCTGGACAAATCACGTTGCTAACCTGAGTAATTCGTTACTCCTGATCTTCTACAGTCGCTTTAAACACGCGAAAGCGGAAAAAGTGCACTTTCTATTAACTCACAAAGACGTGCATCGTTACAGCACATAACAACATAACCACAGCTGACTCTATATTTCCTAAAATGCACATTTACACTTGTAGACTAAAAAAAGGGGTGTTTAATTAACAGACAAAACAGTGAATACCTCAGAGTCCAAACAGCACAACAAAGAACCCTTTGAAAAGCAATTTGACTACTGTACTGATCAAAATTCCGCATCAGTTAAAAAAAAAAACAAACATCCACAAACACACACCTGTATCCGTTCGGAGTTGGACACGCAGCGTCACGTAGACGACCTCCTCTCATCCTGCAGCGCTGGATCTCAGCTTGCGAGCGAGTGTGCGGCTCGACAAGAGCCAACTATTAACTGACCACTTTTTCTGCCCCTCTCACTCTCTTTACACACACACACACACACATTTCACTCACACAATACACAGCTCTGATCTCTTTCAGCCACTGCTGGTTGCCATGGCGCTCCGATCCATGCTCCGGCTAATTTGTGCACGGTGTTAGGAGGGTGTCAAAGGATTGTGGGTAGAAATTGGGCAGCATGGGGCTCAGCTGTTTACTTTCGAAAAACGTGTGTGTGTGTGTGTGTGTGTGTGTTGTCATGCTGTTTTGAGAGAGTTGAATTGACACATCCAATTCAAAAGTATCGCATTTTAAATACAAGTAGAAAAATATAACGGAGAAAATGAGTAAGTAATTGTACATATAAAATTAGTAAATTGTTTTAGATGATTGCGAGGACACAAAGTTGTTTACTTGTTTAGTTGTTAAACTTGTTTTTCTTGAGTACCTATAGAGAAGTATCGCATCCTTCATATCTCAGATTTGTAAAAGAAAAATACAGATTTCGTTTCTCTCCGGAAAAAAAAACAGCCGAGCTAAACCAGGCTCGCAAGCGGTTACATGGCTATAAATAAAACAGGAACACAAACTAGAACCAGCTAACAATTGAATTGAATTCTGACTTTACCATCCCTTTAAGCTTTCTTTATAATTCTGAATCACACGAAACAACTTCATTAATCACATGTCTAAATTACAATAATAAGAGTTTCCAAAGCTCAATTGTCCACCTGCGTCAATGTAACATTCTGTCAAAGCCTGAACATGAGCATGACCTCAGGTGACCATTGATTTATCCCACCGTCCTTTATATGAGGATTTTAAAATATTCATTGCTAATTGAGCAACATTTTTTGTTTTATTTTGTAGCTGCAAAAATTGGAATTGAATATAGAGATTATAACTTAATTTGACTTTTAATTTAATCTATATTAAAGCTGCTAACTTTAGAGAGGTCGAAACAAAGGGACACAGTCAAAAGAAAATTGTGTAAAAGATTGACTTTGATACGATGCCTGGATTAACTATCATGATACCAATACCAAATCGATACTATGCAAAATAAACAAATAAATAATAACAGAAAAGGAATAAGGGAAATTTGAAAATCTGATGAAGTCTGCTTAAAATGCCTTATGTATCTGCATGAATGCATCCGAGAGGAAAAAAATTTAAATTTGGCACGCACACAATGTGCACACACTGCCCCTTACAGTCCAACACTATAACCGTCGTTTTTTTTTTTATAAAATAATGAATCGGTTTAGATTTTGGCCCTTTATAGAATAGGTTTTAGGCACAAATGTACCTAAACACATAGAAACTGTGTGTGCTTGTGACTGCATGTATACCTTATTGTTGTTGGGTTTGATGCACCGCACAAAGAAAGGGTTGGATGTGCTCAGGTTGGACATCAGCGAGTGTAGAGAATTCTGGGTAAGAAGAAAACAACCTGTGAGATTGTTTTGCGCACAACATCAAACGATTTGGCTACATAAAATAATTCACTCAATATTTTACCATGCTAACAACATCTTTAACTTGCTTTAATTTTGAGGTACAACATGCTCGAAATATGTCACAATAGACAGGAAAACTTTAGCTGTGTGGCTAAACTACAGCTAATAATGTTACCATTTTGTTGAAAGAGTTTAACATGAAGGAATTTGATTATGAAAAATATACAGTATACAGAAGGGCAGTGGTGGTGGTCTAGTGGTTAAGACTCTTTGTTTACTAATCGGGGGTTCAAGCCCCGGACGCACCAAGCTGCCATTGTTGGTTCCTTGAGCAAGGCCCATAACTCTCTGTGCCCCAGGGGTGATGTATTATGGCTGACCCCAGCAAGGCACTTAACCCTATCTGCTCCAGGAGCGCTGTATGAAGCTGACAAGCTGGGATATGCGAAAAACACAGCGAGGGAGGGCAATGGTTATGGCACTGGGCTACCGATTAGAAGGTTTGGGGTTCGAGCCCCGGCATCAAAAAGCTGCCACTCTTAGATCCTTGAGCAAAGCTCTTAACTCCAGGGGGCGCTGTATCATGGCTGATCCCAGCTTAATATAAATCTGACAAATAAATGCTATACTCTTCTGACGGGAATGAGTAATGGATTGTGATTTATTTCTTTTGCTCACATGTCATGCTGGTCTGCATAAATGTCAGGTGGTCTGTCTTTCTATCTATCCATGGAAATGAAGGACCACATGCAATGGGTTCAAAGCCTTCGTTCCTCACTGTGTCTACATACATCAACTGTGTACGTGCGTGAAGGCGTTGTCTTCAGGTTCTCACCTTAAACTGGGAGCTGACCGTTGGTCTGCGGTGCTGCGAGCTGCTTTTCATCATGTCCTGCCCACAGCGGTTACTCATTCTCTCAAACAGGTCATATACAAAATCCAAACTGAAAACACAGACAGAAAGAAAAAGGGAATTTAGCAAACAGACATAGATGTGTTCAACAGGACAGAGTGAAAAAAAACATACACAGCAATATGTCCGACTTTAAAATCTACATAAAATGCAGGTTAGTAATACATAGGGGAAAGTTGACTACTCAGGTAGAAACACTGGTATCAAAAGGATTCAGCTTCATTCCTCAGGAACAAATAGAGATACCTGGGTTTAAAAAGACTTCTGTAGAACTTGATGTATAAACTTGTGCTTTTTACTCAAGTAAAAGTACTGGATTCAAAAGTAAAAGTAATGTAAGGGGGAAAAATCGCCAAACGCTAATTTATTAAAACGTCTCTCTGTCAAACAGTTTTTTGGAAACTATGATCAAAAAGGCAGACAGACAGACAGACAGACAGACAGACACACCTGCTATCCCTGAGTAAGTTGAGAATGTCATCTCGGAACGTATCTCTGTTTTTCTCCAGAATTCCTCTCACATCATACACCACCTACAGAGCAAAAGCAAAGCAATGAAATGAACTAAAAATACACATCATCATTCTCTTCCCAAATTTTCGAAACTCTACAACTACTACTGCATGCACACATGCAGTGTCCTCGCTTGTGTGTCTTACCTCTCCTGCATAGTGCTTCACTCCAAAATAGTGCACGGCAACACGAGGCTTTATGTAGAAAGTGTTTTTCTGTGGTGCGGAAAAGACAGACAGAGAGAGAAGAATGAGGTTCAACGAGAGTTTATCACAAATAATAACCATGGCAGAGGGAGAGAGTCTGAACTGAAATAAACTAAATATACTGCAAAAAATAAACTCAATTCAATTAATTTTTTATTCTGCTGCCCCCTGCTGGATTAATAAAATATACACAAATATAAGACTGAATAAAACATGACCTCCTTTGCAGAAAACCAGCTAAAATGAAGCCTTATAATATATATATATATATATATATATATATATATATATATATACAGACGTGGACAAAATTGTTGTTGGTACCCTTTGGTCAATGAAAGAAAAAGTCACAATGGTCACAGAAATAACTTTAATCTGACAAAAGTAATAATAAATAAAAATTCTATAAATGTTAACCAATGAAAGTCAGACATTGTTTTTCAACCATGCTTCAACAGAATTATGTAAAAAAATAAACTCATGAAACAGGCATGGACAAAAATGATGGTACCCCTAGAAAACACAGAAAATAATGTGACCAAAGGGACATGTTAATTGAAGGTGTGTCCACTAATTAGCATCACAGGTGTCTACAACCTTGTAATCAGCCATTGGGCCTATATATATGGCTCCAGGTAATCACTGTGTTGTTTGGTGATATGGTGTGTACCACACTCGACATGGACCAGAGGAAGCAAAGGAAAGAGCTGTCTCAAGAGATCAGAAAGAAAATTATAGACAAGCATGTTAAAGGTAAAGGCTATAAGACCATCTCCAAGCAACTAGATGTTCCTGTGAGTACAGTTGCACATATTATTCAGAAGTTTAAGATCCATGGGACTGTAGCCAACCTCCCTGGACGTGGCCGCAGGAGGAAAATTGATGACAAATCTAAGAGACGGATAATCCGAATGGTAACAAAAGAGCCTAGAAAGACTTCTAAAGAGATTCAAGGTGAACTTCATGCTCAAGGAACATCAGTGTCAGATCGCACCATCCGTCGTTGTTTGAGCCAAAGTGGACTACATGGGAGACGACCAAGGAGGACACCATTGTTGAAAACGAATCATAAAATAAAAAAGCAAGACTGGAATATGCCAAACTACATGTTGACAAGCCACAAAGCTTCTGGGAGAATGTCCTGTGGACAGATGAGACAAAAATCGAAGTTTTTGCCAAGGCACATCAGCTGTATGTTCACAGACGAAAAAATGAAGCATATCAAGAAAAGAACACTGTCCCTACTGTGAAACATGGAGGAGGCTCTGTTATGTTCTGGGGCTGCTTTGCTGCGTCTGGCACAGGGTGTCTTGAATCTGTGCAGGGTACAATGAAATCTCAAGACTATCAAGGAATTCTAGAGAGAAATGTACTAGCCAGTGTCAGAAAGCTTGGTCTCAGTCGCAGGTCATGGGTCTTGCAACAGGACAATGACCCAAAACACACAGCTAAAAACACCCAAGAATGGCTAAGAGGAAAAAATTGGACTATTCTAAAGTGGCCGTCTATGAGCCCTGACCTCAATCCTATTGAGCATCTTTGGAAGGAGCTGAAACATGCAGTCTGGAAAAGGCACCCTTCAAACCGGACACAACTGGAGCAGTTTGCTCATGAGGAGTGGGCCAAAATACCTGCTGAGAGGTGCAGATGTCTCATTGACAGTTACAGGAAGCGTTTGATTGCAGTGATTGCCTCAAAAGGTTGCGCAACAAAATATTAAGTTAGGGGTACCATCATTTTTGTCCATGCCTGTTTCATGAGTTTATTTTTTTACATAATTCTGTTGAAGCATGGTTGAAAAACAATGTCTGACTTTCATTGGTTAACATTTATAGAATTTTTATTTATTATTACTTTTGTCAGATTAAAGTTATTTCTGTGACCATTGTGACTTTTTCTTTCATTGACCAAAGGGTACCAACAATTTTGTCCACGTCTGTATATATATATATGAATGATAGAACTTAAGCTCGATTTACAGTTAAAGCAACTAACTATATGCTTTACTAAGTAAGAAGAAAAATCTTTAAAAAGTTCTTATACCATCTTCTCTTGAATATTATTTTATTATTAAAATAAGATCAATAATACTATTTATACCTAATAAATAACTTATGATACCTAGTAATATAGCATTTCTGTCTTAATTATGAATTATTTAAAAAACAACTGGTCTGTCCAATATTAAACACACAAAACAAAGAAAAAAAGGAATTTACAGTAGAATTGTGTTTGTGTGTGTTTCGAGACTTACTGAATGTTGACTGTGGAGCTTTTCCAGCAAAGTAGCATCGGTTGCTTTGGGGAAATGACTCTCCTCATTGATCAGCGCCAAAAGACCCAGTTTCTGAAAAAAAAAACATGACGCACACACCGATGATTATTTGTCATTCACGCATACAGTATCAGTTCTCATGAAGAGGGAGCAGAAAATGGGAACGTAGATCACCTTTTCTATTAGATCCAAACACTCTCCATTGTCCATCCAGTTAACATCATCCCAGATCAGTCCTTCCCTACACAAACACAAACGCACACACACGATTAAAAACCTGAGGGAAAAGCTTCACATGATGGCATAATATAACATTATATAACATAATATAACATTTTAAAAAGCACACTCTTTCTTACATTGGGATACGTTTCCCTTTTCGGTTTCATCTCCAGCGCAAGTAATACCAGTACTAACATTGTAAATGGCATATAATGCTTTTCTTCCGCTTGAATAATCGTACATCTAGCTCACTTTACACTGGGGTCACTTTACACTGGGGTCATTTTACACTTTATACACTTGTGTCAGCACATAGAGACTGGATGGCGGAACACCTGAACGTTATGAGTAATCAGTGCGCTCGTGTCCGTCCGGAGACGGCAATAAAACAGCAACATCAGCCTCGAGGAGAGAGTCACCAGGCAGGAAGGGGAACGACAAGGCCAGAGCGAGCTGACAAGCGTGGCGGGAGCCGGAATGCGGACTGGCCGATCGCCGGGTGCACTCGGGCGGATGCAGGAGAAGCGGCGTGTAAAGATCTGAATGAATGAGAGAAGCGGGCCGATATGCGGGAAAGAGACGGGCCTACGCCAGTGAAGGACTGTGTGCCGGTCTGTGAGTGGGCGTGGACGGAGAGCTCCCGAGCCGTGAAACTGCGGGTGTGTTGGTCCGGCTGCAAGTACGAGGGACGGAAAGCGCAGGGACACGCATGCAAATGAATAAAAATGGCTCTCTATGTCTTTCTATCTTCCAGCTCGGACCGGTGAACAGTTTAAAACACTATTTTTAGATTTAAAAAAAAGATGTCATATCTATTCTATTTTTATTACTATTCTACTTCTATTCCTTTTTTCAAATTTACATTTATTTATAATGTCTGCACTAATTTCTTTTTCTTCTCTTCCCCTTATGCTTACATACATAAAAAGCATTTCACTCCATGTCGTATTATCTCTGTATGAGTATGGCAAATAAAATTTGAATTTGAATTCTGAATTACTGCCTAGCCTTTCAACACCACATGGCAACATTACACCTTACTTGCAAAGAACTGAAAAAACCCGGAGAACCCGGAGAAAAACCCCCTGAGGCACGGGGAGAACATACAAACTCCACACACACATGGCCGAGACAGGAATCGAACCCGGACCCTGGCGCTGTGCGAACGTGCTAACCACTAAACCACCGTGTCCCACCCACTAAAGATTACAAAAGCTAAATATATTTTACTAAATATAGCTAAATATGTATTTTTCTGATAATAAAGTGCTTCAAATAGAAAACACACACACACAAGCCTACCTGTTGTACTCCAGCTGCTCCAGAGAGAAGATGTGCTTATTGAAATATTCCTGCAGCTTCTCATTGGCGTAATTAATGTTGAACTGCTCAAAGCGATTGATCTGAAAGGCAGAGACACAGTATCATACATCCGCCTGCTTCCTGTCCGTCAGTGCTCTCTGCCAGACACGAGTGATACAAATGTCACCATTGTCATACCGATATCTGCATACACACTACATGTCGCGCTTGGCGACTGAACGCTACCTCGAAGTTCTCGAAGCCGAAAATGTCCAGGATGCCGATGGACTTGAAGTCGTCCTTGCCGTGGATGCGCTTGTTGAGTTTGTGGATGATCCAGGTGAAGCACTGAGAGTAGAGCGCCATAGCCATCGAGTCCCGAGAATCCACCGCCTACACACACACACACACACACACACAACGGAAGCAAATTCCAGCGTATCAGTATCAACAAACCCCTGGGCTGAACCTCAAGAGGAAAAACTCCTATAGTAATAACTCCTAGACAATGAAGCATGTGCATGTGTGTAGTTAGATCTGTGTGTGTGTGTGTGTGTGTGTGTGTACATGAGAATGTCACCTGTTCAACAGTAAGTGGAGTGCTGATCTCTTCCCCTCGGAGGATCATAGACCTGTGAGTCAGAACCTCAGCCAACTGTGTGCAGTCCAAACCCAGCAGTTCTGAGGAGCTGCTGAGAGCTGAAAACACACACACACACACACACACACACACACACACACACACACACAAATCTTTAAAAAAATTCTTTATTCGGTCTAAAATAAAGCATAATAAATGTAATAAAATTATATTTTTTTAATTAAAGGTGTTTGTTAGAAAAAAAAAAGATGAACATTTGATCTGTATATTCTGCCATGCACAGGAATGAAGGCGCTAAGAGGAGTTCAATAACAGACTCTAAAAAGAGAACGAAAGGGGGAGAAGAAGTGCACACCTGGTTTGGAGGAAACCTGAGCTCCGCCTGCTGTGGCGAATTCGATGTTGCCAAGATGCAGAATTCCAGACAAAAGTCTCAAAACCTCGCTGATACACTCCTCATCGAACTGCATGGTCCGCAAGGCATGCTAAACAAACACACACACACACACACACACGCAAAAACAAACAATGTGATGGGGGTTCCTAAGTGTCACAACACTAAAGGTGGGAGCCCTTACGTAAACATGAAAAAAAGGAAAATATGAGGTAAAAAAACATTTATATGTGAACAATAAATAAAGAGAAAAAGAAGTACAAAGTAGTAAAAATAAAAATATAACGGTATGTATAGAAGATGTGGTAATGTTTAAATCACATGCATGTGCAAGTGTGCAATATATGTCCTTATTTGAAAGGATTCGAATGATTAATTCTCAGATGGGAAAAATGAAAGTCTCAAAGCGACTTCCACATCACGTAGTCCCTGTTTAACATCTCCTAAAAGCAATTTCTCTTCGCTTTGATCAAATTGCGAGTGCATGGGTGCTATCATTTCATTGACGATGTGCAATTGTCTGATAATTACTACGTTATCGATAGTTTGATCAAATATAACATACAGGTGCTCATATAAATAATCCCAACCCCCAAAACATCTCAGTATCAGTTCACTGAGAGGGGGAGGGGGTGTGGCTCAGTGGTTTAAGGCGCTGGGTTACTGATTAGAAGGTCGGGGAGTCGAGCCCCGGTATTGCCCTTGGGTCCTTGAGCAAGGCCCTTAACCCATTGTACCATACCATGGCTGACCCTGCGCTATGACCCCAGCTTCCAAAACAATATTGGGATATGCGAGGGGATCGATAAAGTATGTTAAAAAAACCCTGCATTAAGTCATTGTAGGCAAAATGGCAGCGATTGGTCAAGATTAATTTCTTTGTTCAATTTGTTTTGTAAATGTGACTTGAATTGGTGAATTCTTCAAACGAATCGCTAATTTCACCAATGAAGGGCAGAGTACGGCATCAGAACAGCCAATAATTGCATAATTCTGTAAAATAGGTAAAAAAAAAACAAATCTTGTTTACACTTCACCGTACACCAAAAGTATGAATCCAGTCTCTTGCAAGCAATATAAATCCAATATGCAATCGAATAAATAAATGTGTGCCGCTGAAACCTATTTATAAGATTTATAACAGAAGAAATTCTGCTTTGTGCGTTTCCAATCGTTGTAATCCGAACCCCTAGTTTATATCAGGAAACCGTGCATCATCATACTGCCTGCATGACTCAACGTTTTCATGATACTGTTTCTAAACAATGGCAAAATTAGTTGACATTCCGGTGGTAGTGATATGTTTATTGACATTTTGAGAAAAGTACAGGCTTTTGCAAGACATCCATTGCATTGTGCAACTCGAACTCTCTTACTGCTTTGCAAATATTAAGGAGGATTTGAGAAATGCTCCAAAGCAACTAGGATCCTCAAGATCAGCGGTCCCCCTTTTTTTTTTGCTCTACGGATTGGTTTAATATCAGACAATATTTCTATAGACTGGCTTTAAGGTGTGGCGGATAAATAGAACAAAATAAAATGAAATGATCACCTTAAAACGATTGCCGTGAAAGAGTTATGTCTATCATGCTAGCCAATGCAAGTGGTGCAAATACGGGGAAGACGCAGACAGATAGTGCGCTTGGGGGGAGGAGTGTGTGTGGAGTGTGAAGAACTTCTTCCTTCGTCTGATGCTCTTTGTGTGTCTCAAGTTGTTGATATGGGTGTGGGTGGGATTCACAACGTAAGCAGAATCAGATAATAAATACAACGGAAATAATGTAAGTTACGTATTCAGCCCAGGACCCAGTGGCGCCTGGGGTTTGGCAACCACTGCTCTAGATCTCTACGTCCAAATGTGAGTCCTTGCAATCAACATGCTTCAAACAGTAATATGTATGAAATTTATAGAACAAAATTCTCATTCGAAAATCGTTGCAATCCAAACAAGATTTTACATCACGAAATTGTTGCTGAAATAATTAAATGACATGAATAAATATTGTGACGATCTTCTTTGCAAACAATAAGTAAATAACACCCTCCCAAAGGCAATGTATAAAGGAGTTGGTCAAAATGGTGTCACTTTGTGACCCATGAAGCAGGTCTAAATTTCAAAAAGGTTGGTGACGCCTGGAATAAATCTTATTTCCGAGAGGTGAACTGAGGATGTTGAGAAAAGTACACAATTTCGAAAGCAATCCGACATGTAGCGCAGCTTGTTACAAATTGACTGGAGAAATACAATAACTGGTGACTGAATCGTTCATTCATTCATCTTCTACCGCTTTATCCGACTGCTCTCTCGGGTTGCGGGGAGCCTGTGCCGCTCTCAGGCGTCTTTAAGCATCAAGGCAGGACACACCCTGTATGGAGTACCAACCCATCACAGGGCGCACACACACACACTCGCAGTCACACACTAGGGACAATTTTCCAAGGTTTTCCAAGCTCCTTGAGGCAAGGGGAGAACATGCAAACTCCACACACACATGCCGGAGGCGTGACTCGAACCCCGACCCTGGAGGTGTGAGGCAAACGTGCTAACCACTAAACCACCGTGCATCTAAGACTGAAACAAGAACTGCTCAAAAACAAATGACTTAGTCATCCATAAACAGAAGCCGAGAACTGGAACATTCTCTACAAGAGGGGGATCACAGGGTAATCATAGTGCCTGTAAGCGCATGTATATACAGGAGAAGGGTTAGCACTTGCATATGAGTAAGTTACACTACACAGGAAGCATGTGCTTACTTTATTTAAACATGTGTTTACACTTCTTTTACCCTCTCTGTTTCAGGGAGAGTGATTTACGCAGAGGAAGGAAATAACCAAATTGGCCGTGAAAAATGAAACTCCTGGAAAGGAAATGACAGAATGTGGAGAGAAGGAGATGAGCGGAAATGACAATATCTGATATACAGGTAGAGATAATAGTGTGTTGGCGTGTGATTATATGTATATACTGGGTGTTCACGGTTCAAGTGTTCGGGGTAGAATTATTACATTTATTTAGTTGTTAACATTTCCGAACTAAATCAAGTTTTGCCACACCACGCTGTCCCGTACAGCTTCCGTGCTTGTATAAGATAGAAGAAAATATATAAATTAGTGCGCACAAAAATAAAGGAACTCCACATTGACTGGAAAAAGGGGGAAACAGGGCAGAGCCTAAAGTACGCGTGCCACACGATCATTCATTAGATAATGTCTCACGTACACACTGCACCGAATCGTACTAAAAGTACTATACATGTAAACGTGGCTAATCCTTGGAATTACACAAGGCAGTTTCTTCTGTATGGCATCTATGAATATCAATGAATTGTATCTCCAGCTGCAACAGCACCGCCGACTCTAATGGAGGTTTTCCCCCAAAATTCCTTTAGTCTTTCTTTTAGATTTCATGCATATTAATTATTTGTGAGGTCAGTTTTGGACAAGAGGGTCTGGCTTGCAACCTCCCCTTTAGTTCATTCCAAAAATGTTTGATGTGGTTGAGGTCAGGGCTTTGGGTAGGTTCCACCCTAACCCATGAGGAACAGCCCCATACCATTATCCATCCCCCACCAAGCTATTACAGTTGGTACAGGAAACATTTATCTACCATCCCAAAAAAAAAACCCAGACTCGTCATTAGCCTGCCATACATTAGACTGCTAGACACATGAGTCATCACACCACAGAGCAGTTTCATTTACATTTGGCAGATGCCCTTATCCAGTGCGACTTACAAGTGAGCAATTGAGAACGAAGGGCCTTACTCGAGGGCCTACAAGTGACAGCTTGGTGGTGGTGGTGGTGGGATTTGAACCAGAGATCTGGTTCCACAGGGTTAAGGTGGTGTGCTTTATAAATGGTAAATGGTGCATGCGTACAGCTGCTTAGCCATGAAAACCTGTTCCATCACAACTGGTGTCCGAGTCTCGCTATTCCTAAAGTATACGCCTCTACTTCTGTATAAAACAGTTTACCACTGATTATCTACCAGGGATGAAATTTTTCGCTGCAAATCCAATGACATTAGCACACGTCACAACAATTTTCACACAATCACTTTGCCTAATGCGCCACCTGGTGGAACGTCAGGTATTACAGCACAAAGTCAAAAGAATGCAGTTGTAATTATGCTATGATTTGGACAGATCTGTACCAATCTTCGGTGGGTCGGATTAAAATCTCTGAGGGGCCGGATGTGGCCTGCGGGCCGTAGTTTGCCCAACCCTGGTATAGAGTGAACACAATTTTGATATGACATCTGTGCTATCTCTGCATGGGTTATCTACTGCTTTAGGTTGCCCCACAACGGCCTTTGGCACACTGGGACGCCACCACTGGACTCGCATGAAATTGACCCTTAAGTTGCAATAATTGTTATTTGTTAGGGAGTCTTACCAGCACTTCCTGGAATGTTTGTGTGTCACTGATGGTGTGATCCTTCACACAGCCAGATTGATTCAGGTAATAAAAACACTCAGCAGGCAGCAGAGAAAACTCCTCTGTACACAGAGAGAGAGAGAGAGAATAAGATCGATTTGTATAAAAGAGACAAAAGGACTGAGATGCTACATTGAGTTGTATTTATTCTGACCTCGCTGGTCTGCACTGGTTCCTGCCAGTAAAGCATAGAATATGTGGTAGTTCCTCTCGCCGGGATTCTGACGCACAACGCGATTCTGACAGAATGAAATGAAACCAAATTAGGCACACACATAAATATATATATAGATATATCGATCCAACCACATCCAAGATTTAATTGCTCACCTTTTCTAATAAGTCTGTATGGCAAAAGATGGTCAAAGAAAATTAGCGGAGAGTGAAAATAGTTTGCTTTCTCACAACCAATCAGACTTTACCTTTCTCTGACACACACACACACACACACACACACATATGCGCATTAGAGGAAGCAGAGGAAACATTGATCTTTCAAGAAGACCGTATTCAGCGCAATACAGGATACAGTCCACGATCTTTCCTCCCTGAATGTTCCCACGCTGGCTAAAGTGAAGCTGGATGAACTTCCCGAATCGGCTGGAGTTATTATTATAGACCGTCTTAGCGTTTCCAAAAGCCTCCATTATAGGACTGAAAAAGAAACACACAGAGTCAGGAGTATTTGCTGGGTGATTGAAAGTACCTGTATATGATTTTGCTGGTATTTTTATGTGCTTTGTGTGTGTGCGTGCGCACGTGTGTGTGTGTGTGTGTGTGTGTGTGTATATACCTGCTCTCCAGGAGAGCCTCCTCCACGTGAGATGTTGTGTGTCTTGCAGAAAGTTCTAAGCTCTGTTGACTCATTAAAGACAAGAACCGCAGGATCACTTTGGTGCTCTCCGTCTTACCTGCACCACTCTCCCCGCTGTAACACACACACACACACACACACACATTTTATAACATGTTGATTCCTGCATAGTCAGACACAGAATTCATATTTCGTAATCAAATAAAAAAATAAATACTATAAAATTCATACTATAGACATATAAAATTGTGAATCCTGTTCCTATATTAATGATAAAATGTACCTCTATTTAACATTTTTGTTTTTGTATTGAAACCCCATTTAACCAGACCTAAATAATATATATAAATACAATATATACAATAAATATATAACGCAATAAGAGAATATTATAATTTCATTAATGAGAAATAAAACTACTAGATCATTACTTTTCGTGCTCTTTTTTTTTTTTTTTAGCATGCTCACCATCGAATTCTGTTCATGCGAGCTACAGCATAGGGAAAAATACATGGACGCCTCCGTGTTTGTCTTCCCTTAGCAAAGAAGTTACATTTGTTCACTGCTTATGTTCTTGCTGAGTCACTTGCTGAATTTGGAGTGGACCCTTTCTTTTGTTTTTGCTAGTTTGAGTTTACAACGTTGATCCTCCAGACGAACGCACAAGTAGCTACTTAATCATATATCCCCATACATCCCATAGTATAACATTTAGAGAACTATCTGTATTAAATAAATGACTTGTGCAAAGTTAGGCGGATGCTAATATGCAGTCTTAGCTCACAGCTGAGAAGTGGAATTACATGCTAACCGTGTACTTACAAATGCTAGTTAGATAAAGCAAAGGGAATGTATTTGAATACCGTCTGAGGTAAAAAGATTTTATTGTTCAGTATTACTTAATTAGTTTTGGTCTCCTAGACACTGAGATTAGACATTTCAGCCTTTATTTGAATGAGCGCCAAACCCACAGACTGCACACACATTCTTCTCTGACCTTTAAGTACTTGTGTAATAAGTGCTGACAGGCAACTGTGAGATTTAACCTCTAACACTATAGAAGCGTCCGAATCCTGGGAGAGGACTGTGGCTCTGTTTATATTCAAAAATATAGAAATAAAACAAACCCAAATGCTTTTTAGACCTTTAGTCCTACAGAGTCATGTGTCTGTAGTTGTGTTTAATGTCTATTACAGGAAGGGGGCCATGTGTGTATTGTATCATTCTCTGCATTGTGAGCTTTATTCTTTGTTTGGGACACGTGCTGAAGTCTCTCATGCCCTATATCTACTGACAATCAAAGAAATGCATTGCTATTCAGGGAAAACACTGTAAAGCTGAAATATTTCACTGTAGGACTAGAGTACCACAGGCTTTCGTGTTTTGATCTGTCCTCACAATGAAAAGCACACCGGAAGTAGGTTACGTGTCAGGAAATACCGCTCGCATGACATGAGGTTAAATAAACATTTAAAGCTAATCAAGTGCACACTTTCTCCGTAAAACGAGCCGTTTTTATCCTGAATCAGGAACGGCCCCATGAGTTCAAATAGAAAAACCACAGAAACCAGAGCCACATACGCTAGCATAATAGCTGATGCGAATAACACACGCACACACACACACACACACACACACACACACACACACACACACACACACACACACACACACACACACACACTCTCTCTCTCTCTCTCTCTTTCTATCTCACCATAGCATTGGAAATTTCACATGGACAACGGTTTCAAAAACACATTTCAGCCATAAAGGTCTGCACTTTGATAGCAGGCGTTTTTTTTCCCCTATGCATACATGAAGTGTGTTAGGTTAAAATAAATAAATAACTAAAAAAAATTAAGAGAGATTGTTTGCCTGTTAGTTAGTGGTTAGCACATTCTCCTCACACCGCCAGGGTCCGAGTTCGATTCCTGTCTCGGCCATACATTTACATTTACATTTGCGGTATTTAGCAGACGCCCTTATCCAGGGCCATGTGTGTGTGGAGTTCTCCACGTGCCTCAGGGGATTTTTTTTCTCCGGGTTCTCCGGTTTCCTCCCGGTCCAAAAACATGCACGGTAGGTTGATTGGCACCTTGGAAAATTGTCCCTGGTGTATGAATGTGTGTGTGTATGTGTGCCCTGCGATGGGTTGGCATTCCATGCAGGGTGTATCCTGCCTTAATGCCCACAAACGCTCCCCGAGACCGGAGGGAAGATGGGATATAGCGGTTTAGGTCAAAAAAAAACCAAAGCAACGTAGAAAAAATCCCCTAGCTGGTAGAAGATGGATGAATGAATGAATGTTTGCCTGTTATGTATTATGTAAAAAGGTGCCTTTTTGTGCATTTTTCTGTTTACCGAAATTGAAAAATTTTGCACACATTTCCGTTGCATTGGGTTGTAAAATTTGATGTAGAATGGATTGTACTGATACACCATTAACGTTATCATAGACACACTGTTTCTGCAACTGCTCCATTTTTTTGTATTAGCATTACAAGCCTCACGGGGAAGTGGTTAAGGCATTGGGGTGGGACTGAAAATGTCGCAGGTTTGAATCCCAGCACAGCCGAGCTGCCATTAGTGAGCCCTTGAGCAAGGCCGTTAAACCCCAATTGCTCAGTCTGCCCAAGCCATTGCTGTTCCTAAGTCTGGATAAAAGGGGAGGGTTGCATTATGAAGGGCATCCAGCATAAACCATGCGCTAAATCTAATATCCACTTTGGCAATCCCCAATGGGAGAAGCTGAAAAAAAAAATAAATAATGAAGCCTAAGCCTCATATGCTTTTTTACATTTTTTCCCCACTTTGTTTATTTATTTATTTCTACATTCATATTGTTAGGCTGCTAGATTAAGAAAGAAATATACAACACAACGGACAATGAGGGACACTCAGCAAGTAGCAATCTATACTATATGGAACTACATGTGTATGTGTACATCTAACTATCTCACCAATACATGAGTTAGATGATGCTTGAACAACATGATTGTCTATAATGTCTATGTATGCAATGCAATTTCCTCAACAAAAAAAAAACTAATCCTAGGAGAGGCTCTGATTATATTCAAAAACATCCACCAAAATGTTATAGAACTAATCACAAATGCATGCATCTAAGTATCCAGTGGTAAATCTGAAAGGAAGCACAGCTCCGATGAGAAAAGCTATTCAGGGAACATCCACAGCCAAAACTTTTAAAGCCATTCTTGGTCAAACTGATTACAATAAAAACACATTCGGAGACAAATAGTTGGAAATCACCCTGAGAACACTATCTTCACTGGAAAGCATGGTGGGGGAAGCATCATGTTGTGGGGATGCTCTTCATCAGTTGGAACTGAGGAAATTGTCTGTGCTGATGGCAAGAGCCAAAAACAGAGATTGATGTAATAATTTTAAGCATGCTACCTAATGCTTGCTCACACAGCAAGCTCCGTGATTACCAAAGTCACAATAAATGAACCATAGTGTCTGGCACTCAACCCCACTGAAGCCCTCTGGGATAAAATGGAATGCTGAGTTCATGCCAGGCCTTCTTACATGACATAAGTGTCTGACCTTGCTAATGCTCTTGTGGCTGAATCAGCAAATCCCAACAACCATTCCAAAATCTTGAAGAAAGCCTTCCTAGAAAAGCGAAGCTTTTTTAGAATAGCAATGGGGGTGACGATGCTATATTGATTACTTAATCACTTGAACAGTGGGGAATGGTGGCTTAGAGGTTAGCATGTTTGCTTCACTCCAGAGCCCGCCGTGTGTGTGTGTGGAGTTCGCCTCAGGGGGTTTTTCTTTGGGTTCTCCGGTTTCCCCCGGGGTCCAAAAAGATGCATGGTAGGTTGATTAGGCAACCTTGGAAAAAAACCTTGGAAAATTGCCCCTAATGTGTGAATGTGAGTCTGAATGTGAGTGCATGTGCGCCCCGTGATGGGGTGGCATTCCATTCCGTACAGGGTGTGTCCTGCCTTGACGCCCGAAGACGCCTGATAGGCACCACTCGAGAGAAAAGTCGGATAAATCGGTAGAAGAAGAATGAAGTAATGACTTGAGCAGTTGAGCAGTCGTTGAACATGGTATGCGCCATGGTATGTCATTCCAGAAACGCACATATGTGTCATTTAAGGAAGAATGTAATGTGAAATGGTGGTAGGACTGATATAGTATGTATATAAATAAGAGATGTGTTATACACACACACACACACACACACAGAGCAGTTCTTCAAAACCAACAGGTCTAACAGGTTTAAAGTGCTTGGTCTCTGGTAGAGGCTCAGACAAATATCCTGGACCTGTTTGACCTCCAAAACAAACCACCTGAACTCTCCTGGACAAGTTTTACTCTCAAACACTCCACCTACGAGCAGCGTGTATCCATTGTATCAGCTACAATTGTTACCAACGAGAAATCTGATTGGCTATTAGCAGGTTCGTGTTTACACACATCCAAACACTGGTTTCCAGACACAGCGAGCCTCCTAGAGCAAGGAAAAGCAAATATTTGCCCCCCACCACCACAGTGCTATAACTTAGACCGCAAAATGCTTTTAATTTGGCATTATGCTGTATGTTAAGAATCTTGGCAAATTGCAAACCAGTTTAAAAAAAAAAAGAAGCTATCCACAAAAAAAGTGTTCTGTTCCAAATAAAAAAAATCCATTCTTTTATTATTGAAAAACAGAGTCCATCCACCAAAACGTAACAGGATTAATGACAAATGCATGCATCCAAGTATCCAGTGGTAAATCTGAAAAGAACCACAGCTCAGATGAGAGAAGCTGTTCAGGGAACATCCACAGCCAAAACTTCTAAAGCCATTTACGATATTCACTGGAAAGTATGGTGGGGGTAGCATTATGTTGTGGGGATGCTGTTCATCAGTAGAAACTGAGGAAATCGTCTGTGGTAATGGCAAGAGCCAAAAACAGAGATTGGTTTAATAATTTTATGTATGCTGCCTAATGTACAGTAGAATGACTAAAATACCCAAGAGCCTGTTAGAATGCATTTGGCAAGTTCGAAGGTCTGAAATGTTTGATTGACCATAAAAAAAACTGTTCACAAGTTGCTTCTATTAAATCCAAAGCAAATGCTTAGTTAAATAAAGAAATAAAAATATAAATAAAAATATGTACATATGTCTAAATAGGTAAAAAAAAAGAATAAGCTAAAAAAAATTCCATTGCTACAAAATGTGAAAGTGTAGGAGGGTGAATAATTACGTTAGAAAGTGCATGATGAATTGATTTGATGAACTGAAAGTTATTGTCCCTATTTATAGGCAAGTAAATGCGGCTGGAAATTTGCAACGTTAATGTCAAGTCAAATCGGCTTTCTTGTAGGTAAGGACTTGGCTCTCCTGAGACTATACTGCAACACACACACACACACCCCACACACACACACACACATAGCTACATACAAGTTAAGAGCCAGGCGGTGAAAACTGCTAGGTAATGAGAAGCCTAATCTATAAAACAGCACGACGCTAAACAGACTTCCCCGGTGGCATAAATACACTCTGACACACTGACACGTTTACAGCATCATAATAAAGCGCATGTGTGCGTATTCTGCATGATGGGTGCCCATGTGTTCTCACTGTACCTGATCAGCACACACTGGTTGTTGTTGCGCTTCCAGAGCGAGCGGTAGCACTCGTTGGCGATGGCGTAGATGTGAGGCGGGATCTCCCCCAGGTGATGCCGGCTGTATCTCTCCACCGCGGACACGTCGTAAAGCTCCGGCAACCGCTGGTACGGGTTCACCGCTGCCAATATAGACCCTATATATGTCTACAAAGAGAATGAGACACGAACAGGGATGAGGAAGACAGGCCAAAGAGTGGGGCTGAATTAAAAGAAATAAGAATATTATGTGTTTTGCGTAGTTTTATGTGTGTGTTATTGAAGAGCATCCCATTTTTTTTCCATCCAATATGCAAATACGCATGGAAGACTGTTGAGATTTGATTTAAATAGCAAATCTGTGGATTTGAATACAATTTAAATACACAACCATCCAGCCCAATACACACTGAGACTTCCTGTATACATCACACAGACAAACACAAGCTAGCATCGACACACACTTACGGATACTTTTCCATTCATTTTGCTGCGAAGAATATAGTATTAAAGCTTGAAATAAACTGCTGTTCCTTTGTAGTACATTCTTGAAATTCATTTACATTTACATATCATCTACAATACATTTATTTATCAGTAATAAATGTCACAAAGCAGAGTCAAAGACTCCTACATATATAGCAGGGGTCGCCAACCTGCGGCTCTTTCAACCCTCTGATGTGGCTCCCGGTGGCTTTTGAAAATAATTAGCGAGTATTTAATTATTAGCGGCCTTGAAATTGTCAGAGTATGCGCAGTGACTACAAGGACGCATGTAGAGCCTCAACCCAGAAGCCCCCCTCCCTCGTCATCAACAATTCATGACACGACACAACACACTAAACCACTCCCCCCCCAAACAACTCCACACATTTCGTCCTCTCTACAGTCGTTCATTGAGTCATTCAGAAACGCGACACATCATAGTTTTTTATGTATTTATTATGATATTATATATTTATTATTATCATTATTATGTAGTATTTCATTTTAAAAGGGTTTTGTGGCTCCCAGTGTTTTCGTTACTGTGGGAAACGGGTCTAAAAGGCTCTTTCAGTGGTAAAGGTTGCTGGTCTACAGAATCAATTTACAGACCCTACAAAAAGATCCTAATAGACCCTAAATAAAAAGACATATATGTATATGATTACAAATCAATAAAATATATGCAAAAGTAATTGGGACCCTTGTTTCTCTCTCTCTCTCTCTCTCTCTCTCTCTCCTCTCTCTCTCTCTCTCTATATATAGATATATATATATATATATATATATATATATATATATATATAAACACTGTTATACATATTGTTTTATATATATATTGAATGAATGCTATATATTTGTTACCACAAAGTTGGAAGCACACAATTATATACGTATCACACATTTGGATGTGATCGCAATACAAGGTCTCTTTATTTGAACTAGAAGCCCTAAGCCTGAGTGACCTTCTATAGGGCTCTGACCTCAAAACATGATGAATTGGAACACTGACTGCATCCCAGGCCTCATCATCCTTCATCGGCACCTGACCTTACCCTTATGTCTGAATGAGAACAAAGCTCGTCAAGCACACACCGAAATCCAGTGAAACAATTCTCTAAAAGAGCGGTGGGTCACATGATCGCAAAGCTTGTTCCAATGTTATGTGTCCGAACACTTTTAGATATACAGTAGTACACTAATGTTTGTCGTGTTCTGGTATCCTATCAACAAGAAAACATGCACGATTGCACGCAGACACACAATGTTAACTGATTGTGGTGTGTGTGAGAAAGTGAGAGAGAAAGACAGAAAGAGAGAAGAGAGAGAGAGAACAACTTTATGTTGTAATCTGAGCAGCTACAGCTCCAACAAAATTCTAGCAGAGCTATTTCCTGCTGTTTCACTCACACACACACGCACACACACACACACACACACACACACACACACACACACACACACACACACACACACACACACACACTCACAGAATAAGAGAGTGAGAGAAAGAGAGAGGAGAGAGAAAGCTTTAAATGAAGAAATAAAGTTTCTCATGAATTAAACATTCCAACCGTGTGTGTGTGTGTGTGTGTGTGTGTGTGTGTGTGTGTGTGTGTGTGTGTGTTTGATGTGGTTAAAAGAGCGAGTAGCTAGCCTACCATGCTCTGTCCTGACGACAAGGGGGGGGGGGAGCACAGCTGTTTATAATCAGAGCAAGAGCGAGAGAGGAAGAAAGGACGAAGAGGGAGAGAGAGAGAGAGAGGGAGAGAGAAAGAGAGATAGAGAGAGAGAAACAGAAACAGAGAGAGTCCTTTGTGTGTTAAATGCTATGGAATTTGATCTGACTGAGGGAGACATTCCACAGGACATTGCTTGAAGAGCCCGTCGTTTTTTTTTTTTTTTTTTAATCGAATACATGTACACAGACATGAACTGGTGCTGAAATATATGAAAATCTATAGGTTACAAAAGGGACGGCAAAGGAAAGACACATCTTGTGTCATGTTTGTCCAAATGGGAGCTCTATTCGGGATTAATCAGTCCCATCTGCCACCAATTATCCCACCAGCTCACGATCTATCAGGCTGCCCTGTCTAACAACAGACACTAAGACTGCTTATCAGCAGTTAAAAATATTCCCCTACACACACACACACACACACACACACACACACACACACACACACACCCAGGAAGTGTCAGGATTATTGGCACTGTTCATATTAACACATTCAGTAAGTAGTCTATGTAAACCAAGTGCTTTATTTATAGACATTCCTCAATAGACAGTTAATAAGTGAATGAACCTATTTGTGTAAATGAAACAGTTTCCCCGTATTTGAACCCCACATGAACTGTTTCTCCACTCGTCATTTAAATGATTCGTGTTTCCAACAGTGTTGGGAAGGTTATTTTGGAAATACTTTGGGATTCGAAGCTGTGATCTTCCAGTCCAGAGCTACCACCTCTCTAGGTCATATAAACTGTAACTAAATTACTGTAGAAATGTACAAATGTTCAACTTTATGTTTATTTCAAAATCCTCCCTTTGCATGGTACAACACATTCTTGGCATCGAGTGTGTGGCCTCTTATCAATGTGCCGAATGTTGATAAATGTTGTTTGCTTGCTGATATTTCTTCTTGACCTTGCGATCTATTTCATCCCAGAGCAGTTCAATCGGATTTTAAACCAGTGACTGGGCAGGCCGTTCAATGAGCGATAACACTCCAGCCGACTTGGGCATATGCTTTGGATCCTTGTCTTGTTGTGAAGCTTGTTGAGTAGTCCAATCCAGGTAGAATTGCATGGTATGTAAATTCAAAGTTTCCGCACCTAATTTGTTGGGTAAATAAGTGTGTACGGTGCTGGTTCCTTATATCGAGCCTTGATATCTCCAAACTGGGTCACACACAGGTGCCGTATCATGGCTAACCCATTGCTCTGACCCCAAGCTTCCAAAAACTAGCTGGGATATGCAAAGAAAAGAATTGCATTGAATTGCACTCTAATGGATATGTGATAAATAAAGGTTATTCTACTATTATGAAGTTGTCTGCAGGAAGATGATGTCAGATTATTAGCAAATTCATCTTAATATGCTGTAAAGTCGGCAGGGTCAGCCGTGACGGCATGTCCCTGGAGCATTTAAAGTAAAATGCTTTGCTCAAGGGCATGTTTGATGTAAACATTAACCGAATCGCTTGACCTCTATCTGCTTGACTTTGTGTCTATTTTTGGCATGTGATTGGCCGATTGGATACTTGCTTCAATGAGTAGGGGCTCTTTTGATATTTATGTGTTTGGATTCCGCCCAATCAAGTCTAAATACAGGTGTAGCTAAAGACAAATACAAGAAATTTACATTGTGGTATCTGTAAGCAAAATGTTTCTAATGTTACCAAGCTCATTAACCATCTATTATTCTATACAGACAATATATTGTCTAGACAGCATATTGGGCTATTTTGTTTGCACAATGTGGTTGTGTTTGATAAAACCGCTTGACTTGAACTCTCAACTTGAACGTATTAAAGTAGATCAGGGTGGTAGCATGATGTATACCTTTAGCAGCCGGTTTCATTAAACTCACAGAATGAGGCGCTAGAGTGGTGAAAAGCCTCGCGCTTCGTCACCGTTCTCAGACTAATCATTAACTAACAGCGGGCCTGTGTCTCATTACGTCAGTGCTACAGTGATAAGGTCATTGAGGAACCAACTGAGGTGGCACAAAAGAAGCAACAGCACAAAGATTCATGAGGCCCAATAACGGTGGCCACAACACACATTATTGAGAGGCTGATTAATACGAGGCCAGACGAAGAAATGCAATAAAAAGTCCCATTTAAAAGTTGAATCGAATTGTTTTGAATAGATTTATAAAGGGATTCTTTTTATAATAAGCTCTAATCATAACAGTATTTAAGTTAACAAGGATAATGATCTGTGAATGTGAATGTTTGCTATAACCTTTAATTATTTATGGCATTTTCAATGCAGCTGAGCAGCCTGAGGTTAAGGGACTTACAGAAGGGCCCAGAAACATCAGCTTGGTGGTGATCGTCCAACAATATTTACCACTAAATGTACTGTTACCCTGTTGATAGATTCGATGACTGGATTCTATGATTATGGTGACAATGTGAGAAAAAGAAAACAATGCTTCCAATTAATGCACTGCAATAACCTTTCTAAACTTAATTTGCTTTAATTTGGTATTAAATTGTAAACAGGGCAAAATTACAATACTACAAGTATAGAAATATTGTTAAAAAGGTAGGCATGGCAGATTTTTTTTTTTTATGTTTTGCAGAAATGCAATAATTCTCCTTATTTTCTCCCCTTATATAGATTTATATTACTTTAAGGCTAAATTTTTAATCTGAATCTTTTTAAAACTCCTGAAAACCTCTCGTTTTTTTCCTGCACAAACCTATAGCTGGTTGTAGGAATGTGGATGTTTCTGGGAAACATGGAGAAATTTAATGATGCAAACGTTCAGTAGTTTGGGAAGATGTAAAAAGTCTCGCATTAAAATTAAACCGCAAAATTTCAATGATTTGTCATTTTTTCAAAAATGTTATAATACACTGATAAATATGTTTTAACAAAATGACTTTGAATGATATATTTCCATTACAAGCCAAACTTTTATAAATAAGAATTTATAAGACTTTTACCTTGTCCACTTTTAGTCCAAGGACAGGACACAATCTAATATAGACAATCTATTAAAATGTGGTTGTGGTTAAAAGTCTTAAAATAAAAGTCTTAAAGACATGTAAATGATGGGGAAAATGCTTTAATATCTTTTTGTATGTTTATACTTGAATCATTAATTAATATCTTAAAATTATAATTATAATATAATTGATACTTTTGTTGTTTTAAAATAAAATAAAAAAGATAAAATAGCAGATTGATGAGAAAGCTATGTTTTTATATAGGGAACTTTTTTTTATCAAATGTGGTCAATATTTAAAAAAAAAAAAAAGAAAAAGAAAAGAAAACCAAAAATGTGTTTCACTCATATCCTTATAAGCTCAACCCACACAAACACACACACACACACACATACACACACACACAAAACAAATGCATTTCCCACATGGTTCCATTGATCTTTGACCTTGCTACATGGTACTGTGTCCTACAACAGTTTGTGTTGGACCAGTTGTGTTAGCATGTAAATGATTCATGTGGGGAATCCTGGCGCTGTGTAAACCTGCAACGGGAGCTGTGTGTTAGCATTTGAGTCCACTGAAAAAAAAATGTGGAACGCTTTACTGGTCCAAGTGTAACTCCATCCTTGCTAACACATCATGCTGAACCATGAAACATGCAGTCTCACACACACAGACATGGACATACACACACACACACACACACACACACACACACACACAAATATAGAAGAAACCACACTCCAAAAACCACATTCCACTTTCTCTATTACATGCAGTTGTACTTTTCTGACTCGTTTCTTTTCCTTCTCTTCTCTATAGGCTTCTCTTGATGCTACTATATATATATATATATATATATATATATATATATATATATATATATATATGTATGTATATATATTTTTTTATATATTAGAAAAATCCACACAAAATAAAACTTACAAAAAGATATTTCATACTGTGTTTTAATTGTAAGCGTAATTCTCCCCACACTGGACCCCACTGATGTACTCCCTGATTTCCAACCAGTACAAATCTGTAATATGGCTTAATCAGTGGTAATTGGCTAAAGAACATCCGGTTAATCCCGGGTCCAGACAGGAAGGCAAGCAGGTTAAAGCCTAATATAAGTGGCAGTCACTTGCAATTAAAATATAATACAGACAGGCTTGGTTCTGATTGGCTAAACCATGTTTATAGACATTGGAAAATCCTCTTCATACTCACACCTTAGACTATCAGAGGACTCCATAAAATACCAAGAACCAGGGTTTCAAGTACTAAAAATCACAAAAAGTAATCCAACTATAAATTAAGGATCCGACTAAAAAAAAGGAATATTACCAGTTTAATATCCCAACTATTTACTTACTTTAATGTACTTTTTTTCTATTGGCTCACTCAAACCTTGGGTACCATCCCGATCTAATTATCAGGAAAAACCTAAATGCTTTCAAAATCCCCATTGGTCCCGGGGAAAAGTTGTTTCGTTTCACTGTATATTGTTGAAAAGACAATAAAAGACTACTTGACTTGACTTGAATCTACATTTTTACAGGCCTTGCAATCCCAGTGCAATGCAGAGCGTTGGGAAAGTTGGATGAGCGACTGATGTAGGGTGAGAAAGCCTGGGGGTGCAGCCTGGGTTTTATAGGGCAAAGGTGTTTAATACGGTTGAGCAACAAAGCAGGCTTCTCAAGATCTTCCACTCCAAACCATGTAACCTATAGTGTCATGGAGTTGGCTTTGTGCCCATTTGGGACAGGTTCAACATCGAATACCCCTATACAATTGTGTGCCTTGTGTTGGGATTGCACTGGAATTAAAACCTGGGAAAGCGCCACAACTGGCTGTAAAAGTCAGGTTTCACAATGTCAATAGCAAATTTACTACACTTTATTTATTGTCGTATTCGACCTCTTAAAGAACTATCTGTTTGTACAAATCTATATATATAAATCATGCCTTGCAGCATGTGGAAAAACCTTTATCCGGGCCCCATAAATTACCTAAGATTTGTTCTCTGTGGACCTGGTCATCATAGTCTGCAGTTTTCCTGCCCCAATCCCACACGATTCGGCTGAACCTTTCATAAAAAAAAAAAAAAAAAAAAAAAAACGAAAAAAAAAAAAAACAGTCCACCGTTCTTGTACAATCATAAATAGAAACCACTCCAGGATTTATGTGATGAAAAAAACTGCATGGAAACTGCTCAGGTTAGATCACAATAAAGCTCCGACTCCGCAAGCGCCATTACACGCATCAACAAAAAAAAAATTTTAGTCCCAGCTGGTAAAAGCATTTGGGAGCTCCCTGCATCATACAATGCATGGCTGCCCAAACAAGCCTCCGTCTACCTCAGATTTATTCTTCAAAAGATACGTGTAGAGGCTTTGGATTGATCTGATATTTCGTTGTGTAATTATTAATAATCAATTTAGACGTATCTGAATAATCTGTAGATTGCACCATTACAAGAATACTATTTAGAAATCTTACCCTGTACTCATGAATGTGGAACATATATATATATATATATATATATATATATATATATATATATATATATATATATATATATATATATATATATATATATATATATGCTATGTGTGTTGTGTGTGTGTGTGTGTGTGTGTGCCCTGCGATGGGTTGGCATTCCATCCAGGGTGTATCCTGCCTTAATGCCCATAGACGCCTGTGATAGGCACAGGCTCCCCGTGACCCGATGGAAGATCGGATAAAGCGGTAGAAGATGAATGAATGAACATGATATATATATATATATATATATATATATATATATATATATATATATATATATATATATATATATATATATATAGTTTATTTATATATATATCCTACAGGACTATATTTTCCACAAGCCACCATTGGGTTTCACATTATGTGATTTTTCCCACCTAAAGGAACATACTCTTGTTACTAGCACATCTATAATGACTCTCCTCACACTACACTTGCGTCTCTTGTTTGTCTTCCCTTGCATTCTCATGTGTCATGTTTTGTCGTTTTTTTTTTTACTTGTATCGTTTCAGCTTTAAAAATCAAATTCTTTGCTTGATCCATATTACATGTACAATAATATACATTTTCGCAACCCACCACAACACTGACTTTCGATCCTGAAATATGGTAGTTATAAAAAGCCAAAACTTGAGTGTAATTGATTCAAATATTTAAGTGATTAATTGCACGAGTTCACGCGTGTTTAATCACACATTAATCGCACATTTTCAATGTACCATAAATGAAATCTTTTTCTGTTTCCAACACTCTACCTAACTGTAACAGATGTTATAATTATATAAATTTTTCAAAATATCTCCCATGAATAGAACTAATTATAGAATATTTATTTTACTCTGGAAACGAGTCTTTTAATATTAATTTCTTGTTCATTTCAATGTTCATTTTGTAGTGGTTGTTTTAATATGGGACGTGGCTCCTTTAAGAATTGTGTTCCAGTTGCTTTCCATATAAACTGGCGATACGTTTAGATTACATACGGTAATATGCGATAATATGGTGAGGAGCTCATACCTGTTGTTAATGCGCAGCAAGTAAGCGCAATTTTGAGGAAGCGTGAGTGGATGCACGTTGTTGGGAGTTTCTTGTAAATAAAACACACCTCTTTTATCTGAGGAAATGCTGAAATTATCTGGGAAGGTCACCGACTTATTCATTTTTTTTTTTTTTGTTGTCCGGGTTTTGTTCATTCCACAACACAACGCAGAGTGAAGGAGCAGATCGGCGGACAGTAACGCACGCTACGTTAATTGTATTCTTTCTTGCAAAAGTGCTCTAGATCTATCCTACTGTGAGGGCGGGGATGTCCTGTACACGTGTACACCCTTACACCTTTACCCTAAATGTTCCACAAAATAATGCTTAATTCTATGTGTGTAACATCTATGTGTGTATACATCCCTTTTTGATTTCTCTTTGAATAGGAAAATACATATTTTGGTGATTAATATATATAAATGTTACATATATTAATCTATTAGCATGTCCTTATAAGATTTGATACATACCCCATATAGAACCCCCCTCCCCATATAGATTTGATTATTTTCTCATTTTGACCCACTTTAGTTGTTTCTTGGATGAATGCTATTCTTGTTTTGACATCATATTAAAGAATCTTTTATTTTATCGAATACAGATGTTGAAAGCCTCATAGGGTCCATTAACAAAAACCCACAATGCACAGCCCTGACTGGTCACACACAACCTTCTTCAAGTCACTCCACACATTTTTATAAAAGAGGTACATCCTGCCTCTGACTGTTAAATTGTTTAAGCTGCTACTTCTTCTGAAGTCATTTGTTTGTTCGGTTTGGCGTTGTGATGCTTCTGTTCATACTCAGCCGTTTACAAAAGGGTTTGCACTTTGTTTGTACATATTAGTATTCAGGTATTCACAAAAGCTATTCCTTAGTTTGTCAAGCCGTATCAACCGCAGAAGCTAAAGACAACAGCTTTGCCAGTAAAATACTTTTATAAACATATTTAGTTTGAAAGTTATACCTTCAAACCCAACACATTTTGCTTTAAGGTGATTTTGGTGGGCTTAATGCTTTATAAAAGCAAAAACGAGCATTTAATGTATAACGATACGATTATATCATAATCACATATAGACATATAGAAATTCCATTCGAACAAAGCACTGGTGCCCCTCAGGGATGTGTTCTCTCCCCACTGCTCTTCTCTCTGTACACCAATGACTGCACCTGTAATGACCCTTCGGTTAAACTCCTAAAGTTCGCAGACGACACTACTGTGATCGGCCTCATCCGGGATGGTGAAGAATCTGCGTACAGACAGGAGGTTGAGCAGCTGGCTGCCTGGTGCAGTCTTAACAACCTTGAGCTCAGCACGCTCAAAACAGTGGAGATGATCGTGGACTTCAGGAGGAACCCACCTACACTTCCCCCTCTCACCATCATGAACAGTACTGTGACTACAGTGGAGTCATTCAGGTTCCTGGGTACCACCATCTCTCAAGACCTGAAGTGGGACAATCACATCGACTCTGTTGTGAAAAAGGCCCAGCAGAGGCTGTACTTCCTTCGTCAGCTGAGGAAGTTCAACCTGTCACAGGAGATGCTCGTTCAGTTTTACTTATCCACCATTCAGTCTGTTCTCTGCACTTCCATAACTGTATGGTTCAGCTCAGCCACAAAAACTGACCTCCGGAGAATACAACGGATAGTCCGGACTGCTGAAAGAATTATCGGTTCTACCCTGCCCACTCTTCAAGAACTATACTTCTCCAGAGTGAGCAAAAGGGCTCACAAAATCACTCTGGACCCCTCACACCCAGCACACTTTCTTTTTGAACTGCTACCCTCTGGCCGACGCTTTAGATCATTAAAGACCAGAACAGCCAGACACCAGAACAGCTTCTTTCTTCAGGCCATCAGCCTCACGAACAGTTAAACGTTCTCCTCACTGTGCAATAATATATGTGCAATACTTAATTTATGTATGTGAATTGTATGTTATCTGTATGTATGTATGTATGTATGTATGTAAACTGAAAGCTCTGTCACTAAGACAAATTCCTTGTGTGCGTAAGCATACTTGGCAATAAAGCTCATTCTGATTCTGATTCTGATTCTGATTTTACTGCTATATCCGATCTTCCGTCGGGTCACTGGGAGCCTGTTCCTATCTCAGGCGTCTATGGGCATTAAGGCAGGATACACCCTGTATGGAATGCCAACCCATCACAGGACACACACACACACACTCACAATCACACTCACATTCACACACTAGGGACAATTTTCCAAGGTGCCAATCAACCTACCGTGCATGTTTTTGGACCGTGGGGGGAACCGGAGAACCCGGAGAAAAACCCCCTGAGGCACAACAAATGTATTTGGTTATTTTTTCTTGCATCACAAAACCATGCGACTTTAATCTACACTGTATCTAGTACTATTCACAGCTTCAGCAGAGAAATCCTCCTTATTTGAGACCTAACAAAAGGACTGGTCTGATATTCATTCAAACTGATGCTTTTCTCTTCATTCATTCATTCATTTATTCATCTTCTACCGCTTATCCGATCTTCCCTTAGGTTCCGGGGAACCTGTGCATATATCAGGCGTCTTGGGGCATCAAGGCAGGACACACCCTGCACAGGGTGCCGCAGGACACACTAGCGATAAAGTTCCAATCAACCAACCATGCATGGTTTTGGACCGAGGGAGGAAACCGTATAACCCGTAGAAAAACCCCCATGAGACACGGGGAGAACATGCAAACTCCACACACACATGGCGGCGGTGGGAATCGAACCCTGGTGGAATGGAACCATGGTGGTGTGAGACGAACATGCTAACCATTAGACTGCTATGAGAGGTTCAGTCCGAGCACACCATGCTCTAAAATGTTCACCATGTTCACTTTTTACCACATCCATCTTGATTAGGTGTCTTTTTCTTTAACCGTGCAGCATTCGCATGCTCTAACACATCAACGATAAGATGAATAACGTGTAATGTTTAATGCAGGGGAAAAGTCATACGACGAATAGCCAGGATTACGCTGTGTACTTTCAATATTATGATAAATGGCCTGTGGGTACATTTACTGATCTGGTTATATAAGAACTCCTCCCTACAGCTACATGCACAAACACACAAATACTCAAATACTGCTTCATACAACATTCCCAACGCTATAGAAAAGACAAAAAGAGAAGGAAACACACTCGTGCCTCCTCTGTTCAGGCTAATAGCAGTGTAAGTTGTATAACAGATGCTCTTTATCCCAGAGGAGTGAGAGAATGTGTGTTTCTTTGCAGTGGGTGTGCTTGTGTTTGTGAGTAGTCACTGTACATTTGTACATCTATTACTGTTACTCTACCGTAGGTAAGATGTTTGTGTGTTTTTGTGTGTGTGTTTGTGTGTGTATACTCACGTATATACTGCGCTGTTTGTATCTTAGGTGCAGGTTGTGTAGGATAGCACCCTCGTGCAGGTCCTGTAGGGATGCCATGTCCTCTACACCACACACACTGCTGCGATGCATCTCATACACTCGTTGTCTGCTCAAAGCATTCTGCTTGTAGGTGTAAACCTATAACACACACATATACACAATGATAAACTTAAGATGAGTTGCAATGTGGGTGCATGGGTGTGTGTGCATGTGTGTGTGTGTGTGTGTGCGTGCGTGTTGTGTGTGTGTGCGTGTAAAATAGGGCCTGCTTTACTCCAGCACAGTGATTATGGTTTGGATAGTCATGGAAATTATACTAAGCACCAGAAATATTCCAACCAAAGTGAGAGAGCTACATGAGGAAGCTTTGTGTGTGCGAGCGCGAGTGTGTGTGTGTATTATAAATATGTGCGATTGCGTTTTATTGCTGTGTAGCTTCAGTAGAAGCGCCTGGGTAAATGAAAGGCGTTTTTCTCATTACTTGTTTGAACACACATGTATAAGTCTAGCACTGAGAAAACACAGACCCCTTTACACATTAACTATGTGTGTGTACAAGAGAGGGAGGGAGAGAGAAAAGGAGAGCAAGAGAGAGAGAGAGAGTGCAGTTTTTCACTCGGTAGAGACAAAACACGTGTTACATATTAATGGCCTTTCTGAGTAGGGAAAGCCGATGCTGGTGTATATATGCATTGTTGTGTGTGTGTGTGTGTGTGTGTGTGTGTGTGTGTGTGTGTGTGTGTGCATTTGTGTGTGTGTGTGTGTGTGTGTGTGTGTGTGTGTGTGTGTGTGGTGTTTGTGTCAAATTTATTGCTGTTACTGTGTAGGTTTACTGAAGTGGCAGCTGGTTCTGTAATTTCCCCACGTTGCTTGTTTGAACTTACTCTACACTTACACACAGCCCTGTAACAGCTAATCACACGGGTAACGGAAATGCAGAATAAATGAATCATTAGTGAGTGTGTGTGTGTTTGTGTGTGTGTGTGTGTGTCTGTGTGTGTGTGTGTTGTGTGTGTGTGTGTGTGTGTGTGTGTATTAGTAGGGGTTGTATATTTATGTCTGCTCCATATGTTCCAGCATGACAAATTGCACACAAAGCCAGGTCCATGAAGAAATGCTTGACAAGAGAAGGAGTAGATCTTCAGTGGCCTGCTGTAGACCTTTGACCTCAACTTTATTGGGATGATTCGGAACAATGAACGCAGCCCAGGAATCCTCACCTACATCAGTACCTGACTATAATAATACCTTATTATAATTGCGCAATCAGTGATCTATGGTACGTGTCAAATGTGCATCAACAGGCATTGGAGGAATACATATACCGTATATTCTGGACTATAAGCCGCTACTTTTTTCCTAGGTTTTGAACCATGCGGCTAATAATAAGGTGCGGCTATTCTGCAGATTTTTTCCCGACCGCTAGGGGCTCTAACCGGAATTAGAATCAAAACTAACACAAAATAAATGCAAAGAAGAAGAATGCGCTAGTTCCTCTTTAGCAGATATAAGTGGGTAGAAGCGGATAGAAGGAGGACAAACTCTATCTTTACAAGGTTAAGGTGACGTGATTTCACACACAGGAGAAATGAAGATAAATACTGTAAATAGCGCTTATTTTCTCTTGGTTCTGTCCCGTTTTAATCAGTAAAGTTGCTGCTCGGTGCTCTCTCTCTCCTCCCTGCTCTTTTCCCCCCCCCCCCCCCCCCCACACACACACACACACACACACACACACACAAACACACACACACACTCCTGCTCTCCGGTACTCCCGGTACCACGGCGCGCAGAGCGCAAGGCTCCCTAGCCTGTCTGGCCGCTCCGTATGAGTTCTTTATTCTAATAAATCCTGTTTTGTATGAATTCCGGATCTCCGCGTCTCTGTGCAGCGTCCACCGTTACACCGTGTTAAAATACAGGTTAGGAAAGGATCTATTTAGGTACATACATGTACATTTACAATTCAAAAGCGGATGCGGCTTGTATGCAGGTGCGGCTTATTTATTATTATTATTATTTTTTTTTTTTTAAATAGAGCGGATGCGGCTTATAGGAAGGTGCGCTTTATAGTCCAGAATTTACGGTATTAGATTGGCTTTGATGCGATTTCGCGACAATCGTCTACAAAGGGTTAACAGTTAATGGGGATTAAAAGAGGAAGGGGATATTCGGAAAGCGCATTCGAATCGCATACGAATCTCCACAGCTGCAGTGTAGGGTAATGACCACTGCTACTACTACTAATAATAATGAAGGCTAAACAGAATCTCTCACTCGGACCTTGCAATCTGCTTTCAATTATTCCTGCCCCCTCGACTTTCCTCTGTGATCTCACCTTGGTGGCTAGCAGGATAATTTCCTGAATGGTTCCCATCTGAACCAATACATATAACCCACTGCACCCTGGGTCTAAAACAAACCCACTAATTAACATGGTGAGATTAGGACTGGATAGTACCATAATGTGTCTCACACACACACACACGTATACACCCACAAATATACAGACATACTCTCTACAGGATGTCAATATTTCTGGCAGGATATTGTGACCCAGACGTGTCAGGCAAGAGGTGAAGCTGATAGAAAGTTCCTGTGTATGACAGCACAGGCCAAAAAAAGATTCCTAGCTGCAGATTTCAATCAGGTGCCACCAGATTGTTAAGACCGCAGGGAGAAGGTGTTAGATTAGCGGTTAAGGTGAAGGGCTACTGATTGGAAGGTCAGAGGTTCGAGCCCCGGTATCAAGCTGCCACTCGTGTCCTTGAGTAAGGCCCTTAACCCTCTGTGCTCCAGAGGCACTGCATAATTGTCTGACTAATTATGCCAGATGCTGATGTAGGGTGAGGGAAAACTAGAGTGCAATGTAATTCATCTCAAATGTGTTCAATACGGGTTGGTGTTCAATAAATTCGGAGCAGGTCATTTAAGATATTCTACTCTGAAAAGAGCTTGTGTACAATAGAACTGGCAGGTCATAACTGGTTTGGGTCTCTGAGTTCAATTAAAGGAATAATTTAGTACTACTGAGTTGGGATGTAATGAACTAAAAACACTACTTATGGTACTTAAGTAGATTTTTCCAATATGACTACTTTACCTCACTATTTATTTATTTTGGACAACATTGAACCATTACATTTTTTTACACACATATCTGTACATTTGCAAACAAGGCTTGTTATTTGAGTTTTCTGTATATATATATATATATATATATATATATATATATATATATATATATATATATATATATATATATATATATATATATATATATATATACATATTTGGTGATATGATCAATGCTTATTCTTGGCATTGAGCACCATTTTTCAACCCAATTTCTTGTCATTAATATTTTCAATCTACCACTGATGTATCATCACACACCACAGACATAAGATAGATTATGAAGCTCATAATATGTATGTTCAGGTGTCTGTTTGATGTAAAACACACAGACCTGGCTTTGTCTTAACACAATAAAATCTCTCTATTGACACCATGCTATTGTTTTAAAGCTTAATTTTTATTTCATAATAGCTATATACGTATAGGTTGTAGGTCATAGGGTAGATGAAACCATGGCTAAAACCTGACTTTTTGAGTAAATGGGATTAAATTGCATTAATTATAAGCTCGGGACTTAAAACAATGTAGGCTTGAGACATCATTTTAAGCATATCGCTGTAATTTTCCAACATTTTACTTCATTTGCATGAAGAAAAGCTCAAGGAAATGTTAACACAAATGGCCTGCTGTGTGAAGATTTGTCAAATGTACACACGTACAAGTATAATTGTGTTCCTCTTGATATTATAACCCTTATTCCTTAGTGTGTGTGTGTGTGTGTGTGTGTGTGTGTGTGTGTGTGTGTGTAAAATGAAACCATCCCAACTGTCTATAGAGCAGATGTTAAGCTACTGTTTTCTGAATTATTACCTGCTCACACACACACACACACACACACACACACACACACACACACACACACACACACACACACACACACACACACACACACACACACACACACACACACACACACACACACACACACACGGGGCTTTACCTGTCCATAGTCTGTGTGGAAAACCACAATGCCACCTGAGCAGGAGTCCACAGTGCTGGCCCAATATTGATCCTCCTCCCAGAGCCACACACGAGAACCCTGAAACACACACATACACACACACATTAAAATATATGTAACTTACAAAGAAATCCAATTTAAATACATATCATTTGCAATATTGATATTGTTGTATCATTCACGAGCGTCCATGAAATAGTTTTAATTATTTATTTCTTTTTATATTTCTCTCCGGTGAACATAATGTCACACACATTGCCCTTTCCCACTAACAGCCTGCTTTCCAGGAGATCACCCATTATTCATGCATATACAGAAACACAGCCCCAGTGTGCATTCATGTGGATCAGCTGACTGCCATGCTGCAAGTTGTGACCTGAAACTCGTTCACTTCTCATTAACCAGCTGTTTACTCAGCAATAAGCCGAGACAGCCCTGGTGAACTGGTTTGCGCTTAGTCTGCTTAGTCTACAGTCAGATCATAAAGCAGAGTGTGTAGATTTAGTGAAATCTCATGGTGACTGTCCGTTGCTGCGAAGAGCATTTCCTGCATGCTTTGGACTGCTTTGAAAAATAAACCCTGAACAGAAGAAGTCTCACTAGACAACGAGCTCATGTTCATATTTACTTACAAAGCTACAGAAAAACTTAAAACTGGAAAACATATCGTATGCTGAATAATGTAACACAACTGAAACCACACAATTCCGGTAAGAGTTTGTGTGAGGTAAGGGTGCTGCAATTTTTTTGGATACAGGATACACCCTGTATGGAATGCCAACCCATCACAGGGAACACATACACTCACATTCACACACTAGGGACAATTTTCCAAGGTGCAAATCAACCTACAGTGCAGTACAAGGCACGGAGAGAACATGCAAACTCCACGCACACATTGCGGAGGTGGGAATCGAACCCTCAAAGCTGGAGGTGTGAGGCGAATGTGCTAACCACTTATCCACCGTGTCCTATCATAGTGGAACATGTGAAGGGAAAATGTAATGCTACTCTGTCCAGAGACGTTCTATACAATTGTGTGCCTCCAACAGTCCACAACAGTGTGTTCACAGTTTGAGGAGGAACAACAAGTGGCTTAAAAAGTTTCATAATAGTTGTAAGTCAATATGCAGCTTGTCTTCAAATAAGGCACACACGCACACACACACACAAACACACACACTTCCCATTAATCTATTTACTGATGGGATAAACACATGGTGATTTGGATAGGCATGACTGGTTCTGAAGGCCACTGCACAAGACAGAGCAATGAACTTTAACCCCGTTTTCATCCTCACACAAAGATGCCATGTCTCCCTGTCTCTCTCATAAACACACACACACACACACGCACACACACAGACAAAATGGCAATACCAAATCACATAGAAATGCTCATGCTCAACAACCAAAAGCTACATCCTGGACGCGCAGCTTTTCATTTAACTGATTAGCTCTCGAGTTTGAAAGTGGTCTTCGGTGCCAAGACTTTCTTCTCAGCTACGAACACAGAATTTGAAAGACTCGACCAAAATGTGTAAAAAGCGGGGAATTTTCAAAACTGAATATGTGCTTATTTGAAAAAGCAACTATAGCAATGTGTCTTTGTGTCTCTTCCAATTCGTTTGTCTCCATGTTTCCTCTCTTTCACACAGACAGCTTACTGTGTTGTACTGCTTGCTACACACACACACACACACAGCTGCACTGAATGGTTAGTCTGCTCTGCTACACGACAGCTGTGCCCCTGGCCATCTTCACTGCCTCGCGAACAACAAAGCCTGACAATGTATGTGTTCAAAACCTTCCTCACACAGCACACACTGTGTCAGTAGTGGAGTGGTAAAGGGTGGGAAAAAGATTTGTAAATTTTTTTTTTATCTTACCTTCCTTCGTTTTAACGAAACAATTGAATATTTTTCATGACGCAAAACCGCAAAAGGTACAAACGCATCGGATACAACAGTGTATTACCTCAGATTATGATCACAGTTAAAAATAAACATGTAATCAAATAATAACTGAACAATTTGGAGCTGATTTGAAGTCGAAAAAAACAAACAAAAAAAAAAAACACATAACAGACCAGATCACATACTTTGTTACTTTACTTAAGTAGAAATTTGGGGTATTTATACTTTACTTTACTGGACTAATTATTTTTCAGTCAAATTTTTATCAAACTGATCTTTTCTCTTCATTCATTCATTCACCTTCTAGCGCTTTTACCGATCTTCCCTCAGGTCGCGGGGAACCTGTGCCTATCTCAGGTGTCTTGGGGCATCAAGGCAGGACACACACACACACACACACACACACACACACTCACATTCATACACTAGGGATAAGGTTCCAGTCAACCTACCATGGGGGGGTTGGTACCCGGAGAACCGGAGAAAAACACCCTGAGGCACGGGAGAACATGCAAACTCCACACACACATGGCGGAGGTGGGAATCGAACCCGGACCCTGGAGGTGTGAGGCGAACGTGCTAACCACTAAGCCACCGTGCCCGCTTATTTCAAGTGCAACCTAAGCAGCATTTTTTCCCCTTATGTTACTTTTAATTTTATCCTTTAAGTATTTTTGAAACCACTATTTTTACACTTTTAAGTGAGTAAAAATCTTGACTTGATACTTCAACTTCTACAGAAGTCTTTTTACACCCGATTATCTACACATCTACCTGAGTAATGAATGGGAATACCTTTGACGCCAGTGGTCATGACCTATATCAATCAATGGGTATGAAATGGACATGAAGGCCATGGGAAGGAGAAGATATGAAACTGAACCTGGGAGAGGAGTGCATGTGAGGTATTTTCAGTTGTATATTTATACAATCTGGATTTCATGGTGGGGGTAAACATATAGCTGTTCTCTGTTTGTATATGCCGTCTAAGGATTTTTTAGGAAACCACGATGTCAAACTAATTTGTATTCAATACAAGAAAGAAACTCTGCTTTGGTTGATCAAGAGGCATTTTGGTTGGATAGCAAAAAAAGGTATTAAGGCATGCTTTACTTTCACTTGGTTGTTATAGTGCAGGAAAAAAGTACAATCAGTCATTATTATTGTTGTCATTGTAATTTTTGTTGCCTTTTTTTAATTTACCTATCTATTTTCCAAATGAATTCATTTCTTTCATTATTTTACCAGCTATAAGCAAGAACGCTATAACATTAGGACTATTTCTATTGGGGTTTAACATGTGCGCTACAAGATTGCAGCTACTGATAAGCAACGTCTCGTTTCAGACAGCTTTGGAATGTGAAAATATGGGGCCTATGTTTCCCTGCTTTTAAAGCCCCACCACCTCACACTTGACATGCTATCCTACAGAAAGTGGCTGCAGGGCGATTTAGTGTCGGACCATAAATCAATCAACATACGGTACAAACATTCGACGCGAACGCTCATGCTTTCCATTTATACGTCTGAAAAGTAAATGCTAACTGTATTTCTTACAGGTATTGAAACACAAAATACTGAAAATTATTAAAATAATTAAAAAAAAAAGCATTTCATGTTCGTAGAAGTTGTTCATATTCTTAAATACAATCGCTGTCCAATCACAGCTCTCGGAAGTAACACGAAAATATGGCTTTAATCACGGTGGATGAGTAGAGCTCGAAATCATTCACACTGAAAAAACACAAACAAAACAAAAAAAAAAACAAATTGTACACAAATTCACAGGCACCATGGTTACGAACCCTCTGTTTTGTAACTTCTAGGCTTAACCACTGAAGCTATAGTGGCTTGGCTATGAGTTATAGCTGAGAAGGTCATATCCCAGAATTACCATAATACCACAATGGGGTTGAGATACCCTGTATTCTGCAAAATGTATTGACTATGAAAGACAGTCTGTATTTTACACTAATTTTCTGGCGACACAAGAAACGACTGAAATGTGTTAATGTGACTTACTTCCATTAATACAGCTTCTCCATACGCTATTTCTGAAGGCCACCATCTCTGCAAGTCTACTTCCCTAATTTTATAATTATAGTTTGTATATAGGCCCCTAAAGCCTAGTCTCATAACGCTCAAACGACCATCTGCCTGCAGATGAAGGTTTCAAATGACTCCCTTGTCTACACAAAACCTCTGGATAGTGCCGTGCATCCCCCAAAAGTAACACACCTGATCCGGATTATCAGCTAATTATCAGGCGCTCGTGTTGATGTAGCAACGTTAGAACTGAGTAAACAAGGACGTCTGCCGTGATGCCGTTCATGTGATAATGTTTCCCATGTTACTGCTGTCTGGATTTAGACATTGAGACACAAACTCTAACCAGTACATTAAACTCTTCGTTTAATCTCAAGACACGGAAAATTGGAATCAGGAACTCAAACATGTGCAGTTCTTTGGGAATATTTGGGTTGTGGGACACAAACCCCAACAAACCCAAGGTGGCTGTAGTTTTATTTTTTTTTTTATTTGTTTATTTAAAAAAAAAAAAATCAATGTATTCTAATTAGTTGTGCCGCCTAGTGCAAGACAAAACAGTGCAACATAGACAACACATTGCAGGACCGATAGACAAATCACAAAACGCATAATTAAATATGGAGGCTTTAATGCAAATTTGTGATTATTATCAGTAAAATCACATGAAGATTTGTAAATGTTTTATAGTAATTAAGGTGTTTTAAATGACCTAAATCAGTGGTCCCCAACTCCAGGCCAGTTGGTACCGGGCCGCACAGAAAGAATACATAACTTGCATTATTGCCTTTTATTATCTGATTCTGAACGATGTATTATATTGGAAAATTACCGGGTTTTCTCCTCCACATCTGTCTATGACTCATTCTTGGCGCATGTCAAAATGCATGCCTCGGTCACATGTTTTACCTACGTCCATCTCCTTCTTAAAGGGGCTGCTCTGGCCGGTAACACGTGATACATCCCGCTAAATTTAATACCAAGCTAGCAAAATGATCAAAAAACAAACTTCTTTAGATAGTTTCTTTGCGAAGGGGAAACGGTCCAATGAAGGGACAGAAGAGGAACCTGCACCCGCTAAAAAAGGGAAAGCTGCGTTTAACAGGCAGTATCAAGAAACATTTAAAATATGGATTTATCGCCACGGGCGATTCCCACACACCAAACCCGCTGTGCGTAATATGCAGTGACCGGCTCTCTAGTGAGGTAAGAGCAAGCACCCCATGTTAAAATTATTATTATTATTATTACAATAGAGAAAACACGACAGTTTTTAATGCCAATCTTGTCATTTTATTTAGTTTTTATAAGCTACACCTTTAGATTGGGCCGTGAAAATATTGTCAGACATTAAACCGGTCCGCGGTACAGAAAAGGTTGGGGACCACTGACCTAAATCATCAGGACACTAAACAGGGCTTTTTGTCATGTTTCCACAGGGGCGGTTTTAATTGTCAGTTATGTACATAATGGCATATTTTGGTGCCTGACCAGGAACGACAATAAAAAAAAGACAGTTATTGTTTTTTTTTTCTTAAATATCTGAATAAAGAAAGGAGGTTGAGAATAAATGTGTTGTGTTGAAAGTGTTAACCTCGCCTGATGTAGGGTGGGGAGGCCTGGGGGGCATTGATCTCAATTAATCTCAAATCTGTTCAACTGGATGGAGGTCAGAGTGCTATAGTGGGCCACTCCAGTGCAACCCATGAAAACCATATCCTCATGGAGCTGGCTTTGTGCACAGGGACCTTTCATGCTGGAACAGGTTCAGAGCCTCCTAGCTCAAATGAAGGAATAACACATCTAACAACATCCGATACAATTGTGTGCCTCCGACTTTGTGGTAACAGTTTGGGGAAGAAACAGGAAAAGTCAGGTGTCCTAATATGTATTAATCAATAGGCCTAGGTTACTTATCATAATGCTTTGAACAAAGAAAATGAAAACTGTGTCTGAACATGAGCCCTATAGCGAAGGCGGAGTGCCCTACAGGTACGCATTGCACTGAAAGTTGAACTCATTACAAACTCTTCACAATTAAAAACTGAAATTTAGGAATATTTTGAAATAGAACAGAAACAGGAAGTTATTGACTTCTAATTATACCTTCTTTTATTTATGACTCAAACCGACACCTAAAGCATCTATTGTTATTAATATTTCAATTACACAAGTACACAATGCCCGGGGTACAGTATGTGTCTTTCATCGGTGGAAGTCTTTCATCTGATTTATTCCATTTTCTTCGCTGATGTTCTCCTGTACAGACTTGTTTGGAAGTGAATTACGATATGGAATACAAATCTGGACCTTTATTAAAAAACACTTCTTTAATGTTCTGCTCGGTTTCGGCCAGTAATAAACCATAACAAATAAGATTGTAACAAGCACTGTACACACACCACCTCGCACTCACACACCCCACACACACACATACTCGCAGTCGCACATCCACACCTTCTGTCGTAATGCATCAATAACAGAATATTTGCATCAATAGTTAATAAACTGTAACAAGACCTTCAAACATTAACGCACATACACGCACACGCACACACAGACTTATCACTCACCCCATAACTCATTATGCAGGTTGTATGTCTGTGCTTTGTTTGGCATTGATACAGAGACATAAACACACACGGTTACACCCACACACACACACACACTCACACACACACATCTGACATAAGTGGCTTATCAAACTGTCTCGGGTGAAATGTCTTACATTTCAAAATATCTTATTAGCTTCTACTAGCTTGCTACTTTAATGATTAATGCTTTTAAATTGTTAAAGTAGTCTTTTATACTAAACTGTGTACGTGTAAACGCTTTTTTGTACTTAGGATGAAACAAAGAAGTGTTCGAAGAATTCGATTTCGGTCTATACCGGTTAACTGGAATAACAGTGTTCATTGTTTACTTGTTGACTTGATTGTACAATGCTCTAAATCAGGGCTTCCTTGGACATACGGTCTGAGTTTTCCATGAGAACTGTCCTAAACACAAAGGAATGATTTATTTATTTGTTTGTTTGTTTTTTTTTGAAAGTAAGGTCAGTTTTAACATCAGTGCGCATGAAATGGAACAGTGACTGTCACTTTGAATCATCCAGATGCAAGTTCAAATAATTTTAAAGATACACTGTATGTGTGTGTGTGTGTGTGTGTGTGTGTGTGTGTGTGTGTGTGTGTGTGTGTGTGTGTGTGTGTGTGTGTGTGTGTGTGTGTGTGTGTGCTTAGACATTCCCTTACCGTTAACCAGTTTTACTTCTTCTCTAAATGATTACTGGAACCATGAAACCAGTTTTTCAGTCGTTTTATACTTTCTCTCTTCCCCTCCCTCTTTGTATCTCTCAGACACACACACACACACACACACACACACACACACACACAAAAACACACAAGTGCACACAAATGCCTTAGAGCTACGCATTCCCAATGTACTGCATGTGATACCAGAAAATATCTAAGAGAAAAAAACACTCAATAATAAAACTTGCCCTAATCACAGCAACTTTAATCAAAATGATGTCTGGAATTTACGGAAATAAAAAACGACAAGATTATAATCTTGTGTTGTGTCTTTTTTTTTCAGGAAGTCACATCTTTCAGCAAGCAACAGGAACAAATGTGAAAACATCCTGGTATTTACTTCTCCAACCACACAGCACACACAAACACATACTGATATGTCAGTAATGTAGAGTCGAATTATACATTGGAGTAGTGTTATGACTGGGTGAATTTTTTTCATCTGGAAATCTTCCAGGACCTTCCGTGCGTCCGAGCTGCCAGGACCTTATGTGGTAATCTAAACAACAGTTTACAAGACTGACAGTGGGAAGTGCTACACTTTGCGTGGGCTACAATTTACAAAAACTGAAGTGTAATTATTGTAATAAATGAACATATTGCAAGCAAGGTGTCACGACCAACATTACTATTCATCTGCGGTTAATTCACCGTTTGGGATCGAAACTGGAAATTGTGAAGAATCATTTATTCTTCTACTGCTTTATCCAACTTCTCTCTCGGGTCGCAGGGCGTCGAGGCAATATACACCTTGTATGGAATGCCAACCCATCGCAGAGCACACACACTCACATTCACACTCACACACTAGGAACAATTTTTCCAAGCTGCCAATCATTCGACCGGGGGGGAAACCGGAGAACCCGGAGAAAAATCCCCTGAGGCACGGGGTGAACATGCAAACCACACACACACATGACAGAGACGGGAATCGAACCCGGACCCTGGAGGTGTGAGGCGAACGTGCTAACCACTAAACCTCCGTGTCCCCTTCAATATGAATCAGAATTGTTAAAATTAAAATGACACCCAACTCTAATCCTGACCACTGCAGACCAGGAACACCACACAAGAGCTGCAGATTTGGAGATGCTCTGACCTGAAGTGTCTAGACACCACTTGTCGAACTCGTTCAAATCCTTACGCTTGGCAATTTAAACTCATTTTGACAAGAAAATGGTCACTTGCTGCCTAATTTATCCCACCTATTAACCATAACGAAGAGCTGATCAGTGTGATTCACGTCACTGGTCATAATAGAATAGTCTTTATTTGTCACATATACATTACAGCACAGTGAAACACTTTCTTCACATATCCCAGCTTGTTTAGAAGCTCGGGTCCGAGTGCAGGGTCAGCCATGATATGAAACCCCTGGAGCACAGAGGGTTAAGGGCCGTGCTCAAGGACCCAAGGGTGACATCTTGGCAATACTGGTGCTCAAACCCCCGACCTTCTAATCAGTAGCCCAGAGCCTTAAACCACTGAGATAAACCTCTCCTCATTATAATGTTATAATGCCTAATATCTAGTAAATGTCACTGTATGATGTGTGTTTGATATGTGTGTCAGTATGTGAAAGAAAGATCCTTGACTTGGCTTGGTACACTCGATTTATGCGAGTGTGTCAAAAGTAAACTTCCTGTTTGAAGGGAAGCCGATTGGACTCCAGACAGGAACGTCTCTAAGAGCAAAGTGCAGTAACGGACATACAGTGTATAAATACGAACAATCTCATTACAGAAATCCCCATATCTCCCTCTTCATCCACAAAAGAGCGGCGCGCACACACACACACACACACACACACACACACACAATCAAACAGGTCATCATTTGCCAACTAAAGCATCAACAAACTCTTCCTGAGTGAACAGAGAAAAGAACTTTTCATGTGCACGCACAAAAAAGCCTGTAATATCCCTTTGAAAAATCTATTCCTTTGAAGATCAATGTGTGTGTGTGTGTGTGTGTGTGTGTGTGTGTGTGGGTGTGTGTGATGTTTGGCCTGAGCTATTGTGTTCCTCTCTTGACCTGTTAAAATAATATACGAGTAAAGAAGCCTGCCATTTTGTACAGTCTTTAGAGCTACTCGCTAATCTCTTCACTGCTTAGTGCGCGTGTTCAGATCTACACACACACACACACACACACACACACACACACACACACACACACACACACAACAAACTGAGTGAAACAGAGTTTATGTTATGTAAAATCTTACACACACACACCCATAAGAATGAATGTGTGTCCTTTTTAGTGAAGAAAATAACACATGATTTGTAAGAAGAAACTTTTTGTCTCTACACCCCAGTCTCTCTCTCTCTCTCTCTCTCTCTCTCTCTCCCTGTCTCTCCATCTCTCTCACTTTGCATCTATCCCTTTTTCTCTTTCCACATGCTCTTTCTGTCCCTCATACTTGTCCGCTATTCTCTCCATCTCATTTTTACCTTTCTGTGTCATTCTTTCTCTCCACCTCCTCCCTTTCTTTTTATCTCTCTCTCCACTCACCTTCTTTGTCTATCTCACTATCTCCAATCACTCTTTCTTTCTGTCGCATTCTCTCCATTCAATTTTTTCTCCCTCTCATTCTCATTCTCTCTCTCTCTCTCTCCACTCGCTCTATCTATTTCTGTCTCTCTCTCTCTCTCTACTTCTCTATCTTCTTTTGCTCTTTCTGGCTCTCGTTTTCTCTATCTTTCTTTCGGTCACAATCTCTCTTGCTTTGCCTGCCTGTCCACCCCCTCCAACCCCCCTTAACTCAATCACTCTTGTGGACAGGAAGAGAGGGATCAGATTTACATTCAACAGAAAAACAGGATATTAATAAGACAAGATTCCTGCATGCTTTAAAACCCAGAGTTTGTCTCTCACACACTCTGTGACCTCTCTCTTCAGTGTGTGTGTGTGTGTGTGTGTGTAAATGTGTGTATCAGGGTGTCCTTGCAACCTTGTCTCTGAGGTTACTGAACTACATTCATTCATAAATCTCATCAGGATTTTCTCTGGGGAATCAAAGAAACAGCTATTTTATTTACAAAAAAAAAAGAACAAAAAGGCAAAAAACGTAGATTTTAAGATTTTTCCTTAAACAACAAATCCCTGGTCAGAAAAATAAGTCTTGTTTTTAAAGAAACACAAGGCAGCACTATTTCATTTGACTCCATTCCCCTGATGATTTGAATAAATTTGTGAACACAGATGATTGACTTTGCTGTACAAGATCACAACCGGTGTGAATTTCACTGTTTCTAGTTTTTCCTCAAACACTTTGTGGAGAATAAAAACACTAAACGGAGGCCCAGGCCGTCTCAGTGCTGCGTTCGCTTCATTCATTATCATTTACTGACCAACTACTCCTATCTAACAATATTAGAAGATTCAGATTATGCTATTACTTATCCTGGCTTTTTTTTCTTTGCACATAAGTGCATTTTCATTTGCACACTTCGAGTTATATACAATAGACAAAAGTTTTTTCAATGCTTATTTAACTTCTCATTAAATAAACAGTTTAGGATGATTTTTATTTACTCCGGCGAACAGCTTCGTCCTTTTTTCCATCGAGTTTAGTTTACTGTAAATGAGAATGAAACCGAATCTAAACTTATATACAGATATGTATTATGATTATAACACTTCTCACCCCCTTCTCTGACACACAGTGGTGGATGACATGCACAAACCATGTTCTTGAGTAAAAGTAAAAAAAAATACTTTAGGTCAACTATTTCTCCCGTAAAAGTGCTGCATATAAACTTTCACTTGAGTAAAAGTACAAAAATACTCAAATATACAGAAGACCTTCTTTCCAAATGGAAAAATACAAACGTGCATATAAAGTGTTGTGGCAAGTTAAGAGTTTTGATCAATTATTACTTGTATTATAAATTACATTTACTTTGTTAGCTTCATTTACTTTACACACACGTTTTCTTCCTCTTTTTGCCCTCACACAGACTCACCAGGACCATGGCTAACTGTCCTACTTTTTTTTTTATTTCGAGTTGATTGTCTGATGTGTGTGTGTGTGTGTATGTGTGTGTGTGTGTGTGTGTTAGGGAAAGCAAGTGTCAGCTGGGACACGCGGCATTGTTGAAAGATCCGTTTCAACCCACTTATTCCTGGTATATGAACGTGTGCACACAAGCTGCTTTACAAAGCAAAGGCAAACCACATATTTAGAACTGAATTCCCCTTACGTGACTAATCCTAATCTATACATTTAAAAGTCTTTGCTGGTTCTTAATCCATGTATATCTTCAAAACTTCAAAAGCATTATACAAAAAAAATACAACTGAATTCGAAGTGTCTCTTAAAATATCTCTTAAAAAGATAAACTATTTACTATTTCCTTCTGTATTACATCGCTACAGGCCAATCAGGTATCATGTCTGAGGTAAACATGCTTCCCATAGACCCTGCATTATAAACTAGCTAGTTAACCTGTAGCATGAGCTAGCATTAGCGACGAACAAAATAACTCCTATTCAATCGATTTTTCATATTTGCCTGGTGATATTTATTTTAAAAAGTGCTCTGTTGTGTAGTATAGGAGGTTTTATAGCTGTGGTTGACGTCTTGCACGCGTCACCACTTTAGGAAACTATGTTCTGGATCTTTCCGGAAGGCCCCTGCTCCGATGTATAACACTTT
>JACRUU010000001.1:13801871-13806871 GCA_030449085.1 Kryptopterus vitreolus | reverse complement strand
TTTTATTTTTATTTTACAATTTAAGTTGAAAAAGCCCACGGTTACAACAGGAAGGAGTGGTTCGGAAACATCCATTAGGGCCAATCTTAAGAACAAGTGTTTGAACACAGAAAGGTAGAATTTATTAGCTATTTTTAATAGAGCCCTGGGGTGGGGGGTTCTGGACATCGCTTTGAAAAACCGCTACCCCGGACAATTCTCATCCTATAAATGCGCATGCCTGTGAGTAACTGGCTTCCGCGTGCCTTTGCCCTTTCACTTAAAGACTCTAAAGGCTCTATTGTGTTGAGCAGATAGGCAGCAGCCTGATGATATTTGACACTAGCAAGCGAAGCCTCGCTGCACACGAGACATTTCTACTACTCATCGCAACAAGGGACCCAGAAGAGGGCGTTTCAACTTTAACTTTGGGGATATTCCGAGTCCGGGTGAGTGAGAGACACTAGTCATGTGGTACCGGAAGAGATTGGAAAACGCTTTCTAAACACATCATGGTTTTGTCATAACCCGGCAGGTAAAAAAAAAAGCAACAAACAACCACCAGCTGCGTAATGAACAGCTCACAGGTGACTCAGGTGTTGACATCACTACGCCGCACCCTTTTACTCACCGATCATTCACACTATAGAGTTGATAGAGTCTAAACAGTAAGTGAGAGCTGCAGGCTAAACCATATTTACTTCACTGATAGTGGAATCCAATATCCAATAAAGCACACTAGAGGAACTACAGAGCATTATGACAAGATAGAAAATGTGTTGCTTTGTCTGCTAATGCAAAGTAACATAATGTCATGAGGGAAATATGACAAAGAAAATGACAAAGGAAATCGCTAAAAAAAAGAAAAAAGAAATAGGAGTCAGTTTACTCTAACTGTACAAAGCAGCATGTGTCCTGTAGGATGAGCTGTTCGCCTAACTTTAGCTAGCTATTTAAAACATACGGGAAAAGAAACGGCACGCTGTAATCTCACAGAGCAGATGCCGAATATAGGGACTTCCCCAAAGAGCCTACAACCTAACTTTATCTGGTGAACTTGACTTAAGCGGGCCAAAAAATAAAAATAAATAGTGAGTTTAAAATAAATAAATAAATAACAGTTTATTGTAGCATTGAGGTAAAGGTCTACTACAGCTATTCAATGACCTCTAATGAGTCTCTTTAGTCCTTTTTTTTTTCTTCCAAAGGTTTTTCCATTTTCTTCTCCTTTATGCCGGGCCACTTTTAAAAAGGCCGTCATCGCAGACTCGTTTCAGCATCAATGTCTACAATATATCTATATCTACATACGATCAGTCTCGGGCCTGTCAGAATCATTTGGGATGAAGTTAATAGTGTTACCATGTCAGTTGAAACCAATGGCAGAGTTTAATCAGACGCAGATTACATTAAGCGGAGAGCTCCAATTACCTACTCTCAGTCATTTTTATTCATCCAGTATGAAATAAAAAAAGGAAAATTTGGCTTATATTATGTTTGACTTGTGACAGGGTTACAAATGTGTTCGATTATAAGCCCAAAGGTAAAAATAAATAAATAATAAAAACACAAATTTAGGAAAGTGATTTTGCTTATTTGTAACAAATTTCATACACATGACTGTTGATGTGTCCCAAGCTGCCACCCTTAACCCTGCAAGGCCCCTAACCCTCTGTGCTCCAGGGGCTCCGTATCATTGCTGACCAAATGATATCCCATACAAGCTGGGATATATGAAGAAACAATTTCATAGTTCTGTAATGTATTTGTGACAAATAAAGGCTATTCAGTTCTATGTGTCTACTCATGCAGATGCTGATCATCTCTGCTTCTGACTACTATTAATATGACTGTTCTTCATCTTCTTGCCATTTGAAACGCTTTCATATGGCCCTGCTGAGTCCAACCAAGCCGTAATTGACACTATAAATTAGTTGGGACTGCGGTCGTAGCTTTTCCAGCCACTGAGGATGTTGCCAGATTGAATTATTTCAATGCGTAATCGGTTCAATGTGAAATAGTCGCCTCTTTCTCCGTTTAGTTCATGAATACATTCTCACATGATGTGCTGCTGGATGAGGGTGATGTAGATTGTGTATCGGATGGTTGGTGCATCAGGTTTGCTTTGGGATTCAGACAAGCCTAATAATAGCCATTAGACTGGAGAGAGGAAACGGGAGAAGAACAAAAAAAATGTAAGGAAATGCCAGAGAATTCCTCCGGAAAGCGCTCCAAACTTTAACCCCCCCCCCCCGTCCCCGTCAAAACCGGCAATCGGTTACCTCACACATACATATACACACACACAAAATAAATAAATGCAACATTGATGTAATGAAGGATGAAGCAAAAGAATACAAGAAATTCCTTCTATTCGCAATAAATGTCCGGCGCTTTGTGTGCTTGTCCCGGCGTGCCGCAACAACTTGCGTACGATGCACATGGTATTAATCATATTTCACTTGTAAGCTTACCTCGGTAAAAAAGTTATCCATGATCCTTGTTCCTGCCAAAAGCCAAGGAGGACTTCATACAAGCCGCCTAGTCCCGGTCTTGGTCTGGACTCAATGCTCTAATTACAGATGTTTAATCCTCACTCCATTTCAAAGACTCGCGTTCCAGATCGCAGTGTCTCTCTCTGTCTCTGTGTGTGTCTCTCTTTTTCTGTCTCGGGTTCTAGATCGCAGTCCCTCTGTCTCAAGTTTCAGACTGCAGCGTCTCTCTCTCTCTCTCTCTCTCTCTCACTCTATCTGTTTTTAAATTCCTATATGTAGTCTCCCTCTGTCTCGGTCCCTGGAGAGGAGAGGACACTTCTTTGTTTCAGGAATTGCAGATGTTTAATCGCTCGCGAGACAACAGTCCGCGTTCACGCGCGCTGCAGTTCCGCCGTCCGGACTCCGAGCGCGAGGTCAGTTCGTGCGGTGTAGTGGCGCGCGCATCGGCGACTACTCGGTCTACAGCCAAACTCGCGCTGAGACACTCTCTCTCTCTCTCTCTCTCTCTCTCTCTCTCTCTCTCTCTCTCTCCTCTCTAGCTCCGCCCAGCACTCTGTTTGAATGAGAAGCAAAAAAAAAAGAAACACAACGACGGTGAGGCACAGTGAGAGTTTCACTCCAGGGTGCGTCACACGGCATGCGCACTCCATGATCCCTCTTGATTACGTGTATAATTGCGTGTATGACAAAATACAGGTGTGTTATTTCTAGCGGTAAACCCGCTCCAAAACAGGTCACGTGATGTGTATATCTGCGTGTAACGCGTCGTTTGGCAGCAACTGGAATACATAGATCAGAGGTGATAAAACCTGTTTTATTAAAAAAAAAAAGGTGGCCGACAGTGAAAGTTTCCAAACGATGCATGATAATGTAAAAATGTTGCATGCTTTCAAAAAACACAAAAGATTTCCTCTTTTGCCTCCGAGTCTGTCTGTCTCTTTGGTTGTCCTATGCATTTACATTAATGATAATTGATTGCTATAAAAAGGCAATTATTTTTACATTCTCAAAGATACATATTGATTTAAAACAAGACAAAAAATATTATGTCAAATGTCTTCTACTCGTATGCACTTTGGTTGTCCTATGCATTTACATTAATTATAATTAATTGCTATAAAAAGGCAATTATTTTTGACATTCTCAAAGATACATATTGATTTAAAACAAGACAAAAAATATTATGTCAAATATCTTCTACTCGTATGCACTCAAGTACAGTGCAGTTTAAAGGTCCCTCACAATAAACTTGACCGGTCTTGTTTATGTGAAGAAGTCTGCCTCAGTGCGCATGATACAAACACAGGTAGGATATTTTCCATTAGAAAACCCTTTCAAAGCAGATCACATGATGTGTTGTGTATATCTGTGTGTCCAGTCAAATGAGGTGTAACAGCTGCATGCGTGATTTAGCCGCAACTGAAATTCATGCGGTGAAGATGCCTAAACATTTTGTTTCTATAAATAGTCCAAAGATCAACTCGATTGAGGTCCCGGGTGTTTGCAAGAAAATAATCCCTTACTTTGAAAATGCTTATGAATGTTTTGAAGCATGACTAATGTGTGACTGCCTTGACCTCTTCATAATGACCTGTTTATTGATTGTCACAAAGCAGTCTTATACATGCATGTACCTGAAAACGTAATATAGGAAAATTGCATTTATATTCTTGTTTCATAATAATAATTGACATTTTCGAAAGTGGCAAAATAAAGCAAAAAAAGTATTTTTTTCCAATTTTTCTACTCATAAAAGGCATGTTAGGCTCTGTGCATCATATAATAAGTATAGTATTAATAAGTAATAAGTAGAGTATTATCAATTGTAACTACAAATAAATACAAAAAGTTTGCCTAGATTATTATCACTGGTGACATTATTACTGACCATTACATAAATTCATGTATATTTATATATTATATATATATATATATATTATATATATATATATATATATATATATATATATATATAAATCTATGTAATGGTCAGTGATAAAGTCACCAGTGATAATAATCTAGGCAAACTTTTTCACATTAACAAGAATGGTCATATATGTAGGTATGTATGTATATATGTGTATGTATGTAGATATAGACAGATAGATATATAGATAGATAGATAGATAGAAATACACACATAAGTGCTAAATATAATACTGTATTTACCTTATACTGTTAAAATACTAGATAATAATCAGCGATCCTAGTAAAAGATCTTCAAAATATGTCATCCCAAATGGTTATATAAACATAAATGAAATGTAACTGTAAGCACTTACACTTTTTTTTCAGGGTGGTTATGGTGGGTTTTTTCCTGCTTATTTTCCTGCTTGATATATTCGTAACTTACTGTACCTCCTGCTGAATTAACTGGACTTGGAATAGTCAAAAAGTTGGAACAAATGTGAAACTGAATCCCACAGAGCACTGTAGAGAATACTTTTCTTGGCACATTAAAAAAAAAAAAAAAAAATCAAGCGGCCATATAATCTAGTCTTTATTTTACTTATTTATTTTTATTTG
>JACRUU010000001.1:13754371-13789371 GCA_030449085.1 Kryptopterus vitreolus | reverse complement strand
TGTTTTTAATCAGACAAGACAAATATACTTCCCTTATTATTGTGCTTCCTCCTATCACGGATTTACATCGTGCACACCGAATGAACAACTGCCTCAAATCTGATCAGTCACTAGTGGTTACTGACGAAATATGACAAACTGCAGCAAATTGGCAATGGCAGCCATTTCCAGCCTGAAATATTTCTGTATATATTTGCACATTTCAATATTAATATATATAAAAAATAAAGCCCATTAGACAAAAAAAAAAACAACAGCTGGTGGCACACATGATTTCAGCATTTTGGTTACCTCACACTTACATTTTCCTACTTTTAATACAAACTGACATAAAATTGAAACACTAGACCTATCTTGGCGTCTTTCGAGGTAAGTGTAATGTTTCTTAAAAAAACAAACAACAAAAAAACGTATGCATGCAGCTGTTTTCATGTTTTAAATTATATTGCTATTATACTATAAAAATAAAGCCAGACTTCATTGTCAGTTTCTGAATTGTTGGTTTATTTTACCAAGTTGTGATTTATTGTGTGTATGTGTGTGTGTGTGTGTGTGTGTGTGTGTGTGTGGAAGATTTGTGGATGGCTTGTGATGTATGTATTGGCCCTTGCTTTGATGAATGAGAGAGAATTATCACACACTGCAGCCTGTGCAGCAGGTCTTACTCCGGGTTTAATAGTGCTGTGGAGGATTCAGGAGGTCCGGATTAAAACATTGGTACGTTTGTGCCGAGGACAAGCGATTGTGCACAGAACAGAGTGTAGTAATGAATAAACTGTGAGATGGAGAAAGGCTAGAATATGTCCTTTTATTTTATTATTCACTGCACGTCAGCAGTCCGGTAATGTCACCAGTAGTACTGGTTGCCATAGCGACTTTTTATCAGGGGTTGACATGGGACTTTTGACAACAAATCAGGAGATGGATCATGTGCTTCCTGGTATTGTTGCTCTCCAGGTATTCGTCAGTGTTTGCATAAAGTTAACTTGCAGGATACATAGATTTATTTATTTTTGGCCAATGAGAACGTGTTGCTAGAAGTTCCAGGTTTAATCGGAAGTAAATGATTCTGGTCATCGCAGCTTGCAATGGGTGAATTATACTGAGCCGTGAGAGGCACTGTAAGGAGATTTGTATTAAATTTAGTGGAATGCGTTCATTGTGTAGCCCAGTGATGTTAGAAAGCACACCCCATGATACAGCACGCCTGGAACACAGGGCTTTACTTAAGGTCCTAAAAGTGGCAGCTTGGAAAAGTGTGGGCGGAAAAGTAAGGACTCCTGCCCGTCCTTAACCACAGAGCTTCCACATCCCTACTGTTTTAACCTTTCATAGAATTCACATAACACCCTTATAATAGATGACCATACAGGAAAGAATACATTAAAAGATTAACGAATCGGCATTGACGATTTGTTCTCAGGGTTGTAGAAACAGCACACAAATTATCGACTCACTTTGAAATAAATGTTTATGCGGGTCACTGCGGGTTCAGTAGGTCCATCATCGGCCAAAACCGGAATAAACATTTAATATGATATTGTAAAATGCTACTGCTGATATTAAAAGACAAATCAGTCTGCTAGTAGAAGTGACATTATCTTAGAACGTCGCTGCAACGTTATCGTGGTACATTTGGGTGTTTGCTTAAAGCGAAGAGAACGCTGAGAGAAAAGGAGGCGTGTGTGTAGAAAGTGAGTGTTATCTGTAAGACAGCAAAATATTTAGCTCCATAAAATGAAACAGTTTAATCTGTTCAGTTTATGAAAGAATGGAACAAGTGAGATTGTGGTGTAGGATGTACTCAGCGTTGTGCTGTATTAAACAGGAATAGGGGGAGAGATTTCTGCGGTCTGGATCTTACTGTTTTTTTCTGACTTGCACATTATTTCTAATATAAAATCATTAATAAATACAGATACCTACAGACCAAAAGTCACAATAGATGACCAACCGTTTGATGATTTGCAGGCCACAACTCTTAAATCTAAAACCGGTATAAGCATTTAATATGATATAATATGAATATTAGGTGTTTGATATTGTGCAAGCCTTTTTACAAGCATACACAGGGGAGTTTCATGAACCTTAATGTATTGCGATGCACAAATGACAGATTTGGTTCTGTCTCCGTCCACCATTGTTCAAAAAAATAAAAATAAGGCCTGTTTTACTCTCTTTATGTTTAACATGCTGAATACCGCGGTGTTTTATGCAGCGTTCTTAGCTTGCGCTGGGCCACAGTGTGGTGTGTACTGTTTGTATCTGTGACGTACAGCTTAATGAATGAAGACTGTGCTGATTTTGGTTAACATGTACTATAAAATACAGCATGTCAAATGTCCTTGGAAGCAAATATGCATTGCTAATTTACAGTCAATCTGCTGTTTATATCATTTCAATTAATCATAATCTATCAGAATTAGAATACTTTATCTATCCGAAAGGGAAATTACGTTGCAATTGCTTAAAGTGTGCTTAAAGTGTACTTAAAGTGTGTGTGTGTATATGTATGTATGTATATATATATATATATATATATATATATATATATATACATGCATATACATACATACACACACACACACACACACACACACACACACTTATATACAGTCCAGATAAGCCAAAGTGTACAGACGAGAACCATTCTAGATTTTCCACTATGCCAGGGTCTTAGTTTGCAGTGTGACTGCTGAGGCGTACTGAACTGCTGAACCTATTCTGTTGGCTGTGCAATATTCACAGTGTTATATCCCCTCTTACAGCGTTTCCTCTCGAACCCATATGAACACACAGTCAAGTGTTCGTTATCGGGCTGTTGTGCCAAACGTGAAACCATTTTAAAGCGATAAATTGGAGTATGATTGGTTCTGGACATCAATATTGCATCAGTATTTGCTGTATAGGCCTCACACCTATATGATCTCAGCATCAAATAAAATAACAGCGAAATGGCGAAAGCCAACACTATGGGATAACACACACATACACACACACACACACACACACACACACACACACACACACACACACACACACACACACACACAGCATGCCTCGAAATGGTTGCTATGACTCCCCGTGAGGAGCTTTCGTACTAAATGTAAAATGGTTGCACAGTAAGCACACTCTATGAGGCGCACTATATGTTTCCGCATGGATTCTTAGTGCATCTCTGATGGGAAGAAGAAATGTAGGTATGTATGATTGAGGTCATATGGTAAATAGTGCTTTTTCTGAAGTGTGTTTATTGATTTCGGTGTGAATTTTCATAGCAAGTTTGGAGATAGAAATTAGGGCAGAGGTAATGGAGAGAGATGAACTGTGGATATAATCGAGGCATAAAATTAAAAGCGATCCAGGGGACGAGAGCTGGGGATAGCCGGCGAGAGTTAGACTTGTGCTGACAGGTAGAGACGGCATGGATGAGACCGGCGCTGTCTCGTTAAATTTAAGAGGAACTAAAAAGGACAGTTAGGTCAAATACGTCTTACTGACTTTCAGTCAACAGACCCTATAGACATGTGTGCATGAATATCGGTGGGATATAATGCATTGTAAAGTGTGTGTCAGTCATGAGGGAATTTGTTCTGCCCAACGATAATGATTCAACCTGGACGACGTGCCAGAATCGCGGCTGACTTAAGGTTCCTTCGGCAACAGCCAATGAAAGAGCAGAGACCCCATCTGTCCGCCCACTCTGGTGTGTGTGTCACTAAGTTTCCATTTCCCTTCAAAATGCGCAAATTTAAATGGCAAATTGAAAATACGCCTCATTGAAACACGTCAAATTTGCAAAAACACAAAAAAATTTACGCTCACATGAGGTGTTTTTTTAGACAAAGCGAAAAAGGAATATTGCGCAAAACTCTAAATGGAAACGTTTTTTTTCGCATTCCAGGTCACATGCTATACCTTGCCTTACCTATGATGCTGCAGGTGCTATAAGAGACCCTATTGCACTGCACAGCTCAAAAAAAGTGGACTTGTTCATCCGGAAATTCTGAATCCTGAAATTCTGAACTCTCGCACTATTGCCTCCGAGCCTCCTATAGGGGGAGCACCTCGCCATTAATGCTCGTATAACGCGCCTACGTCTCGCCTAATGAGATGGACTGAGATATAAGCAAGCCTGCCGATATCTGCCTCTATTTTTTTGCACGACTTTTAGGACGAGTTTTAGTCGCATGATATGGTTAATGGAAACACCGTCATTTCGCAACAGCTACGCGACATTTCGAAAATATTTCAAAAGTTTTGCGCATATTTGTAATGAAAATGTGTCTTATGTCTATCAAGGCGATGTTGATACAATACATCAAAAGTCAAATTTTCTACTTTTTTTTTTTCAACTCAACAATGCAAAAGAATTGCTAATTAACAAAACATTCATTACAGTATTAAAAAGAAAAAGATCATTCAAATAAACATCCAATATGCAAAACTCGCAAAACAAAACAATCCTTCATGTTGCACAACTTTCGTTTTCATATTCAAAACAGATTCTTGTGTACTATTCAAATCCCTAATAGCGTTTGCATATGTATATAATAAGCAGCATGTAACTTATCCGTCCCTACTGTACCCGTAAACCAACGCATCCGCTCTCATGCATTCCAAGGAAATTAAAATTTACTGTAAAAAATTAATATCTATTGTTAATACGAATCGTCGGCCAGGAATCTAATGATAATAATACGGGGCTTTTTTTCTGACCCTTGCTGTGGTTCGTAGTAATGACGGGTAGGTGATGGAGAGTGACAATACGCCACGCTACTGAGAAATAACATCACCGCTCCGGGAGGAATGTGGCTTATCTTTGGACCGGCGGATCATAGATGAAACAAACAGGTGCCGTGAGATAAGACTGCGCCTTGCTTCCTTAGGAAGTGTGCACGACTGTATCTAATAATGCATACTTGAGATGTTGCTTCCACCTGTTGTCTGTCCATCTGTTTGTGGAAATGAACAAACAACAACAAAAAAATGAAATCTTGTAGCCTGGAGACAAAATGAAAATGAATATTTACTCATTTCTTCTAGTATTACAAGGCACAGATGTGTATATACACATGTATATGTGGTCAAAAGTTTACGGACAACATCATTTTACATTTAGACCCCAATGTTGTTGGGTCTATGCAATATATATAGTCATAAGACTGCGTACACCTGCGAGGAAGATTTGTATGGGTTTTCTTTTTTTTTTTAAACATTACATGTATTTCCCAAAAATAACCACCGTTCCATGTTCCACTAGATGTTCATGTGTGCTCATGGAGATTTGCGATAATTCAGACTAGAGATATGTCATATAAACTGAATCTCAGATTTTGGATACAGAGGGAAAATGTGGGTGCTATTTTTACTTGTTTTGAGCCGGTGTTTTGAGGCTTTTGCTGTCATGTTTATCGCGCAGCGCCGCACACGCCTTCAACAACGTGGTTCTGGTTGAGTTTGCTGGAATAAATTAGTCGTGCTGCTTCCTTTAGTTGCCACAAACTTTCGACAAATGTTACAGCGAGGGATTTGGCTTGTTGAACATCTGAAGTTGCAAACCCGAATACAACTGATGAAACCGCGCCTATCTTGGTAACAAGCTCTTCGGCTTCGTCATGTTGTATTTCATATTTCATGGGGCGCAAGGTGGAGAGAAAAAACAGTGAAATCGGAAAAATCTATTTTCGTTGTTTCAATATCGTCATAGACCATGAAGTTCGAATTAATCGATAATGACGATTAATCTGCTGGATTTAATTCAAGTTTTAATAAAGACGGGACCTGATAGAGGGCGAGGATGCCTGGAGTGCAGTCAGCATTCTAATTCATCTCAGATCTTTATAGCACTCAAGATATAAAGCACTCAAGATATTTCGCTCAAATTCATATGAACCATATTTCAAGTGACGGAAAAATTTCAATGATAGAATAGTCTGTATTTGTCAAATATACATTGCAGTACAACAAAACTGTTTCTTGTTTGGATTCTGGGTCAGCCACGATACAAGCCTTGCTCAAGGACCCAAGAGTGGTGGCTTAACGATGCCATGAAGCTCAGTGGTTTAAGGCGCTGGGCTCCTGATCGGAAGGTCGGAGGTTCGCACCCCATGCATCAATTAACTGCTGCTCTTGGGTCCTTGAGCAAGACCCTTAACCCTCTGTGATCCAGGGGCGCCGTATCATTGCTGACCCTGTGCTTTGTCCCAAGCTACCAAGAAAGACTATGCTGTAATATATATGTGACAAATAAAGGCTATTCTATTCTATTCGAACCCCTGACCTTGGGGAACGGTTGGCTGGGAATGTCTCGTGTCTCGTGTCACTAATACATATAGTGTGTGATGGTGATCCAGATTAAACCTCAGAAATTGGTTTACACTTCCTTTTTTTTTGTAATTCTCACTCTTTGCAAAGCCAAGCGTGTAAATGTGCCGCTTCATTACATGCGTGTTTGTTTAATACGGCGAAATGCGGCCATCATGGGCGTTAAACGAATCGTTAATTTCACGCGCTAGAGTGGAATATGAAGTGCGATTGTGTTTGTATGTGTGTTTTTTTTTATTTAGATGAAGTGTGTTCAGTATTGTGTGTGTTACTGTATTGATTTTTACATTATTTTATTGATGATTAATAAAGATTTTCAATGCAATAAAAAAAAAAGAAAGCTAGGCTCGTTACACGAGAAACATGTTTACCGTCGCTATTCGGTCTTGATTTGTACAACGCTCCCAACACCGGCGCACTAATCAGTCAGTTACGACCACTTGAACACTTAGTCATTTTGATGACTCCCTTTCTGATCTTGCCATCTCGAAGATTACTTTCTGAGAAGGGTCGTTTTTCAGGCTCGAAGGTGAGGCGAAATCAAATCTTTTTTCTCTGGAGAGCCGAGTTAGTGTGACTGTTCTGGGGCTCTTCTATCATCACAGCATGGACTATAGATATACTGCTGTGGTAGTAAATACCCTCTAGGGGAAAATGAAACATTGCTCTCCGAAGACGTGTTAAGGGGATGAAACCAGCGTGAAGCAAAAATGTTTCGTTTTTATTTACGTGCGGAAAGATAAGGATGGGTCTTTCTTAGTGTTAGCTCTCACGCCTGGTCAGAATATCAGCTTTCTCTGTCTCCAGTGATCTGGAGCCACATTTTACTGGTCATTTTTGTGCTTAGTTTAAATGACGTGCAGCACCACAATACAGGGAAAAGAACAATGAAGTGGAAAACAGATCAATTCATTTAATTGGTTTCCAGTATTCCAGGTTACTAGGATCAGGTCTTGGATTAGCTGATGAGAAACCAGCAGAGACTTGGTTTAATATCAAATTGTCCATGATTCTATTTGTAAAACCTGCCTAGTAGCAGTGTTTGCTAGCTGTCAATCACCCAGACAGCTTTTTAGCTGGAGGTGCTATTTGACATTGCTCCAAAACATCACCTAGCAACAGATAAGGAGGTGTAGTTTATCTATTTTTGTTCGGGCTACATTGAATGTTCTGGATTTGTGGACATCATTGCATTACAAATGTGTGATGAGGGGGAGAGATTTATTCGTAATCTGTTCTCTATAACATTGTTAAATTGTCTTGTTCATGGTCTGAAATGGTTATTAAATACTATCTGCTTTTATGCAGGATTTCTGTACATAATGTGATTTTCCATAATGCCTGACACATATGCATATCTTAAAGAGCTACATGCAGGAGAGTTGTTTTACTCTGTTACTTGCAGTGTTTGTTTGTGAATTACAGTAAAAGAGAGAGAGAGAGAGAGAGAGAGAGAGAGGGAGGGAGAGTAACACAGAGTGGTTGTCTGTTCTCGTGTTTATATTCTGATCTCTACTGTTTTTATTACTGCACATCCAGCCTAAGCCTAATCTTGTGTGTGTGTGTGTATGTGTGTGTAGGATTTTGCTACTTCAAAGTTGACATATTCCAGCCACAGTCCATACATATAAAAGCCTCTAAACATACAGCAATATTCAACAGAAATGCACACACACACACACACACACACACACACACACACACACACACACACACACACACACACACACACAGACGCACACACAGACGCACAGAGAGACACACAGAGAGACACACAGAGACACACAAGAAATGTTTCAGGAAATAAGGAAAAAAATAATTTTTTCTTGCAAAAATATTTAGAGCTTAACTCGATTCCACAAAAGTGAGGATTTCTATAAAAAAAAAATCAAGTGATGAAATAATGTCCTACAAATCTCACAAACACAGACATCATAATATAGACGGAAGTCTAAAAAAACGTTTAAACTGAGGAATTGTAATATTTTAGGGTAAACAAATGTAGGGATTGTGAATTCGATGGCGGAAACGCATCACAAAAGAGTTGGAAAAGGGTAACGAAAGTCTGTAAACAAATAAGTGTGAATAAAACTGGACAGGTCAAGAAACATTGTGCAACTAATTCTGTTGATTGGCAACCGGCCAGTAAGATGATTGTCTATAAAAAAAGATCTTAGAGAGGAAAAGTGGAACAATTTCAGAACGATGTTCTTCCTCTTCCGGCTGCTCCCGTTAGGGGTCGCCACAGCGTATCATCCATCTCCGCCTCATCCTGTCCTCCACGTCTCCCATGCAAGTCTCCTCTTACCACATCCATAAACCTCTTCCTTGGCCTTCCTCTTTTCCTCCATTTTTCTCCCTGTGTTCCTCCTCTGCACCAAACCATCTCAATCTATACAAAACATCCTGTCCCTCTTATAAACTCATTTCTAATCCCGTCCATCCTCGTCACTCCAAAAAAGAAAATCTCGACATCTTCCACCTCCTGATCCGCCTCCTGACTTTTACACAACGTCCCTAAACCGTACAACATCGCAGATCTCACAACAGTCATATAAACGTTCCCTTTCACCCTTACAGATATCCTTCTATTCACAACTAGTAGCTCAGTGGTTAAGGCACTGGGCTCTGGACCAGCTGGTCGAGGGTTCAAATCCCAGCTGCCACTAGTCGTCCCGAACCCTCAATTGCTCAGTTGTAAGTTGGCCTGAATAAGAGCGTCTGCTCTAAATGTAAATCATTCCTACCACTTTTCTCCACCCATTCCACCTTGCCTGCACTCGAACTCTCCGTTACTTTGGTCCCCAGGTACTTAAACTCATCCACCTTCACCATCTCTTCTTCCTCACCAGCCCTCTCATTCACACACGTGTATTACGTCTTACTCTCCTACTGACTTTCATTCCCCTTCTCTCTAGCACGTACCTCCGCCTCCCCTCCGCAAATCACAAGGTCATCTGCTAACTATGGAGGCTCCTGTCTGACCTCGTCCATCAAAGAATAATGTCCTGAATATGAATATGTCATCATCTGCATTCTCTGTGTGCAAGGCAGAAGGACCAAAATCTCTATTGGATGCTCTCAGGCCCTCAGGGGACATTGCATTTAAAAACAGCTGTGATTCTGTAATGTAAAATCACTGCATGGGCTCAGAAACACCTCTAGAAATCACGGCCTGTTAACCATCTGCAAAATAGACGCCATGCATGAACATGATCCAGAAATGTTTCCAGCTTCTCTGGGCTAAAAGCTCTTTTAAAATGTTCCGAGCCAAACTGGAATTTTAAATTCCTTTTACCTCTGGACTAAAGAGAAGAGGGAATACCAGTGCTTAGTTCAAAAACCTCCATCTCTGAAGGTATGGAGGTACATTAGCTCCTATGGAAACTTCTGGTCTTCATAATTCTCAGAATAAAGTCTGGGTGTGTCAGATGTGCAAATCGTTATATTTTCTTTAGGGTTGTCAAAGTTAATGCATTATTAATATAAATTAAATATATATTAATATAAAGTCCCTTAATTATAAGGCCCCACTAATTATATTAATGCACTATTAACACAGTGTGCATTACTCTGTTCTGCTCCTTTACAAAAAAAAGAACAAATGAATAAATCCACACGCTTTATAAATTTCCCTGAATTATGCCTGCTAGATGCGCATTCACAACAGGTATGAGATCCTCACTATATTACCGTATATTATGCATTGCATTCCCAAATCCATATTATGGATTATATTATCTTTTTCTTTTTTTTAAGAACAGAATTCTTAAAGGAGCCACGTCCCATATTTAACAATTAAAACAACCACTAAAAAACACTAAAAACCATTGAAATTAACGAGAAATTCATTAATTAACAAGAAATTAATATAAGAAGAATAATTTCCATAGTAAAATAAATATTAAATAATCAATACTTTTAATAAAGGAAGAGATATTGAGAGAAATGCATCTAATTATGACATCTGTTACAGTTAGTTATAATATTAGAAACATGAACAATTATTCATTTATGGTAGATTGAAAGTGTGCGATTAATCACAAGTTAATATTTAAATCAATTGACACCTAATTTTTATTATTTTTATTTAGCTACATTTTTTGACAATGTTTGTGGAACTGGGTTTGTAGCAGACTGTGAGTTAGATTTGATTTTTAAGTCATTATTAGCTCCAAAGGTGACATTTATCTTTGTAGTCATTTGTCTAAAAGAGGTCTTGTGTAAATACAGATTAGAGTTTGGTGGTATCGGTCATTCTCACTTGACTAGAGCGACAGTTCCAGTTAAAGAAAAGCAGCACAAAGGTCTACAGTAATGCTGCCAGCATCACCATGCTACACTGTAGGTACGGTGCTCTTTGGAGGATCAGTACAATTAGTTCTTTTACCAAACATTAGTTAGTTAATGTTTACCAAACATTATTAGTATTAACGTCCTCTCATTAGACCGGAAACACGTGGCCACATGGTTTGGTGGTTATTGTAAGTTTTTCTCTATTACACTTTTTTCTTAAATGCATCAATTTTATTTTTATTTATACTTATGATCCATATCCATTTATTTATACTTATGATCCATCCAGTTCTTTGGTCTTTGCAATTGTTTTTTTTTTTTTTTTTTTTTTTTTTTTGTATTTTGAGTCTGATAGAGAGAAAAAAAAGCATACATCTTTTCATTTATGCCTTCTGCTAATAATATTATTTCGCAGAGAATTCTATTTGTAAATGTAGTTATAAGAAGATGTGTTGCTATAGAGATTTCAATATTTATACACAATGTACTGCATTGCACCAGTTCGCTTTACTGTGCCTTCCGTGACATGCCTTTTACACCATGGACTTTATTCCTGATCTGTGTTTCGCTGTAGTTAAATGAATTAAACTGTGCCCACATTTCTGTTCCTCTGCGCTTGGCAACAAACATAACATGCCCACAATTTAGGCAAATGAATTCGCCGAAAAAGTCGGCTCGGGTTTAGTTCACAAGGCTCCATTGTGGTGAGCGATTCTTGGAGAAATGAGTCAGAAACCCAGTTGAAAGGCAGCGATATTGTAATTGGCTTCATGATCATTCATATGCAGTTAGATAACAAAGGCTAACTACCTTTCATTTCGGTTTGGCTAGATGTCTAACTACATCCATTTCAAATGTACAAGAAAAAAGGAAAAAAAAGTACAAGAAAAAGAGATATCAAATATCCATTGTTTTAAGAATACAATTTAAATTTCACCCATGTTTCATGTTATCTTTAAAGACATGCAAACCAAAAATTGTAGCAAAAATGATGTAAATTAATCAACCCTCTTTTTCTATAGAAAAATAATATAAATAGCAATTTCAAGTAAATACATTTTTGCTTACTATTTGCTACATTTATATACATTGCAAATAGTACAAAGAGTAGAACAGTCTTTATTTGTCACTTCTACATCACAGCACAGTGAAATTGTTTCTTCGCATATCCCAGCTTGGTGTTTTTTTTGGGTCTGCCATGATACAGCGCCCCCTGGAGCACAAAAGGTTAAGGGCCTTGCTCAAGGGTGGCGATACCAGGGCTCGAACCCCGACTTTCCGATCGGTAGCCCAGCGAATGAACTACTGGACTGCACCCCCGATCATATTGTTATTTAGTTTAACCCAGTTATTATATCCAAACTAAGCAGCTCTGTTTCGCTGTCTCTGTTAATCGAATGCACACAATTTCTCTTAACGTTCTATTTTTAGGCTTCCGGAATCAGCAGAAAATAACAGATGTCCTTTTGCGCCAGACCCGTCTTTTGATTTTTGGAGCTTCGGATTCAAGACATGTCGTTCGGGAACGCAGGAGGGCTTGCTGAAAGTAGCGCAGAAATAGCCCAGCGCTGGTTACGCTTTCCAAAACGATTACAGTGAAGCTCGCAGGTGGAGCGTACATTTATCGCAGGTGCATTATTTAAATCTTCAAAGTGAACATTTTGGAAATATGAGGCCGAAGACAACTGTAACAGTGTGGACATGTTAAGAGAACACCAGGGAAACAGTGCACTCATGCTGACAGACAGAAATGTAGAAATATGGGGAAGGGGGGGGGGGAGGGACTTCAGCGACACACAGACTCTCTCCGCTCGTTACTCAGAGTTTCCGAAGAGTCGGATAAATATTTGTAGGAAAATAAAAGCTCGTCCCTTTTTAACTAAAAGTGTAACGCCAACCTCTGTAGTGGAGGCGCAACATCATTCCACCTGCAGCGGTTTGAAACGAATTATTCTCGCGAACTGATTTGGGTGCAATCCGTCAGATTGCACGTCACAACATGTCAGGCGAGTCCTGTGGCAATTCAGGCCCGTATATCAAACTGAAACTGGGACAAGTTTGCAAAATGTTTTTGCATATTTTTTTTCCAGTGTTACAAAAGCGCATGTGGCCAGAGGCAAATGAAACTGCAGAAAGTGTTTTTCTTGCGTTTAGTAAAAAAAACGGAACAAAACTTTTTTTCATGCTTAAATAGTCGATTTTTAATAATGTGTCCTGTGCTACTGGAAAACCAAATCATTTTATTCCGCAAAAAGTTATAGCGTTTGGATCCTAATCATTTTTATTTATACAAGAGACTTGGTTATTCATACAAGTCTCACGCACGTGTTCATGGTGCAACTGTGCTCTCGGTAACCCAATACCAGATTCTATCAGCCGGGCAAACATAGCAAAAGAAAAGACGCAAAACAATTCTCTCCCCTCTGATGCTCTGTTTGACTCCAATAAGCACGATCTCTATTGAGTTAACCCGAGGCTGTGTTTGAGCAGAAACCGGCCAATGTGAGAGTATGCATGTGTGTGTGTGTGTGTGTGTGTGTGTGTGTGTGTGTGGGGAGATTTCCGTGTGTGTTATGTTTGACAGGGTGTGCACAGGTGGACCAGGTGTGCCAAGCAATAAAAACTTTAGATAGGGTTAAATAGCAGAATGACGCAGAGAGCAGGAATTGCAGTTTTGAAACGAGGACCGCTGCGGTCACGGAAAAATAACGTGATTATTAATGTGTCACTTAGGCTATTGAACTGGCCTGGAAAAATGCCGCTTCTTTATCCTGTAATTAATGATTGTCCGTGAGGACAAAGTGCCGCCAAGGAAGCATTGAAAAGCGCAGTAAAACCAAGAGATAATCCCTAATCCTTCTGGGAAACGGCAAAGATAAAATAAATAAATAAATAAATCTTGTCAGTGGGGCTGCATAATAAATCATAATCATAACGATGACCGTCCAGCAACTGACGCTCGGGACAAAGAGAGTCGAGAAATAGTCCGTGCCTTGCACCGATCATCTGCACTGAGCAGAGTATCCTAGAAATACCGCAGCTTGATATACTATATAAAATGTTATTATTGTTATTTTGGTGCTTTTAGCTATTTGAGATGTTTGATTCATTGGGCAATTGAGGATTTACAGGTCCTGCTCACTGCTCACAGGCCCAACAGTAACAGCTTGGCCATACTGGGACTGAGACTCCCAGCCAGCCTTCCAGTCTGCATCACTGCACTCCATTCCATTCATATTTACCACTGCATAAACAGTGAGAACACAGAATACATGTATACAATCAGGAGCTTCTTGTATGAATCTAGTTAAAACAAATAAATAAATACATACATACTTATATAAATGCAATATTAATGTTGTAATAAATCATTGTTTTGGTTTTATTGATTTCTGAATCAAGTCTATGCCAGGATTGAACCATAATAATACTAATGAATTGTAATAATGTTGTCATTTTATAGCTCTTCTCAAGTGGCTCTGTACTGGAATTAATTGGAAAGCCATTCGTTATGTTTTCAAATGACGCATTGCTGTCCCCCCCCTACCCCCCCCCCCCCCCCCCCCCCCCCCCCCCCCCCCCCCCCCCCCCCCCCCCCCCCCCCCCCCCCCCCCCCCCCCCCCCCCCCCCCCCCCCCCCCCCCCCCCCCCCCCCCCCCCCCCCCCCCCCCCCCCCCCCCCCCCCCCCCCCCCCCCCCCCCCCCCCCCCCCCCCCCCCCCCCCCCCCCCCCCCCCCCCCCCCCCCCCCCCCCCCCCCCCCCATCTCTTTCTAAACATTTTGGTGCACCATAGGTGTGTTCTCCCTTCTTAGACTGGCACCCGAACGTTTTCTTATTGAAAAAAGTGCTTTTCTTCCTCTGCAAGTTCACACTACGACGCATATCACATTTTGATAAAAAAACGTTTTACTACACCAAGTCCCTTATTGTCGTATGAAAAAATTGACTGTTGATTCCTGATGACTGAAATTGCGCTCTCTAGGTATTACAAAGTCAGATTCTTTAACAGAATAGAATATTTTTTGGACTGGAATTTTTGCGAGTAAGGTTTTGTACGTATTGTAGTGTTGTTATGAGATCAGTAACTTATATTTGCAATTGTGAACTGTTTAAATGAAAGTGTTTATAATAACATTCTGATTAGTTAAACTGGGACAGTTGTTCAGATATCGGATAACTGATATTGGTCCTCTGTTGTGTTTTTGTGGATCAGGAGCGGATTCAGTGCTACTTTTGGGTGTAATCCGGCGCAGTCTGGCGTCTAGTAGGAACTGTCCTGATTGGAGTTTGTCGTGCAGCCTTATATAATAACTGACTTTTCTTTAGAAATGTTTTTTTTTTTGCTATTGGGTATGCAAATGTAGAAATGTAACATTTCTTTGATGAATAGGATCGAGATTTTCACTCCCTTTACTCCCCTTCCCACCCCTTTATACAAATGCGTTTGTGTGTTCTTTGGTCAGACAGTTTGTTCAGAGTTCATTGAGGTTGTAAAGCCTTACATTGTTCCCTCAATTTGATGAGTGATCTAGTAACGAATGATCAATATATAGGGGTGGGAGAGTGTGTGTGTATGGTGGTGGGGAGCGGGAGGGGATAGTGAAAGGGAAAGCAATTCTGCAAAAAACTATGTTGCAGTATTTTGCTTGGTTTTGAGAACAATAGAGAAATGTCAGGAGTCGTGCTGATATAGTGCACATGTTATATAACTGATCTTACAAATACACAGGTCTATTACATTTATTTTATTTTTATTGTGTATATTTATATAATGTAGATTTTATTATATACTTATATAAGTATACTTATTATGATTTTTATTGCGCACGTATGTATGTAAGTATGCACACACACATATATACACACACACCACACACACACACACACACACACACACACACATATATATATATATATATATATATATATATATATATATATATATATATATATATATAAGTGATCATACTAAGGTTTCATTAAAATATATTTGACATCATGTCATTATAATCAGTATCAGGTAAGAGATGCAGGGGATATGAGATGTGCTTTACCTATATACTCTTTTTAGGTAGGATAAATAGAGGAAAAAAAACATCAATGTGTGAAGGGTATGTGGTATATCACATAATTGACTAGAATTAGGTACATTAGTTACATAATATGTTACACAATCCCCACCAAACAGAATTGAAGGACAGGGACAATTATTTTGGTTTTGCTACACAATAAAGACATTTATGTTTTGATATAGATCACTGAATAAGGCATTGGACTGTAGACAGAAATGGCTCAGGTTCAAATCTCAGCATCACAAAGCTGCTGCTAGTGGGCCCTTGAGCAAGGGCCTTAACCCCTTTTTACTCCGTCTGACCCCAGTGCCGGTCCCAAGCCCAGATAGCTGGGACGTAAGGTTGTGCTAGGAAGGGCATCCAGAGTAAAATGTACGCCAAGCGTAATCATTCGATCATTCACTTAGATAAGTATCATTTCTTGGTATTTACTTCTACTGTAGGTGCTTTAAACTACTTCCCACTAATCATGTCAGACAAGGAAACAAGAGCAGTAAACATAAACCCTGTAAGAGCTGTGAAGGAACCAACCATCTTGACAGGGCAGGTTTTGAAAGTATCACAACGCCCTATTGGAAGCAGCCTTAGAGAGCAGAAATTTGGAGATTGTACCATCATTTAAAAACCACTTATCAGCAGTTAAAATCATGAGAGATTGGAATTTGTAAAAAAGGACAAATATGAGCCACCAGATTTGTGCAAATAAGATTCAAAAAGACCTAGTGATGGTGAAAAGCTCTGGTCCTGCTCCAACACATACTGTAGAGTGGTGTCGAAGTATCAATGTGTCAAAGCTTGTTGGTCAATTTACAGGCAATCGAATCCACCTCCAGTGGGAGCAACTTCATCATGCACACCATAAATGCACCATGAGGGGAAAATTTTAAGATGGCCAAGTCAATCCCCAGACATTTACCCAGACAGTTGAGCAACATTTCTAAAAATGAAAGCTGAAAACCCGAAGTCAAATCACAAATTATTTATAAAGGACATACAAGTACTATTGACATGCTGTACATGTTGACGCAAAAATTAACTTTAATGGCACTAATCTAACACACGATTAACGCAGTGTGCATTATGTATGTTAGTGATCTGCTCCTTCACTTGTTGTGTTGGTGAATGAACGAAACCCGGACAACAAAGGCGTGAAAAAAAAACAAAAAAAAACAGTACAGAAACTTCAGTCAGTGTCCTTTCAAGGTCATTTAAGCATTGACCTTTCCTAAGCCGTGCATTACCACTTGTAATGTTAAGACGGAATATAAAAGATGCGATAGATGTGTTTGGTTAACAAAAAAAAAAAAACACCCAGCAGAGTGCATCCACTCACACTTAAATTTCCCTGAATTACGCCTACTAGCTGCACATTCACAACAGGTATGAGCGCCTCACTATATTACAGTATAGCCTAACCAAAACATATCAACAGTTTATATGGACAGCAACCAAAAAAGGAACAAAATTCTTAAAGGAGCCACGTCCCATATTTAACCAATAAAACAACCACTAAATAAAATCCATAGAAATTTTTAAGCAATGAATAAATTAACAAGAAATTAATATTAAAAGAATAATTTCTAAAAAGAGTGAATTAAATATAAAATAGTTAACCATTTTATTTTGAAGGGAGATTTCGAATGAACTTTATATATTTATAACCTCTGTTACAAATAGTTGTAGTATTAAAAACATGAAAAGTATTCATTTATGAGAACAGAAAAATATACGATTAATGAGTTAACTCGTGGCGATTAATCACGATTAAATATTGGAATCTATTGAGCCTTGGTCTAACAACGGAAAACATTCTTGTCATCCCAAGGACAGTTAACTGTGAGGTATCTGAGGACCATTCGCTCTTAGCAAAGGTTAAATAGAATAAGTTGTGAAAGATACACAAGTGCCAGATCATGTAGGCTTTTGTACACAAATAGAAACTTAACATTTGTTTCTGAAGGAGACCAGAAGCCAAGCGCTGGTGCTATATAGTGAAATTTTTTTGTAGCAGTCGTTTTTGTTTTTTACTGCACTTTATATTGTCATGTTAACATGTCCGCACCCCTTTGACATAACATTTTACTCATCTGAGCTCATAACTGTTTTTAACACTCTCGTAATGTCTGGGGATTGACTTGGTCATCTTAAAATTTTCCCCTCATGGTGCGTTTACGGTGTGCATGATGTTGCTCCCACTGGAGGTGGATCTGTTTGCCTGTAAATTGACCAACAAGCTTTGACACTTTTTGACACTTTGACACTTCAACACCACTCCAGACTTTATCATTTTGATAGTGTTGAATCTTGTTTTGTCTTGCACTGTAAAGATTGCTCCAATTTCGCTGTACTTATATAGACTCTATCTATTAATTCAATCATTCATTCATCTTCTACTGCTTTTATCCGATCATCCCCCTGGGGGGGAAGAAAGAATATGGAAGAGAGAAAAAATAAAAAAAATAACCCCCCCGGGGTCAAGGTGAAACTGTGCCTATCTCAGACGTCTTGTGGCATCAAGGCAGCACACACACTCGCATTCACACGCATTCACACACACTAGGAACAATTTTTCCAAGGTGCCATTTCAACCTACCATGCATGTTTTTGGACTGGGGGGAAGCGGAGAACCCGGAGTAAAACTACCTGAGGTACGGGGAGAACATGCAAACCACACACACATGGCGGAAACGCGAATTGAACCCCCAACCCTGGATGTGTGAGGCGAATGTTCTAACCACTAAACCACCCTGCCCCTAAGCCTTGAACAAATAAATGAAATGAAAAAAAATAAATACAAGTGTGTGACAATCTAGAAATAATTCAAAATGTACAATGTCTAATGATACTCCAAGTTTGACTAAAAAAAGCAAAAGACTGTTTCGTGTAAAACTACATCTGGATGGCATTGTACAGTACAAGACATGGTGTGTGTGTGTGTATGATATATCAATATATATATATATATATATATATATATATATATATATATATATATATATATATATATATATATATATATGAATGAAAGAACCAACCTTTATAAAAAGGAAAGTTTGGATAATCCGATCAGGTGCCCGAGTGCTACATGAGTAACGCTGTGTGTTGTGTAAACTTCAGAAGCCATGTGCTGTTTAAAATTTCCTCTTCTCTTCGGACATCTCATCTTACATTTCGTCCCAGAATGCATTGCTGCTGCCAGTGATTGGGCCAAATTTTCTGCTCCATTTTCTTTATCTCGTTCTCTCTCTCACTCTCTATCTCTCTCTCTCTCTCACACACACACAAACTCATACACACATTCACTGACAAACATATACAAACACACACAACACAAATATTTTCAGCATAAATGTGTTTAAATACAGCATAAATATGAGATTTTCCACCTTGTTGTGCAGATTTACACAATGCACATCACAAACACACATATAAACACTTGTGCACACACACACACACACACACACCCCCAGAGTGAGACACCCAGACAGACACATACAAATATGGCACGGGATGACAAAATAGCTATGACAAGCTTTCACTCTTCCTCACATTTCCCTCTTTCTTTCTTTGTTTCTGACAGGGTCTGTTGTTCTCAGTCTGAATCACAGTCTGCAGCTCTGTGCCTCTGTGCGTCTCTCTCTTTCTCCCTCCTTCACCACACAGCAGTGTAAACCAGTGTAGTGTATTTCACTCTCAAATTATAGTACGCATGTAGACCTGGTGGAAATTGTACAGTTTGAATAGGATGCAGTCAGCAGTGCATGTAAATAGAGGAATATTATGAGGTTCGACGCTACCTCCAAAAGCGTTGAAAAGATTGAAAAGACTGGACCCCCCAAAAAAGAAAGAATCCAAATAACGCTTAGGATACAAATGAGTTTAAATCCCATTTTACCCCAAACTTGATCCTTAAAATCTACTACATTTATCATTGCACTTTATCATTTGGTGCAGGAAGTGTTTCTAATCCTATCTTATCTTTAATTCATTCATTTTCATTTTTTCACTTTTTGTCTAGCTGAGTTCATGCGTCACTGCCCCCTAGTGTACATGTGCCATGCATGTTTGAGCACAGACACCCACGCACGTGTTCTCTCAGCTGCAAACCAGAACTGAAATATTATGCTTGGAGACTTTGATTTGCTCATGAAGCGCTTTTCTTATGAGGGCTGATGTATATTCAGCACTTCTTATTCGCACGCTCAACTGTTACATGAATATTTACATTTACCCAAATATACCTGTATGGGGTCGTTCGAGATCAAAAAGTGCACTCATTACATTCCCACCGGGTGCTTCAGGAAGGCGCTATTCCACATTTAGTCTCCGCTTGCTGTTGGAATAACATCCACTCTTCTGGGAAAGGTGTTCCACTGGAGTGTGCTTGTAGAGATTTGTCCTCATTCATTCATTCATACATCTTCTACTGCGGGGAACCTGTGTCTATCTCAGGTCACACCCTGTATGGAATGGAAACCCATCACAGGACACACACACACTCACATTCATACAATTTTCCAAGATGCCACTCAACCTACCATGCATGTTTTTGGACCGGGTGGAAACCGGGAATTCGGAGAAAAACCCCCTGAGGCAAGGGGAGAACATGCAAACTCCACACACACATGGCCGAGAGAACGGTTGTTCTTTGTATTTGTCAGTTTATCCCTAATGAGCGAGACACATCGGGAAGGAAAAAAACCCTGTGAGGTGACACAAGGAAGAAACCTTGAGAGGAACCACACGCAAAAAGTGAAACCATCCTCATCTGAATACCTGTTCATTACAGTTAAGGTGTGCAACGATAAAATGTCAGGAACCAAGTCAGGTAGTGATGCAGGGCGAGGGGGCGGAGGGTCAGCGATTCACTTCCTCCCGAAAGAGCTCTACAACGGCCAGTCAACTTCTGTAACGCCAACAGGGCATGTTACATTTATAGGGAGGTGTGTAGCTCAATGGATAAGGCATTGGGTTCTGGACCGAAGTCGCAAATTCAAATATCAGAACTACCGTGCTGCCACTAGAGGGTCCTTGAGAAAGGCCCTTAAGGCCCTTTTTTTGCATGTTCTTTTTTTTCTATTTTTCTTTCTGTTTTGGTTTAGAGTTATGTACACTCTATGTGTCTTGTTAAATTATGTCGTCTGCTATAACACATCGGTCCTGCGGAAACGTTGTTTTTATTTCACTGTATACTGCACCGTATATTGTGTAAATGACAATACTTGACTTGCTCAAGGATCCTACAGTCATGGCAAGGATTTAAACTCAATACCTTCGGATCCAAGGTCCAGTTTTGTAAGCATTAAGCTTCCACTTCCCTTTAACAAAATATCTTTCATTAACAATGTCTGGGTGGAATGGAATGTTTAAAATGAACATAGGTGTCCACAAACCTTTGACCGTCCATATAATGTATTGAATCGGATATGAATTGATAAACAGTCGAGCAGTATGGCATTTATGAAAAAGCAGTGTGTAGGAACACAAACGTTTGTTTCCCTCAGAAGTTGATAATTATGTGTATGAATCTGTTTCGATTCGTTTTTTTCTTAGAGTACATGTATATTTGTTTTTCCCATCTGTGTAAACCCAGTATGCTGGAACGACAATGAAATGTCTTGAGGGTTTTTTTCTTTTCTTCTTCCTCTTCTTCTTCTTATCAAGATGTCTTTATTATGCTTGCAGCAGTGCCCGTTTTTTTCCAAGCATGCATGTTGCCACTAGACACAGCCCACATGCATGATGGACTGATTTCATTATATTTTGGGCGTTTGTGCTCTCACAGTGCCAGCAGAGATTGTTTGTCAGGGGACAAACTGCCAAGAGAATGGATGTGCTAAAATTCGTTATTTAAGGAGCACATTTAACTGTATTATAGCACAACAGAAAGTCCTGTTGTTGTTTTTTTTTTTCTTTAAGTGAATACAAACTATAATTACTGTCGCCCAGCAATATTTGGAATGTCCAGCCAAGAAAATAGAATGTCATTCAGTGTTGAGTAAAGGATGCTGTATCGAGACAAGTCTGGATAAAAACTAAACCCCACAGCCTGAGACTCAGAATAGCAGTTACCATAGCAACCCAAAGTCACATGACCTACTCAATGTGAAAAAAGCCCATGAAAACACACACACACACACACACACACACACACACACACACACACACACACACACACACACACACACAGTACAGACATCACACGTGTGATGTATAGCAGGTGGGGGAGGAATGTGTATGTATGGAAAGGGGGATATGTCAATGTACATAATCTTTGCTGTATGTGAATAAAAAACAGGCTGCTCCTCTTATAGAAATAACAATGGTATTTGTTTTGTGTGTGTGTGTGTGTGTGTGTGTGTGTGTGTGTGTGTGTGTGTGTGTGTGTGTGTGTGTGTGTGCGTTTCAGAATACAATAGAGTCAGTCTCCCCCATCACCATCAGTAAGAAGAATGTGCCATTTCTGTTTCCATTTGCAGTGGATATTTGTGTCTGTATTTGTCCAATGGCAAATCAAATCCTATAAAAACGCACTATGAACGGCTTTATCGAACGTGCTTAATATTAGGAATCCTCCTTTAACCACCTGAGTAAGATTAAACTGATTATTTATACAGTATATCAGTTTTGAAAAACGCAGTTATTTAAGAAAAAAAAATGCCATGAGAAGTAATGATTATTATGCGAACGTTTACAGGGTTTGCTTAGTGGTTTGTCATGTGTTTAAATTTTCCAGTAATGACAAGCGTCCACTGCTTGTCCCTTGAGTAAGGACCTTAACACTTAAATGCTCAACGGTATAAAAATAAATAAAAATAAAAGGGAATCTACAAAATGGCATAAATAAAAATACAAGTTCTGTTGTGTGAATATTCTTGGTTTATTTGTATCATAATTAATTTATAATGCAATATTTTTTTATTTAAATTGTAACATAAAAAATATAATATATAAAAATAAATGAAATAGGTGCCCTGAAATACGGCTCATCAGCAAACACCTCCCGGCACTAATGCGCATTCACTTCCAAGTCAAGCGTACTTTCAGCAGACGTATATTCAATTTATTGTACAGTTAGTCACGTGTTTTTACTGTGTCCGTTTATGAATAGTTTTCAAGACGTGAACAAGACGTGCCCAGGCACCAAAAAGGTTTCAGGGAACCCGACCTTTGTCTGTGTTGTTGTGAAGAGAGTAGTACATTTTGTACACAACAGGTCCATACTTAATACTAAAAGGATTCATTATTGAATTACTGAAATATCTTTTGATTGAAACTATAAACAAGTAAAAAAGACATCCCGGGTAGTGTTGGCAATCCAAAAATCGATTCCGATTCTGGAATCAGATACTTAAATTTAAGAATATGATACTTGTTATAATGAAAATTCCGATTCCTCTTATCGATTCCTGAGTGCATTATTTTTCACCTGGCAACCTGCCAGGACCTTCTGCACATCCAATCTGCCAGGACCTTATGTGGTAATCAAAACATCAGTTTACAAAAGTGTGGCTACACTTTGTAATGCTTTCTAATGCCAAAGACAGAAGCTAAGTGTAATTATTGTTCGATAATCGATACAATTAAATTGATACACAACTCTAGTCATGTGCGAGTCTCCTGAGTTTCGGTCCCTGTTAATACAGTCTAATTTTTGACAAATTGAAGCTCCATTGTGAGGTAGAACACAAAATATTGATTATGAAATGATCATTTTCATTATTATTATTATCAACATTATTATTATTTTGTGTGTGTTTATTTCTTAATTATGTTTTTTTCCCCTGCGTATTGGTACACCTGACTACATATATTACTTTTACTACACAGTCACATACACATTACAGCACAGTGCAATTGTTTCTTCGCATGTCCCAACTTGTTTGGAAGTTGGGGTCAGAGCACAGGATCAGCCATGATACGGCGCCCCCTAAAGCACAGAGAGTTAAGGGCCTTTCTCAAGGACCCAAGAGTGGCAGCTTGGCTCGAACCCACGACCTTCCGATACATTTTCTCTTTAATTGACCCAAACCTGTTCCAGCAAGACACAAACCCATCTCAATAAGAAAAAATGGCCTACATGGGCTGGAGTGAAAGATCTTGAGTGGCCTGTTTAGAGCTCTAACCTCAACCCTATTGAATCTAGTGAACCCCTGCATGCTGGGGTGCAGTCACCATTCCAATACATCCTAAATGTACTAATGCTCGAGGGAAGGAGCACGAAATTCCCCAACCACAGTTCTAAATCTAGAGGAATATCTGAGAGAGATTGTAGACTGTTCTAAAAGCAAACAGGGACTAATGATAATAATAATAATTTAAAAAATGCATGGTCTTTTTGTCTGTATATTTTAAATCAGAAGTAAGCCATTGAATGCATTGTATCTAATTTCTACACGATGTATCTATTTAATTTCACTGCAGATCCTGAATTCATGAGTCGGTTCCATGCGTGTTCAGCAGGCGGCATATTTATTATCGGAATAAACGAATAATCCATCTGTTCGTTTTCTTGCGTTTCAGAGGTCTAAGGCACCATGGGAGGAAAACTGAGCAAGAAGAAGAAGGGATACAACGTGAATGACGAGAAGGCAAAAGAGAAGGACGCGAAAACAGAAGGCGCGTCGGTAGAGGAAAACGACGCTTCTAAAGACAACAAGGACGAAGCGGCGAATGCCACGGAAACCGCCGAGACGGCCAACGACACGGCGGCGGCCGCCAAGGAAGCGACGCCTGTCGCGGATAGCAGTGCGGCTGTGGCAAAAGACGAGGAGAAGAGCACCGCGCCGCCAGCCAAGGAGGAGAAATCGGCGGTTACCACCACCTCGACATCTAATGCCAAGAGTGCTGACTCTGCAAAAGTGGAACCTGCCAAGAGTCCTGAGGCCCCACCGACCAAAGCAGAAGAAAAACCGGCTTCTGCTCCGGCACCAGCCAACGAGAAGGAACCAGCGAAAGATACCACCCCGGCTCTCAAAGAGCCCGCCCCGGCTAAGGATCCTGCCTCCGCCGCGGAGAGCAAAGCAGATGCCGAGGCTAAAAAGACTGAAGCTCCACCCGCCAAAGGGCCCGCTTCTGCACAGCCTGTAACCACGGAGACCAGCCCTGCCCCCAGTAAGGAGCAGACAGTCGCTGTGCAAGATTAACGAACAGAAGCCGACAAACCGAAAATCAACAAATCATTCAAAAATATGATTGAAATTAGTGATTCTCGCCCTTAAATTACAACCACTATAATATCGATAACTGTAATAATAATGCTGACTTTGACAACATTACTCAACATCGCAGTCGTGCTTAGTTTATTTTTTGTTTCGGCAGGTTTTTATGCGGGGTAATGAATTTGTACGTATAAGATATGATAATAATGAAGATAAACGCTGTTGATTTCTGTTGTCACAGTTATTATTGTTATTTAAACACTGACACAAGACTGAATCTACCACCAGCCCTCGCCCCCAAATCTAACTCTTAAATGTCTCTCTCATAATTAATGTCTCACTCTCTTCTCTCGCTCTCTCTCTCTCTCTCTTACTACAGGTCTCACTCTTCCTATTTAAACTCTCTATTTCATAGAGGCTTGAAATAAAAGAGTGAACCTGCCTTTTGTTTTGCAGGCCGCACACATAGTTCTCACCAGTCTGTTTTCATTGCCTCTCCGAGATGAGTGTGACCGATGTATGTATGTATGTGTATTGTGTGTGTGTGTGTGTGTGTGTGTGTGTATGGTGGTCTTGGGTATCTTCTCTTTGCTGCCGTCTGGTTTGTGCTTTGGTCATTTTGCAGTGGTTGACGTTGTGTTTTGGCCTTTGTTCTCTAGTCCTTCCTGACCCTTTTCATTGACATCCTTTATATTGATGGAGTTAAACAAAAAGTAAAAAAAAAAAAAATGTAAAAAACCAGAAACATGTGTGCAGCACAATGTAATATATGCACACGTGCACGTGTACACTCATTCACTCACACACACACACACACACACACACACACACACTACAAAAACAAAGAGAGAGAGAGTATGTTAACAGGTGTTATTGCATTCGAACCTCTGTGCACATTTGCAGTGTTTGTTTAACTCTCCCAGTGGTATTATATGTACAAACATGTATGCATGGGTGTGCGCGTGTGTGCATGCATGTGCGTGTGTGCGTGTCGATTAGTTGGCACTGCTCTCGGACCCAATCGGCCCTCTTAATGATTAAGCAGCGGTTGACACGGTGTCCATGCATGACCGGAGATACAGAGAGCGAGAGAATAAAAGAGTGAGATAAATAGTGGGGAAGTGTGAATTACAAACATTGAGCGGACAAAAAGGAATTCTCTCAGTGTGACCTGCGTGTGTGTGTGTGTGTGTGTGTGTGTGTGTGTGTGTGTGTGTGTGTGTATGCGTGTGTGTGTGTGTGTGTGTGTGTGTGTGTGTGTGTGTGTGTGTGTGTGTGTGTGAAAGAGCGAGAGAAAGTGTTTTGTAATAGATTTCTTGCATGTCATTTGTTGAGTGGACCTGTAGTGTATTTTGGTTGCTGTGGATATAATGTTGACAATACTCTATTATAATCTGTTTCATTAGAAATGCACGAACACACCAACAGACTCTCTCTCTCTCCCTCTCTCTCTCTCTCTCTCTCTTTCTCTCGCTCTCTCGCTCTCTCCCTCTTAGACACATACACAAATGATTTGTCTATTCCCCTTTTAATATCCCTTGCCAAAACAAAACAGAGCATAAGCTGGATGATTTGAAATTCTATGTTCTTGTATAGATGGAGAAACTAATAAAATGTAAGAAACTGATTGAAATCTCTGGTGGCCATGTCATGTTTTTGTTTTGTCTCTGCATTTTGATGTGTAAAAAAAAACAATATCTTACATTTAACAAATCCCGCCATACATGCTTACATTATGATAAAAACAGCTCTTATTTGTTATATCTACATTATAGTCAGTGTTGGGGAGTAACTACTTACATGTAACAAACAGTTACTGAGAAAAAAATCTTGTAATTTAATTACAGTTACTTGTGAAAATGTTAAAGATTACAAATAAGGATACATCTGAACAATTTCATATAAAAGCAGTGATTTAGACTACTCCGGTGGTCCTCAAATAGTGGGACGTGGCTCATTGCATTGCCGGGGAGGCGGGGGGTGTTAGGGGGTGCGGGTGACCCTGAGGAATATGCTTCTTTTGCCGTACTAGAATAAAGTATAATTGTACATCCACTACAGTAGGTGGCAGTGGCGCTCTCAGTCTCGGAGTACGCGGAGGGAGTAACATGGCGAATAAAATTTTGGCAAAGCTTGGTCACGGGTTCAAATCCCAGTATCACCAAGGTGCCTCTAGTAGGCCTTTGAGAATAGGAATGAATAGAATAGTCTTTATTTGTTACATATACAGTGAAAGTATTTCTTTGCATATCCCAGCTTGTTTGGAAGGTGGAGGACTTACTCAAGGACCCAAGGGTGACAGCTTCGTGATACCGGGGCTCGGACCCCGACCTTCCAATCAGTAATCCAGCGCCTTAAACCACTGAGCTACCCACCCCTGAGCTACACCCTCCCAAGACAGCAAGACCCTTAACCTTCAAATGCTCGGTTGTAAATCGCTCTGGATAAGGGCGTCTGCAAAATGCTTTAAATGTAAATGTAGGAGGTTTTGTGTTATGCAATTGGGGAAAATTGGAACTCTTTACTGCTCCCGAGGCCTCTTCATCCATCATCATCACCTGACTTTTCCCTTGTGAATGAGCAAGCACCAATCTCCACATACACAGACTCCAGAATCGAAGCAATGTGAGACCAAAGGTGGAATGTGATGTACAATTGCATATGATAACTCTATCCAATCATTTCTCAACACTCTGCCATGTGAAACTCCTAACAACACCAGATCAGAAACGATTCTCTCATTATACACCAGTTCTTAATTAAAGTGATAACAGATTCAAATCAGATCCGACATGATCCTTTAGTCTAATTCCTGATTAAAACAATTACTGCCAGAAACCAGATTAGACATGATTCTCTTCATGATTCCTGATTAAAGCGATTCAAAATCGGTGTGAAGAAGCTCTTGAGAGAAAGCCCTAATCAAATCGGCATAACGTTAATCCCTGCATGAGCAGACATTCAAACTCATATTTTTTTTTTAACCCACAGAACCCACAGCGTATTCTGTTGTACTGATCTTCATAAACACTCATATACAGTGAACAAATAAGGAGCGATCGGCATTTATATCGAATGAATAGTATGTGATTGGCTGAGGACTGACCATGGTAACCATTCTTGCCTAGCAACACATTCGGAAGCAGAGAGAATAGGAGATACAGTAAATACATGCGGTATCTTTTAAAAAAAGTTCATCGTACATTATGTTGGATAAAAGCATACACAAAGACACACACAAACAAAGACATACATATTAATCTCTGACTTCCCTCCTTGTAAACTCAGAGAATAAAATTAGCCATGGTACGGCCAGATTGGTATAATTTACATTTCAGAGTCACTAAAGATGGTTGTACTGGTAAAACTCCACCCCCGGCTCTCTAAGCTCAGCAGGGTCCCTGGGGGGAAAATCAGTGCCTGTCATTGGTTGGCTGCATTTCTATGGTAACACAGCTGTGTGTGCATGTGTGTATTGGAGGCAGGTGTGCTTCTTATAAGAGGTCAGTACCATCTCTACTAAAGTGCCATTCACACCCTAGACCCAACCCTGCCACGCCTCCTCCCGGCCTCCTCCCCGCCCACACTTTGTCCATGTCCCATTCTATCCATACAAACTATTCAAATCATCCAGAACATTTGGTTCATCAGTTTTCAAACATGTTTTGGGGCAACCCAGCTTGTACATTCTATCTAGGGATTGGTGGCATTACTTTAGAGCTGGAAAGAAGCCATTATATTAAGGAATAGCAGTCTACTGTATAGAACATACATGTTAATGCTTATCATTGACATCACTGTCTTAACAACATTAATTCACCAAAAACACAATTGTTTGTCAACTAAATAAAAATACTGTGAACATCTTAAATTAAGAGGCTGCTCAAGAGCAATTATTTGCACGCTATTGTCTGTAGAAAATCAGATTGGCATTAGACAAGCATTACTCACTAGTTAGATCAAATCTATTTAAAAATTTTTATTGTTTTTTTTGGCACTGGTGGCTGGTTCATGCACACTACAAATACAAATCCTCAGGGATTCATTACAAAGGTTCTTGCTTAAAGCAGAAAAGTGGTAGAAGATGAATGAATGAATATTTATATCATTAATATATCATCTTCTACCGCTATATCCGATCTTCTCTTGGGTCATGTAGAGCCTCTGCCTATCTTAGGCGTCTATGGGCATTAAGGCAGGATATCTGGATGGAATGAAAACCCATCGCAGGGCACACACACACACACACACACACACACACACACACACACACACACACACACACACACACACACACACACACACACACACACAAGGGACAATTTTCCAAGGTGCCAATCAACCTACCGTGCCTGTTTTTGGACTGGAGGGGAAGGGGGGGGACCAGAGAACCCGGAGAAAAACCCATTGAGGCACGGGGAGAACATGCAAACTCCAAACACACGTGGCAGAGACGGGAATCGAACTCCGACCCTAGAGGTGTGAGGCGAACGTGCTAACCACTAAGCCACCGTGCCCCTAAGCATTAATATATAAAAATATATTTAGTAATAATTGACTTAAAAGCAATTCAATGATTCATTCTCCTGTATATAATACATATTACCCTTAAATCTTGTTAGCTTTAGAAAGAGATGTAGAGTCACATTTGTGGCATTTTAACAAAATTTGGGGGGGAAGCCTTATATACTGGGTTACTGATCGGAAGGTATGGATTCTAGCCATAGAATTCCAAGCTTCCACTGTTGGGCCCTTGTTCAAGGCTTTTATCCTTCTGTGCTCCAGTGGTGCCGTATCATGGCTGACCCTGCTATCTCACCTCAGCGTCTTACATCACAAAAGAAAGTATTATAAATGTGACTAAAAAATCCAATGCATGCACCCTCTGAATGTAATTAAGTAAAAGTTTTCCAAAATGAAAAAGCTTTGACAACGTACATAGAATACTATAAATAACATATATAGTACAGCAAATATCATATAATGTTAACTATGTTAAGCTAATGTTCAGCTACATATCTGCAGGAAATGAGTAGCAGAACAAGCTCTATCTGTATCTGCTTTTTTATAGGCTAACGATTTTTGAAATTCAAGTATTGCTGTTTATTACTACTACTACAAAAAAATAGATTACAAATAAAAAAAAGCAATTTAATACTATACATTTATCCATTTTGTGCAATCAACAGTGCATTGGCATTTTATGGTAGTGGTGCCCAGTTTATCCTAAAACTGCAAAATGTTTGTCTTTGTCTAGAGGATGAAATGTCAAATCACTTTTCACAACACGTCCGTGCAAGCCAGCGAATGAGTGAGTTGCCAAGTCATTTGCTAAACAACAAGCCGTTGTTCAAGCATCACACAAAACCTTCAAGAAATCTCATAGTATTGAAAAACAATCAATGTAGAATTTAAGCCTGAACTAAATAAATATTTCTCCAACAACTCTGAAGCTGTTACTATTAACTGCCGCGGAATACTAATTATTTTTTCACTCTCTCTCCTACAAAAATAACACTGCAAAGTGTTACCCTTGAGGACCTGAGGAATGCTCACATGACTCTCTTGTATCATTAAGGAGAAGTGCCCCATAGAAATATCAACAGTCAGGCCAGAATGCTGATATGGAGGCAGAATGAAGGCTTGGGGCACCATTTGGGACATTTCAGGATCATTTTAGGTTAGAATAAATTGGGCTTACTGGTGTATCTTAGACTGCAACATTTTCCTGATTTGCAGAGGCTGTAGTAATAGAGGAGCTGTCCGGTGCTGAATTTAAAATAGCTCATTGGTCCGTGTCATGTACTACAAGAAGTACAGGGTTTAAGCTTATTTGTTTGAAAATCCAAATTCCTCAAAGAAGATCCGAAACAGGAGGTAGGCAGAGGTCAGTTGACCAGATAGTCGTTACACAATGCAGGGACGAAAATAAAGCAAATCAGAAAGATACAATATTCAAACTGTACACATTGGAACCACAGAAAAGATGAGCATTAGTTAAAATCACAGAGAAAATGAAATTTAAGCAGGTAGATCATGCATTCATGTGTATGTAAAGGATGTAATTAGATCAGATTTGGACTTGTGTTGGATTTAAGTTATTAATCTACCCTTGCACCTTGAAAAGTGATTCCATTGAACTGTTGCACATTTGACAGTGTGAGAATCTGCTATTAAAATAAGGTTAGATTTATTATGAGAAAAAGTTCAGTTGACTAAACCAACCAACACAAAAAACAGACATTGTGTGACATTGTTGTTGACTCCTTGCATCAGCATTGGTGAGAAACATCTTGGACAAAGTTCAGCTGCATGTCTTTTAAAATATATCCCTAACAACTTGATATTTTTAACCGGATATTTTTGTCAATCCCTCTTGGCAGAATTGCTTAAGATCTGTCAGAGTGGATGGAAACTACAATTTTTAATCCTTACGATACATTCTCTGATCAGAGCATAGGACTGAGTGGTTCAGTCTAACACATTGACATTTGTATGAATCGTGCTAACGTAGCACTGGAGAGTATTCCTGAGCAGTTTACCAGTCACTGATGATGCTACCACCATCATGCTTCATACTAGCTTGTGTTCTGTGGTATTCATCTGTAATATTTGGTTGGAGTTTTTTTTCACCACCTTTCATCACAATTTTTGAAAAACGGGCTTTATTTTTTTTACCTACTTATCTAATCTAGATGCTATTTGGTAGAAGATCAGGTCTTTGGAATTCATATTTACAGCTTTTTAGCAGAAGCCCTTATCCAGAGCGACTTATAACTGAGCAACTGGTGGATAAAGTGCCTTTCTTAAAGGCCCACTAGTTTCAGCCTGGTAGTGGTGGGATTTGAACTTTCCAGTCCAAAGGCCACCTTTACCTCCCCCATGTGCCATCCTTGTACAGATTTCTAACTCAGCCTGGCCTGATACCTTTTATAGTATTTTGTTGAAATTGTTTTGTAAGGTCCTTGTTCACGCACAAACTCTGGGGCCTTCAAGGAACAGATGCATTTACTCAGCGCTCATGTGGTGCTTTAATTGCATTTCTATTTACAGCGTGTGGTAGACAGTGATTTACAGATAAACATTCTACTCTGTAATCAAAAAGCATGTCCTTATGCTAGTATGAGCATTTAAGATAAAATCCTGATGGAGTGAATGTAATGATGTACTTTATTCAAATAAATATGAGACAGAAGTATGCATGTTTTTTTTTTAAATGCTTTCATAGTCTTGAAAATGTATAAAAGAATTTGACAAATAAGACCAAGGACTGCCATGCAGCAAGAATAATGTATAAGACACGATTGGGGAAAACATTCCCAAAAACAACACAACCATTCTCTTTAGTTCCCAAATGTACTGTATATGGACTGGTTGTAAAAGAATGGGACACAGTGTTAAACATTGCCCTATCCCATTTTTTCATATACAGTGGTGCCTCGGCTAATATCCTTAATCCTTTGCTGAAAATGCAATTTAAGCTGAAACAGACATTAGCCGAGGTGTAAATAGCGTATATCTATTGTTCACAAATGGATGTCTGATTTAAATAAATGCGCTTGACTGACCAACTGTCCTGGAGAGACATAGAGGACGCTCTTCTTCACGACGCAGTGTGACGCTGCCGAGCAAGAATAATCCCGACATTAACTGGAGCAAACATCGTTATGCGGTACAAAAGTTTGGTCACAAAACACGACGTTAACTGAAAACGATGTTAGCAGAAACAGACGTTAGCCGAGGTATCACTGTATACATCCTTTAGACATCAAATACAAAATAATAATACAATTCCTCAGTTTACATATTTGCTATGTTGTCTATGTAGAGTTGATAACCAAATATGGGATTATTAGATTTGAAAATCATTGCATTCTGTGTTTATCACCATTTTATATATTTGCCCCCAACTGTTTCTGGTCTTGCGGTTGTATTATGAGTAGCTGATTATACAAAGGCACAGCATGGGATTTAGCTCTAATCAATTACCACTGCAAACTATGAATATTAAGTTCTTAGAGCTTTGGCTGAAAGGTTGAATGATGAAAAAGCTGCTGTTTTTTTCACACTTTATCAAGGGTGTAGCCACCTAGAACATTCAAATTGTCACGGTCTTTCAACAGACATTTTACTTTGAAAGCTTTGACTGCAGTGGAGAAAAGGCAGTGCCTGAACGGTGTCAAGCATCACTGATAGTAGAACATGGAAATGTCAGATGGCCAGGTTAGACGAACGAAAATCTTTCTGACCCTAGACACATATTTGGTGAAGAAAGAATGAATACATACGATACTGCTGTATTGTATTAAAAATTCATACAAAATGGCTTCTAATAGTAAACCTCAACCTGAACCAGGGCTATAGATGAGTTTTTTGAAAATGAAATTGTCTTAGATAAAGCTGCCAAATTCCACTAAACACCGTGTTTTGGCATAAAAAGCTGATTGACAAATCCAAATGGTAGAAAGAAGTGAAAAGTTGCCTTATCCTGTCCCTGACACTGGCAATTTTTTTTCTCCCCTCACTTGAATATATACTCTCTGTGTGTGTGTGTGTGTGTGTGTGTGTGTGTGTGTGTGTGTGTATTTGGAATATGAAAGCTACCAAACAAGCCAAATGAATCTTTGGTGTATTTATCACAGGGCTGTAGTTGTGTAAGTCTAAAAATGTTAGTCTCTCTTTCTTTCCCTCTCTCTTTCCCAACACACACACACACACACACACACACACACACACACACACACACAAGCACAAGAGATGGAGTGTGTGAGAGTGCGCGTGCGTGTGCGCGCGAGAGAGAAATACAGAAGTAGAGAGAGAGAGTGAGAGAGAGAGAGAGACTCTTTTCCATTCACAATCCTTCTTTTTTTATGACTTCCAGGTCCTTTAATACATTTTGAAAGCAATATCCTGTTCAACATTCCCTAAACAATTACCACCAAAAAAATGCACAGTACACATTCCCAGAAAGTGCTTGTGGAGCAACCCTCACCAGAGAGCACAAATCCTCATTTCCTGCAGAGTTTAGCACCAGCACACCTTGTGTTTTTCGGAGAGATGATTGGTATGCTGGTGGAAGCAGGTGGAAATAAAATTCCATGACTGGTAAGATAACAAGGGAACAGTAATTTGTGTAAATGCGACAAATTGCGACAGTGACTTTTTCTTAATACTTTTATAATAACTACATGTTATTTTATTTGTTATTTTCTTATGCACCTTAAGGAATGCCATTAAATGTCATTTCATTGTATCCTATGTAATGGCAAATAGAGAGTTCTTTGTTTGTTAGTGGAGGCCAGTTGTATCCTTAAACAATAACTTTCTGAAATTATAATCAGAACCTGAAGCTTCAGTGAAAGAGGCTCATTTACCATCCTCAATAACACTTCATTCGACTATTCATGAGGTTGTCATTTAAATATTTACCATATTGGACGTATCAATAAGAAAATTACTGTGAAATAATCCACAGATCTGATTGGGGATTAAGATATGTGATGCCACCATTTCTACAAAAATAGGATAATAAATACATAAAATCTACTGAGATCAATGTAAATTTTTCTATTGAACTCGTCTATCAAATCTTACATTCACGCAAACTCTCATCCCGTGCGCATGCAGAGAAACGCAAACACAACCGTCGACACACTAGGATGTACACTGGGACCGGCACTTGGGTGGTTGCCAAGCAACAGGATGTGTGGCAGCTTCGCGATTGTCACTAAGTGTGTGTTACGTCTTTTGAACGTACTGCAACGAGTGTGTATATTGGCTTGTTGAGGTGAGGAGCTTTCAGAAAAGATGGACCTGACAGATGGCATCTCACATTTTAAACATTTACACACACACACACACACACACACACACACACACACACACACACACACACACACACACACACACACACACACACACACACACAGCCTGCAGTGTCACAGCTGAGCTCATATTTATGCCAGTTTCTATGCGATTAACTCTTTAATATCTCCCTTGCATGCTTTGCTATCAGTTTTGCATTATTTCCCCCCCCAACTCTTTTCTACCTATATATTGTCTCTGCTAAATCCTCATAGAAACTGCCTGCTCCTGAGTTCATTGTTCACATCCCACAACAATACAATATAACAATGGGTCCTCTCG
>JACRUU010000001.1:13724371-13751871 GCA_030449085.1 Kryptopterus vitreolus | reverse complement strand
TCATATAGTCCTAATATCAGAAGCTAAATAAGAGTAGGGGTGAGTTTTAGTACCAAGTGTTCCCTCACAGGAGATACAAGCTTATCTGACAAAAATAAAGTATAATAATGTATTGAATATAAATTAGATATGACTTATTGTGTTTTGTCTCGTGCATGGCTTTTTTATTTGGCAACGTTGAACATTTCAAATAATCCAACACATTTAATTAAACGTACATATTTATCCACGTATATTCCAAACACACACAACTGTATCTACTATAACAAAAACAAACATTGAAAATAGTACTGCACATTATTACAACAATAAAAATACAAAGAGCTAAATCATGAAAATATACTCGGCTAAATACATGTGAGCATATTATTTAGTGAATATAATGAAATAATTAACACATTATTAACATTAAGTTATTTACATTAATCAAAAATAATAAATAAATAATAAATACTATGTATCGCTCTCCGTGCAGCAAACAGGCTCACTTAAAAACAAACGGTATTTTTGGTCTTTTACATTGCCTTGTTTTGGTGAATGAACGAAACCCGGACAACAAAAAAAAGAACAAAAAAGAACAAATGAATAAAGAAACTTTAGTGCATCCACTTACGCTTTCTGAATTTCCCCCCAATTTTAGCCTACTAGCTGCGCATTCACAACATGAGCTCCTCTCTCTATTAGCGTATATTACCGTAAGGAACCTTACGGAATTTGCGCACCTGCATTCCCAAATCCATATTACGGAAGCGCACTTTTATTTTGTGAATGCAATGCGCTTCCGAACGCATCACCAGTTTAAATAGAAAGCAACCGGAACAGAATTCTTAAAGGAACCACGTCCCATATTTAATAATGAAAAACAACCACTAAAATATACCATTTAAATTAACAAGGTACTAATTAATTGACAAGAAATGAATAATAAAATAATAAAATAATATTTTCCAGAGTAAAATAAATATTAAATAATCAATCATTTTATTAATGGGAGAGATTTTGAGAGAAATGTATATAATTAAAACAGCTGTTACAGTTAGTTAGAAACATGTTTAATTATTTACTAATTAAATTATTAATTTAATTAATAATTAATAATTGCATGTATATACATTATATGAATATTTGCACATGTTAAATTATGGTACTTTGAAAACGTGTGATTAATGTATGATTAAGCATTCCTTAACTCATGGCAATTGTGCGATTAATCACAATTAAATAGTTTAATCGATTGACAGCCCTAATTATTATATGAACCTTTTGTAGTTGGGAAAAAAAAGATACTTAGAAAAATGAGTTTTGATTTTTATCTTGTGATTTAACTTCAAATGTATTCATGTACGTTTCTTTCTGCAAAACAACTATGCTTTATTTCCTTTATCTATTTGTAAAATTGTTTAATCATTGACAAAGGTGCGTGTTTTGTGTTTTCTCAATCTGTAAGTATATACAGTATGTATTTAAGCAATGTATGGTTCTTCCCTAAAACTGTAACGCTAAGGTTGGATTGTAGAGGATGCCTTTAGATAAAGAAGCATTACATTTTCTCTTCACCTGAACGACGTTACCAGAACCTGTTCCAGTGTGACAGTGCACATGTGCATACTCTATAAAGAGATCCATTAGATGGGTTGGAATGGAAGATCTTGAGTGTCCTGCTGTAAAAGACTGATCTTTGGGATAAAATTAAAATCTGACTGCACCTTCATATCGAACAGAATAGCCTTTATCTTGTCACATATGCAATGCAGCACAGTAAAATTGTTCCTTTGCATATCCCAGGACTACTTCCCTGGGTCAGGACACAGGGTCAGCAATGATACAGCAACCCCTGGAGCACAGAGGGTTAAGGATCTTGCTCAAGGATCCAAGGGTGGCAGCTTGGCGATAACATGCCTTGAACCACGGAACTTCCAATCAGTAGGCCAGCACTTTAAACACTGAGCTACACCACATCAGTTCCTGACTTTACTGACAGCCTCGTGGCTGAAGCATACTCTAAAATCTTTAACATCATTCCCATAAGAGTGGAGGTTATTATGACAGCAAATGCAAAATAAATGTGGAGTATATACATTTATACACATAAATATGTAAGAAACGCCACACAAAGAGACTTGGCTTTCTATGTAAAACAACAAACACACTGGAGTGGTATTATAACGAAATTCGTCATTTCAAAAATAACAGCACATTTTCAATCTACTACTCAGAATTTCAATCCAAAATCAATGATAATAAATGTATTAACAAATAGAACGCTATACAATTCATCCATTTATAGTCATGTCTAGGTTATGTTATGTACAGGTTTTCATCATGGAACTGTTTTGCAACTCAAAGATCTTATCTGAACCATCTATAAAAACTTTATTTACTTGATAAATTGCTAAGGAAATCTTAAACACACACACACACACACACACACACACACACACACACACACACACACACACACACACGCTCTACTTTCTCTTTGTGTGCGTGCGTGCGTGCGTGTAGCTCAACATTATAAGAATATTCAACTACAGTATACGATATTTAAGTGTGTGTGTGTGTGTGTGTGTGTGTGTGTGTGTGTGTGTGTGTGTGTGTGTGTGTGTGTGTTCGCGCCTGCGTGCGTGAATTATAAAGTTTACACTGCAGGCGGATCATAGATTTCATCTCCAACAATATTTTCTATGAGAGTAGATGTATCTATGTATCTTACCGCCATCTGCTGGATATTTACTGCACTTACACAAATGTAAGAGCAAACAATGAATCTAAGTAATCTAAAATGCCCTCAGACTTCTCCCATGATGTGGGTCAAAGATATTCAACAAAGAAGCGACTACTAAATGAGCATAGAGCATAGTCTTTACACTTTACTTTACACTTTACACTGGTCACTTTACTTTTTATTAAGATGTTTCTACTTTTATTTTGTTTTATTTCCATATATATATATATATATATATATATATATATATATATATATACATATATGAATGTCTGCACTATTTCTTTTTTTTTTTTCGTTTATGTTTACATGTTGGACTTCACTGCATGTCGTGTTATGTATGCACGGCACTGATCACTAAGAGATTTTGATCGTAATAAATTTGTGATCAGAGATTATTTGATTTCCTTAAGACAATCGCCAGTGACCTCCAGAAGTACTGGCATCCTCTGAGTACATATCCTTTTAAAACTGTGCAGTTAATCTCTCTTGTGACATGTGCCCTAAAGCGAGTATCCGCACCGAGACTCATCCTGTGTTGTCTAACATGCTTGGATGACCTTATAAATCTATCTTGGACAATTATGTACTATATATATATATATATATATATATATATATATATATATATATATATATATATATATATATATATATATATATATAAATGTGTGCTTTTCTTTTAATGAGGCGAATAAGGTATTTATTTGAAAAAGCACTGAATCTGTGTTCCTGTGCTTCTTTCGGGTTTGTTGCGAGCTCCACTGATATCCATATTTTCCTGGAAAGAAATGAACCCCACTGTTTTTTAGCAGCCTCTGAGTGATTTGTGTATCAGCAAACCAACATTGGATGTTCCACATTCTGTGTGCGTTTTTTGCATTGCAGTTAGCTGTGACTGAAAGTGTTATTACTTTATTTTCTGAAGCTTTTCTATATTTCTGTATAAATCTGTAAAGTTTGCTATGATTTTGTTTTTTGAATATGTTTTGAAAGCAGTGTGTTAGAATTTGAAATATGTACTGAAAATATCTGGTGTTTTGCAGGTGGTTGAGTTCAAACCCCAGCATTACCAAACTGCCTGTGTTGAGCCCTTGAGCATGGCCCTTAACCCCCTGTGATCCAGGCTGGCACTGGGCTCTGACCCCAGCTTTCAACAACAAGCTGGGATATGTGAAGAAACATTTTTTAATATACAGTACGTATATAGTGTGTTTAGGAAGGTTACTTTGGAAATGTAATAGATTACAGATTACAAATGACCCTATTCAAAATGTAATAAGTATTGTAACTTGTCAATAACTTTATAAAAGTAACTGATTACATTTGATGAATATTCGATTGCTTTCATTCATGGCACTTTTAAGTTAACATTCTAAGGGAAAAAATTTCAAACCCTCAGAAAAAATAGGTTATATAGGTTTGAAATTAAACTGCAAAAGACTTATTATTAAATTTATTTTTTAAATTTATTTTTTATATATTTTTTTAGTTTCTCCCTGCGAATACTCCGAAACTGAGAGCGCCACTTCCACCCGCTGTAGTGGATGTGCAATTAAACCTTATTTAATTACAGAAAAAAAAGCATATTCCCGGGGGTCACACGCCCCTGCATCGCGCCATCGCATCTAAAGCACTGGTTTTACACGAAATTGTTCAGATGTAAGCCTATTTGTAATCTTTAACATTTTCATAAATAACTGTAATTTAATTGCACATTTTTTCTCAGTAACTGTTACTGAGTATTGTAGAATTAGAACTGTAGTGTTACTGTTATATTTATTTTGTATTTAAATTATGTAATGTACGTACATGTACACGTTCGTAAAAGCCTTTATTTGTCGCATATAAGCAGTGTTACTCCCCTACCCTGTGAATATGCGACAAATAAAGGCTATTCTATGACATGTTTTTGAGGGGTTTTAATGAGGTGATAATAAGGATGACTCATGTTGATCAGTCTGAAAAGTTTTGAAAATGTATCTTCCATTTGTATTGTATGTATTGACCATTGCATCTTAAGGAAAAAAAAAGACTGTAACTTCCCTCATTGCTTCTGCAAACTGTTTCTTCTCTGAGGTTATGGCTTAGTGCACAGTCAGCATTTCAATTGATCTCAAACATGGTGAAGTCAGGGATTTATGCAGGTCACTCCAGCACCAGTATTGACATAGCGTGTCTTTATGGGCCTTGCTTTGTAGATAGAGGCATTGTGCTTCTGGAACAGGTTTGGGATGCTAATTTCCAGTGAATGTACACTGCAAATAGTCGAGCGCACAAAGGCATCAATGCAATTGCAACATGCACTATGCCCCAATATCTTTGCCAATGTCGGAGCATAGTCAGACGCTGCCTGTGAATAAACGACAGTGTATTGAAGAATAAGTGAGTATTTTCATGAATGAGCAAACACCTATGATTACCATTATTTCTTGCTGAGAGAGAAATGCCAAGCAGAGTCTGGGGTGCTGAGACTTTTTGCATGTTGATGCACACATAATGGTGGGAACTATTTGTTCATTACATTATTTTTAGTACTCCGGGTTTCAGTTCAGTAAAGATGGGGTGTTGAGCAGAGGTAGTTCAGCATTTTCATTATCTTCACACAGACCCATATGCAGGACTTGGTTTTCCGTTTCATTTTGCTGACTTTGACTTTTTTTTCATAGCTAAAGTCTTGAAAAATCGAAAAGAGGCAACTTCAGTTTGTTTTAGAGCTTATGTTCCCAAACAGATTCAGAACACAGAGAAGGAATGTTCAGGTTTTTGATGCTCAGAAAAAAACTGGAACAGCTTGTATTGAAACCTAACCATAACGTGCCTTAATGTTGTACTGTATATTTCTTTATATCCGTCGTTTGTATTTATTTCACATACTTAATTTGAATGGACTGTTCTAGATAAGGGGGGGGGGGTTTGGTGGGACTGTAGTGTGCTCTCTGAACTCACCAGTGCCTTTAATAATCACAAATTTTATATATATATATATATATATATATATATATATATTTATATATATATATATATGTATACACACATGTATATAAATAGTGAGAAATCCTGGTGTACCGGTGTACTGGTGTACCTTTATAACAATAAACAAACCAAATGTCTGCTAGTGTTCTGTAGCATAAAATGTCACAATAAAGAACACCATAAATAAAAGCTAATGTTTCTACTTAGACGTTTAGAATACAGTCAACTGCATTTTTGGAATATGTATCAGTGTATCATAATAAATTCACACACATGGATGACATCAAGTTTTTGAAATGACCAAAATGTTCTTATTGGGAGCAAAATATATTTATATATGTATACATCAATAATAATAGTCAGAGTTGAATAATTGTTGACATTGTTCTAGTTATTGCTAGAAATTGGGGTTTTTTAAACTCTTCATTTTATAGCATTGTAGTGTATCTTATAGTGTATTTTATGTAGGTTAACTTAGTGCTGCACAAGACAGTGCACTCTCAGTGCTGGCTCCAAGCCTGGATAAATGTGGAGGGTTGCATTAGGAAACACAAGCTAAATCTGGCCAAACAAAACAGAATTTCATCCCGGATCAGTCGAAGCCCGGGTTAAGAACGACCGCCACATGTATTATTAGCCAACAGAGTACCAGTGGAAGTTGGGCTACTATGACTGGTAAAGGAAAAAAGTGAATTGAAATGGAGCAGAGAAAGTCCGACATGTTTAGGAAACCAAGTGGAAAGAGAGTAAGACCAGGAACATCGGAGGAGGGTTTAAACTGTTCTACCATGGTGTGGATGGTAAGAGAAATTGTGTAGAGGTAATCTTGAAGGATGAGTACAGTAAGAGTGTAGTGGAGGTGAAGAGAGTTTCTGATAGGTGGATGAACGTGAAGCTGGAATTTGAAGGTGTGATGATAAATATCATGGTACCTATTTTTAAGAATAAGGGAGGCATGAAGACCTGCAGTAACTCTACAGGGGAAGGTGAGGTGTGGAGTAGGAAGGACAGACTGGTTCAAGGTGGAGGTTGGATTGCATCAAGCTCAGAGCCTGTTTGCAGTTGTGATGGACGACATCATATAGGAGTTTTCCATGGACTATGATGTTTATGTTGATGACTATGATGCTGTGATTTTATGGTGAGAGTTAGAGAGCAGGATGAGAAGAATAGAATGGAATAGAATAGCCTTTATTTATCACATATACGTTACAGCACAGTGAAATTGTTTCTTCGCATATCCCAGCTTGTTTGGAAGCTGGGGTCAGAGTGCAGGGTCAGCCATGATACAGCGCCCCTGGAGCACAGAGCGTTAAGAGCCTTTCTCAAGGACCCAAGAGTGGCATCGGTGGTTGAACCCCCGACCTTCCAATCAGTAACCCAGCACTGAGCTACACCCCCTTCCCTGTAGAGTCGGTAGAGGTACACACTGGAGAGAAGGAGAATGAAAGTCAGTAGGACTATGACTGAATTAGAGAGAAGGCAGTGGAGTGGTGCTGTTGCAGGGAGAAAAGGTGGTGATGGTGAGCAGGCAGGATGGAGCGAGTGGAGAAGTGTCAGAGCGAGATAGAAGGGCATCTGCAAGAGTGAAAGGACTGTGGCGATGTTGTACAGTTTAGAGACAGCAGCGTTGTCTAAAAGACAGGAGGCGGTGCTGGAGGTGGAGGAGTTGAAGCTGTTGAGATTGGGAAGGATGAGGATGGACAGGATTAGAAATGAGTACATTAGCGGGACGGCACATGTAGGATATTTTGGAGACGAGGTGAGGGAGGGTAGATTGAGATGGTTTGGACATGGGGTACACCGGGAGAAGAATGATGAGGACGGAGGTGGCAGGTAGGAGGAAAAGTGGGAATGAGGAGGTGGTCTATGTATGTGATGAGTGAAGACATTCAGGTAGAAGGGGTGAAAGATGCCGATGTAGAGCACTGGGTGATGTGGAGAAGGATGATCCGCTGTGGCGCCCCCTAAAGGGAGAAGGTCGGAAGGTAAAGATGTAGACATGAACCCAATTAAAGACCATTTCAGTTTACAAAATGTGCAAAATGTGCAGTGAATACTGTATTATTATTATTAATTATTATTATCATTATAACTGGAATGCGGACGCTAATTCCTTTACAATTTTCCACAATTTGTAGGACGAGTACAAGTAGTATCATTAATTCATACATCCTCTGTAAAAACCACATCAATGCTATTATTACTCTACCAGTTCAAAAGTTTGGACACCCCTAACCATTTTTAATGGTGTTTCTTTATTTTCCTCACTATTTCCTCACTCACCCAGTCAAGACGGTTCGGGATGAGATGGAGCGCAAAGTGAAGGAAAAAAGACCAACGTGCGTCAAGTTCAACCAAAGGGTAGTCAAAGCAAAGGGTGGCTATTTTGAAGAATGTCAAATGTGACACATAATTTGAGTTATTTCACACATTTTTTGTTTACCACACAATTCCATATGTGTTCATTCATAGTTGCCTTCAGTGAAGATCCACAATGTAAACAGTCATGAAAATAAAGAAAGCCATTAAATGGGATGGCGTGTCCAAACTTTAAGTTCTGCAACCTTTTAAAAAAAGGTTGACTTTTTAGGCCTTAAACAGACTTCTCAGACTATATGAAGCTTTTGAAGAAGCCCTTAACATTCTGTGTATAATAAAATCAGGCTCCTGAAGTATTTATAAAAAATTAAACCCCTTTATTGTGTTTGAAATACAAAAGAAATACTAAAAAAAGAAACAGCAATACAGACACGCAGGCAGTTTATCAGACAGTCTTTGGGGCAGCTCAGTCTTTAACTCAGGCGTTGTGGTGCTTTGTTCAGACTTGATCCTCAGGCCATCTTTATGCTGGCTCAGTGTTTTTTTCTTCCATAGTATTTAGTCCCTTTAGTCAAAAAAAAAAAAAAGGTAGCCTCTATGGCAGTTCGTTCTTGTCCGTTGCCATCTCTGCATGACTGGCATCAGGCCCTGCGGGTGCCAGCAGGGTCCTGCGGTTATAGTGGCCCTTCATGATGCCTGAGTTGTTGTTCTCGTTGAGGATCTGCTTCTGCTTTTGGCGGTTGAGTGACTGCACGAGGCCAAGCACCACAGCGGCGAGCGAGTACTGGCCCGTAAGCTTGCGCGGCTGCAGGATGAGCGGGTTGGGCTGCACGCGGCCTAGAAGGAAGTGCGTTCGGATTTTGCCCTCCTGCTCGCTGATGCCCTTCACGTAGATCTCGCCGCGGTATTCGAAGGCAAAGCCGCGCTCCGTCAGGATGCTATACGTCTCCTCGGGGACCTGGATTTTCCCACTCACCCCCGTGCTGTCCATGCGGCTTGCCAGGTTCACGGTTTTCCCCCAGATATCGTACTGAGGCTTTTTAGCACCGATCACACCTGCTACCACAGAACCGTGTGCCATTCCTGAGACGGTCAGATAAGAAAAAAAAAAGAAAAAACATGCATAAGATGCAAAGAAGGAAGACAAAAAAGACTGGGATTTCAATATTTCTTATTCTGGTTTCTTACCGATCCGGAGTTGGAAATTGTTAAAGGAGTGTTTGTTGATTCTCTTGTATGCTCTCGTTTAGAGCAATGGCAAAGTCAGCCAGAGCACAGAGGTGACCCCATTTATCTTCACATTGCTACAACAACAAACACACACACACACACACACACACACACAAACTTGTTTTATATGTCACTATGCACTATGAGCACTATGCAGAGTCAGTGATTTTAGTCCAAATGAGGGGATATCAATATTTATGTGGAAAGTTTTTGCATGTACGCAGATTTCTTCTCTGCAGCTGCTTAAATTAATTTCCCGAATATGCAAATCACCTCTTTTGAAGTGGCAGTTTTTTGAGGCGCTATTGACACGAATATATTTTTCAATAGTGTCTAGACCGTTTCCTTTACACACAAGAATTTTTTGTCAAGTCCAGAAGAAAAAGAAGTGAGCAGTGATTCCTTGCTGTCTAATAAAATATACAACAAAAATGAAAGAGAACTTTTTGGAGCAAAAACAAATGAAAAAAAGTTTACATTTTAAACAATATAATATAATACACTATACAGTCAATAGTTTGTGGACACCTGGCCATATTCATTTATATGAGCTTTTTTTAAATAGTATTCTTCATTTTTGTGTCCATTTGCTGTTATTATAACCTTCACGCGTTTGGGAAGATATTCAGGATTTAGGAATGTGTTTGTGGCGATTTTGTGAGACGCATTCAGTCACAAGTGTGTTAGCAAAGTCAGGGATTGGTAGATGAAGAAGGTGAAGTGGCCTGGTGGTGCAGTCTAATTAAGCAAGGGCTTCAATAGGGTTAGAACCCTATAGCAGGCCACTCAATATCTTTCACTCCATACCTACACTATATAAAGGTTATCCTTATGAAGCCCGTTTGTGTACAGAGACATTGTCATGCTGAAACAGGTTAACTGCATGAAAAAACTTCCAATACAATTGTGTGCTTCCCAAATTTGTGGTATCAGTTTGGCAGACACACAAAAGTGCTTTTATCCACATACAGTGTTTATGTACGCATGGAAATAAAGGAATCCAGTTAAAAGTCTAATTAGAAATAAATGCAAAAAATATATAATTTAGTTTTAATTATTATTAATTGATTTTGTTTTGTCTTCATTAAAATTTCGTTAATATTTCTTTATTCACCATCCACTATAAAATATGGTGGAGGTGCTATCTCATGGTTTTAGGGTCAAAAGGTCGCAGGTTCAGATCCACCAAGCTGCTCCTAGTGGGTCTTTGAGGCTCTTATCCCTCTTATCCGCAAGTGCCTAGTGCTGGGGAGGGTTTGCGTTAGAAAGGGAATCCTGCGTAAACCAAATATGCACATCATCCAGTGAGGTGAGGTACCGTAAAGGGGGGCAACGTTAGGAAGGAAATGTAATAGATTACAGATTACAAATGACCCTATTCAAAATGTAATAAGTAGTGTTACTTTTTCAACTTACTTTATAAACGTAAAGCAGGGATCACCAACCTTTTTGTAACTGAGAGCTACTACATGGACACCGAGTCATATAAAGGGCTACCAGTTTGAAATACTCCTCTGAAATAACAAATTTACCTTTAGTTATATATTATTATTATTATTATTATTATTATTAATGATACTCGTTTATCTATGTGAATACACTTGTGATTTTTGACAGTGACTATCAACAACGAATTAACTACATTTTACATTATAGACGCATCTCACTGATGAGTTGTGCACTTTTTATAGCAAGCCTGAGAGCTACTATGTGCTCCTTGGGGGCTACCTGGTGCCCACGGGCACCACGTTGGTGACCCCTGACGTAAAGTAACTGATTACATGTGATGACTTTTTGATCACTTTCATTTGTCCACTAGGTGGCACTTTAAGTTAACATTCTAAGACATCCCTCAGAAAAAAAGGTTCTATTTATCGAAATGAAATTGCAGCGGATTGTCATCATTCAAATCCAAATCCTGCCGTCGTCTAAAGCACTAATTTTACATGAAATTGTTCAGATATAACCCTATTTCTAATCTTTTACATTTTTTACATTTTTACATAAGTAACTGTAATACTGTAATAACTGGTACATTTATTTTGTAATTAAATTACGTAACATTGTTACATGTAACTACTTAACACTGAACAGGAGTACCCTAATGGGAGAACGCATAGTTTATACAATAGATTTTTTTTTTAGCTATATACCTTCCAGCTTTGTAATGTTAGATCACATTGTTCAGTATATGGATTCAAATGTTAACTGTTGATTTAAATTTTTTATATTAATAACTTAAATATTACCATTTTGATGGGTTCAATGTTCAAGCATAATACACAATTATATAAATCATCAGTGTTTTGTCTTTTACCTGTTTTTCCGGTGACAAGCCGGACACAGCCATGTATGTACTGCCAATAGTTTTAATCTTCTCAATGTCTTGAAAACGGTCCTCTCCTAACAGCTGAAAAAAGAGGGCAAAAAATTAAAAAAATAGTATGGTATGTATATGTATAAACATTTATTTATTTATATGTATACTATATTTTATCAAATAAAAGAAATCTCTTAAACATCATACATCAATTAACAAAAAAATTATTCAATCCTTATGCAACATATGCAAACCTTCCTATCTCTATATTCTCATAACATGGATTTTTGGCTAGTCTAGAAATACAGCTGGACAAATATAAATCTAATATATATATATAGTATATATATATATATTAAAAACTATATTTATATATATATATATATATATATATATATATATATATATATATACACAACATATATATATATATATATATATATATTATAGAAATATATAAAAAATATATAAAATATGGAACAGAAACATATATATACACATTTATATAGTGATAGCGTTCCCTGTTTTTGGTGTACTTGGAAACCATCTTTAATAATAAATACAGTATGCAACATCTTAAATCTATCCTATTTTGTTGTGTTCTGACATTAACAATAATAATAATTAATAAATAATAATGTATTTGTCCACAACCACAACAAACTGTAAATTATATTAAAAAAACAGAATATATGTTTCGGTGTGTGTGTGTGTGTGTGTGTGTGTGTGTGTGTGTGTGTGTGTGTGTGTGTGTGTGTGTGTGTGTGTGTGTGTGTGTGTGTGTGTGATAATCCCAAAACTAAAAGCCAAAAAAAAAAAACATCTTTTATGTCCGAGATTCTAAAATGTCAGCAGATAAACTCATCCTTAGACGTGCATCACTTTTAGGTTATATGTAGTACTACACTAAGCTTCTAAAATAACATTTATATATATAAGTGGTTTCTAGATCAAGGACACTTACTCGGTCACTTACTGGTAATTCTTTTCTTTTTTTTTTTTAGAGCATATGACGTATCCAGAATAATGATGCTCTTGTATGTACTGTATGTAGGCCAGACCTTGTGCTTTATATCTACAGCATTTGGAAGATGCACTTATCCACAGCACCAGCTCTTATTTATATAACTGAGCAATCAAGGGGTGAAGAGAGGCAATATTTTAATTTTAAACTCATGATTGTTCAATATAAAGTCCAATGACTTAACTACTGATGAGAAAATGGTTTTGTAATGGTTTTTTTTTTAGGTTTTAATTCTTTATAGCCTGGGAGCAATGCTCTAGGCACTGTAAAGCTTAGGGCAATGAATGTCTCTAATTGAAATGTGTATTTATGTATTTGAGCCCAGTCTTACAGCGATTCATGATATAGTCACGAAATTGTATTGATGCATGTATTGATGCATGTTCATGGACATGAATTTACCTCTTGTTATGTCAATGGGACTTATTATGGAATTATTTTGACACATTCTTTTTTCTGGTATAAGGCCTGGTGATTGATTGGCCTGTCATAAATCTTATAACCGCTATGCGGAAGTAATTTTCGGTGTTCAAAGTATGTTTTAGACCATTGTCTTTTGTCTTACTGCATGACAAGGTTCCTCACAACTAGACTGGATGCATTTCTCTTGATAAATGTTTCGACACACTTCTGAACTCATTCTGCTGGTACCAGTATGCTTCATCAATAAAGATTGGTAAGTCTGTTTCAGAAGAAGCCCTTCAAATGGAAGCAATATATCCCCGATTTTTTGTATCATGAGTAGATCCACATTTCACAACTTTCCATTAGGGCATTTGGGTTATTCTTGTTATTATACCTTCACCACTACCATGTGGAGGTGATGCCAGTGACTGTTGTTATGGGGTTTTTATTCACTTCTCCCACACTGGGCACATTCCCCTAAGTGCTAATGCTAATGCTAAAGAGACACTATGTGAACTATTAGAATGTCCACCAAGACAAGAACTGCCTGAAGAAAAGCAAAGTAAAAAGTGTCTCAAGTCATTGGAGACATGAAATGTGCATATGTAACAAGAATCCATGGCCACTTCCCTGACAGCAGAGACAGTTGGGGCATGTGGCAGGGTGATACAGGCGATCACAAACTACAAGGTGACTTTACCCGCTTGTGACAGCGATGCCTCCCTTCCAGAACGTCTAGTTTGAGGTGTAGAACAACATGCCAGCAAGGAAAACCAACCCCCCATTCCAAGGAGCCCTGTCTAACCACGGATGAAGTGAGGAAAACTCTATGCAGAGTTAACCCATGGAAGTCTGCTGGACCAGACAACTTTCCTGGCAGAGTGCTCAGGGACTGTGCAGAACAGCTAAGCAGTTGTCTTCACTGACATCTTAAACATCTCCCTGAGTAGCCCCGTTGTTCCAACGACCATCGTCCCCATGCAGAACAAGGCTACAGACACTTGCCTCAATGACTATCATTCCATCACATTCACACACATTGTAATGAAGTGCTTCAAGATGTGTATTATGAGGAACATCAAAGCCCAGCTACCACTTTACTGCACCCCATACAATTTTTCGTATCGTACAAACCATTCCATGGATGATGCCATCGCCACAACCCTCAATCGGGCCCTTAATCACCTGGACAATAAGGACACATACGTACAAATGCTGTTCATAGACTTCAGTTCGACATTCAACACAATCATAGCTCAGCACCTGATTAAGAAAATGAGCTTACTAGACCTGCACATCTCCCTCTGCACCTGCATCCCTGGATTCCTGATTGGGAATCCCTATAGGAAACATTATCTCGATCACCACCACACTGAGCACTGGGGCCCCTCAGGGTTGTGTGTCCAGCCCACTCCTGTTCACTCTGCTTAGTCCTGCTGACTCAGGACTGTGTAGCAAGGAGCAGCTCAAACCACATCATCAAATTCATCGATAATACGATATAATACCATATATATATATATATATATATATATATATATATATATATATATATATATATATATATATATATATATATATATATATATATATATATGTGTGGTTGAAATGACAATAAAAGTTTCTTGACTGGACCGTTTCTGTCGTCTATTTCTTTTGCTTTTCTCGGCCAAGATTTTTGGTTGTTTGGTTGTTTGGTTGTTAATACCCCAGTCTTGTTCATGACATTCTGAATTGTTGACTTGACATGTATAATGGCTCCTAACGATTTTCCCTTTTATGCCTTTGTCATAACGTCTGGCTTTTCTTTCAGACAGATATCTTTTCTTCATGCTGATTTATCCTATTTAACAGCATTGTATTCTTCACAGAAATACAATTATAGTCCTCTGATGATCACAATTACAATTCGGATTTCAGTGCACAGCAAATACAAAAAAAATGGTCTTGTCATTTTAATAATTTTGGAAAGAAGTTCAATGTTGCATTAACTGACCTACTTGTATTTACCGGAAATAGAGCTAAAGGCTCTTGTAGCAGCAGAAAATTCAATACACATTTAAGTTAACCTTTATTTATAAGTTATATATCAAATCCAGTGAACTAGAAAACATTCATAAGAGCAATACATCAATTTTATACATTATTCAATGTCAGTTCTCACCTCATCAAAGTCTGCGATGATCTCATTTAATAACCGCAAGCATTCGACCCCTTGGTTGTTCATTTCGGTCTGAGAATAGAAGTCGGCGAAGCCAGGAATGGAGGCAAACATCACGAAAATACAATTCAAAATAATTGTACAAACAATTAAACAGGGGCATCAAATATCTGGAATACTACTTTGACGAAGCGCAAACGACTGAATCATAGTCAATTACACCGACTTAAAAATTGTGACACCTACATAACCATCACAGATTTGTTTTTTTCCCCCTACACTAACAAATTTAAAAGCACACAATTGTCTACTATGCCTTTGTATGCTTTAGAGTTGCAGTTTCTGCTAATTGGAACCTGGGGACCCAAACCTATTGTTTTCTAAAAATGACAATACAACTCCTGTAGGAAAACACTAAATTAATAAATGAAGAAAGAATTCAAAATAATTGTACATAATAATTGAGTTATAAACAATTAAACAGACTTAACACTATTCACTTATTCACTTAGGGCATCAAAATTAAATTAGATTATAAATATCTGGAATACTACTTTGACGAAGCGCAAACTGAATCGAGTTAATAGCATATGTACTTTCTGATAATTGTCAATTACACCGTATGACTTAAAAATTGTGGACACCTACATAACCATCACAGATTTGTTTTTTTCCCCCTACACAGTTAACAAAAATTTAAAAGCACACAATTGTCTACTATGCCTTTGTATGCTTTAGAGTTGCAGTTTCTGCTAATTGGAACCTGGGGACCCAAACCTATTGTTTTCTAAAAATGACATGGCCCTGTGCAGGCTTATCTGATGTAATAAAACACAAGATCAAGGGCAAAAGCATTGTTACAAATGATTGCAACAGGAAAACAGCTAAATTAATAAATGAAGAAAGACTATGGAAATAAACAAAAATGCAATTGCATCGATTCATAATAATTCAGCTATATATATCCTTCAAATATTTTATAAAAAAATCCCTGTACACAATGAGATTCACTTCCTTACTTCAAAATGACTTAACACTATTCACTTATTCACTTAGTTATGCCACGTCACTCACCTGGATTAACTGCAAAATTAAATTAGATTATATTAACTGTTTTAGGGAATTTAGCATGGTGGCCCGTCATTCTTCCCTATACTCTTTACAGTAAGTTGGAAATTGTATATGGTGTCTATTAATGCAATAATATGAACTTTTTGCTTTCCTTGAAATCGGATATTAATATCGGTTAAAATCCCTCTCTCTCTATTATATATATATACTATATATATATATATATATATATATATATATATATATATATATATAATGTATATGATTGTCTTAAAATAAGGCTATGCTGCATTAAAATGTGCCTTGACAATAAACTACATCTCCTACAATGCATGCGACTACGTTACCCATGAAGTGACGGTGTCCTGCCACTAGATTGCATTGTGTTCCACATCACGCGATTTTTCCAACAAGTGGAATTTCTTATAGATTTTCCCAAAATGCCCCGGAAGCAAAACATTAATGCAGATGGAAGGCACTTCCAAAAAAGAGGGCAAGAGAATACGTTTGTGCTTCATGGAGCAAAAAAACCTGTCTTTGTGTTATGATGTGGTGTCGCTCATCAAAGACTATATACTATCTTATAGTTACAGCTCGCCCTTTGAGGACAACCATAATGCTGATGTGACCCACGATGACAATGAGTTTCACACTCCTGCTCTAGACAGGCAAAGGCTATACATACACTGGTCAAACTGGCCAGCAGAGGGAACAAACGCTTCACAAATTACTGCAACACTGCAGCCTCACATACACAAACAAACACAATTTGCAGTGTGTGTGTATGTTTGTGTGTGTGTGTTGGGGGTGGTTAGGTGGCATTCAGATAAAATTTCGATGCCTGTGTGACAATAGCGTCGAATCATTCACATGGCAAAGGTGCAGTAAAGAATGTTACTTCGCTAGTACAACACACACACACACACACACACACACACACACACACACACACACACACACACACACACACACACACACACCTATAAAAGAAAAATATTTTCATTGTCCCTACCGACACACACTATACCAATCACCTAATTATTAAAAGAAGAAATAATTAATGGAACCTGGCACCACACACACACACACACACACACACACACACACACACACACACACACACACACACACACACAGACATACACATGGATACACACAGGCATACACAAAGCCCTGTATTTGTAATTGGAACCCAATGCCATCTTGCCACTGTTCACAGCAAGTCTAAAAGTAAGACAAGTTGCTTAGAAGCACAGAAACACAAAGGCAGACACACCTATAGTGACACACAATGACACGCACCAGAAGAAAGACATGAGAGAGTAGAAACAAAGACAATGTCAGAGTTGGAGATGTAGTGAGAGGTTAGGGGAGGAAGACATGATGTGATGGAGGTAATGGCAGTTATTTACCAAAGATGTGTAGCAATGGTTTTTGTGAACATGGAATGGCATGCAGATAATGACAGACTATGTAGTAATTTAGGATTCACTGCAATATCATAGATCAGATCAAGCACTGATACAAGTGAAATTGATTATTCTGTTTTAATTGCATGGAAATAATCTCACCGGCCCCATCTTTTTCTAACTACTTTCATACATGAAAAAGATTTGGCAGGTGTAATGTTTTAAATGAAGTATCATACATGAAACAAAAGTATTTATGCAACACCAGGCAATAAAATGAAGGCATCAGTTCTGCATTTCCTACAATACAACTGTTTTTTCAAATCCCTTGTTTAGAACAAAATGAATGGCGTCATACAGAGGAAAAGAAACTGTTACGGACATGCGTGCAGTACAATTAGACATGGAAAGACTCGTCGCTTGTGAATAGTCATATAGATTGATGAGTACCTTTCCATTCTGAACAAATCATCACAGCCTTATCTCAAGCCCTGATTTAAAATTCCATACACAATCCTAAACCCAGAGAAAATTGGTTCTGCTTCCTCGCATGATGCGTTTTTAAAGATTCATTTGCGACCATACTCAGTAATATTCAACTCATCAAGTCGTCATTATAACAGAATGCGGGGCAATTAATGAGCACGGATCAGCTGGGGTTTCTGTAATGTCACAATTTTTAATTATCCGAATTAATCTGTTTAAATTCGAATCTCTTTTATTTCGACAGCACTTTTAACAATAGATAAACATCCCAGAGCAGCTTTATGGAAAATAAATGGATTACAGTTTAGCATCAAAATTTAGACCTGGGAACTGGATCGAATGACGAGCAGGTAGCATGGCGAAACTCAAAAGGAAAGGAAACTGCTTACTTATTTTAATGACATGCATTATGGTTCCTAAATCCATGGACAAATGTATAACAAATCCATGGTAGCAAACTATTACATGAAATAATACAGGGAAAGAAAGAAAATTCACCTAAAATGTCTAATGAATAGGAAAAATAAAAGTCTGTCAGTTATGACAAGGGGGATGAAACAATCTATTAAACTGAATGAAGACAATATGTGTGAGGATATACAAATCAAAAAGAAAAGGCTCACACCCTGGTCAACTCCTTGTGATTTCTCTTGTATGTAAATTTGCTATATTATTCACTACCAGGTTCAGCTGAAAGGACAATTTCTGTGAGCAAATCGCGTTATTAATGCACCAAGCACACGCATGAGTCAGACCAATTCATGAGTCAGACCAATTCATGAGTCAGAACCTGGCCAAAGAACGCAGCTAAGTGCTAAGGTTTCAAGAATACAAAGGTGCTGAGTCATGATTTGTCAGGGCTAACAGGTGGCGCAAAGATCAAGAAATAGCTCAGGCTATGGGTCAGTGAGTGGACATTTGAAATACCATCGATGTATTCACTCCTAAGGCGGTTCACGAACTCAGCATTGACCATCATTAGATTGCGAGCTCAACCTGATCTAAAGCATTTGTTTTTGTCCTGCTGAAAAATTGTGTTTGTTCTGCTCTTCTGTGGAGATTATACATTAGCAAAACTACTTCGTGCTAATTCCTCTTTTGGGTGGGATTTAATATCAGGTAATGGCGCAGGCTGTCTGAAGACAGCATGACCGCTAATCTGACGGTATAGACACAAAAGCCTTGTAGCTTTTAAGACAGCTTGAGGTTCACATGTAACGCAGATATGCTGCTGCTTGCACTAGCATTTGTGATAGCCACACAGCTAGCCTTCCCACCGTAAACATTGTCCCACCTTGTTTTAAGTTTATCCACACAGCTTTGGTTCCCAGCGTTCACTCCCGGACAGGCAAATCTTATGTACAACCAGATGTACAAATTCCACACATGTCTGATATGCAGCCGTATGCAAATTCAGTAGCTAATGCCACTGAACAACCGTCATAGCAGGTATAATGCTTCCACTGGACATTAAATGCAGAGACCGTGATATTTTTCTCGCTTATTCGTACCAGGGGGCCAAGTGTCCAGGTAAAGGAATATACACAGGTCAAGATAGGAGCTCTGTGAAGTCTGGTTGGAAGCTGAGAGATCTAACCAAACAAAGAAAAATAAAAGCTAAACAAAGTTTTACTGCATTATGTTGCCATTTTCACATGCCCAATAGTTTAGAGCTCTTACCTCATAGTTATAAGCATTACCTCATTTTGAGGCAGCAATAATGACACTTCATGTTAGGAATATATACACACACATGGTTATAGCGTCTCATTCTTTGCAAGGCCATTGTCAATACATTTACAGCAAATCTCCTTGCATGCTGAGTGAATTTATGTATAGGAATCCATTAACCTTCTATATCAAGTAAGGACAGACAGTATGTATCACCCCACAGTGAACTTAAAAACATTCATGCAAGATCTAAATTTTTTTCCCTTTAACCTTAGGGTGTCCTCGGAACCCTTGATATTTGATCGTAACGTATGCATCTGCAATTAAATCACACGTTTTGTATCACCAGAGCCTCATCAGGGCAATCCACCTGTCCGGATTATCGACAATGATTTCCCTCACACCGCGCACTATTCCATTCAATGTTATTCGACTTTCACACCTGATTCACAGTTCTGATTTCCGATACACAATTACAACGTTGTGTGTATACGTATACTTATGGCTCAGTCTTTCGTTTGTCTTTCACGGTTGCTACTGGTCCTTGTTTTGGTTATGACTTATCTCGTACCCGCAACTGCTTCTTTCAGATTGCATAAACTATCCGTCATGCAATATAAACACAGGTGCATGCAAGTGCGGTTTTACTAGTGGTGAGAAAAATGTAAAATAAAAAAATATATCTAATAAAATTTTCTTGTTCTCCTTTTTGCTGCCAGAGTAGTCTTGACCCATTGAGCATTAACAGAATTAATTTCTTCAGCATTATCTCATTTGTTGGATCGGAACACACAGGCCAGCCTCCACTCCCCACGTTCATCAATGAGCTTTGGTCACCCATGACCCTGTCAGTGCTTCACCCTTGTTCCTTCCTGAGACCACTTTTGATAGATAGTGACCACTGCAGACCAGGACACACCCCACAATATCTGGAAATGCTCAAACCCAGACGTTCAGCCATCACAATTTGGTTCGTGTCAAACTCACACAAATCCTTACACATGCCCATGTTTCCTGCTTCAGGGACATCAGCTTTGAGAACGAAATGCTCAGTTGCTGACTGAAACATCCCACCCACTAACAGGTACCATGATGAAGAGATAATTATTCTCTTTACTGATCATAAAGTTATAATATCATACTGTTTGGTGTCAAAAATATCATGATCTCCTCATGACTGTATAAAAATGAAAAATAATCAAAATGAACTCTCTCAAAATGATTTCCATCACATATTTTGTAGGAGAAGAAATAAATATATAAATTAAGCTTCTGTGCTGAACTATTTGTTCTCATTTGCCATGGCTAATTCATGAACCACACGAATGTTGTGTCCTATAGTTTAAAGATGGTGTGTGTGTGTGTGTGTGTTTGTGTTTGTGTGTGTGGACCTCATTGTCTCTGTCCTTCTCCAGGAAGTGGCGAGCGACATGGCTGGGCAGAATGTTGCGGAGCATATTCTCGTTGTGTTCCCGCAGCTCCCGCATTTCGTTGATCTCCTCCTTCGCCTGTACTCGCCACAGAAAGTCCAACCGCGCCGTGTATTCCAGCTAAACAGAGAAAGACATGAAGGCAGAGGGAAAATAATATGAAACTTAATGTGGTATCATGTGGAAACCTCAATGTGGTGACACTACATCACACGCATACACTGATACGAAAATATTAACAACTAAATCTACTAAATAAGGAGATAGTATAAGCTGGATGGATGTACGCATGTATACATGAGTAAAAGAGTATAAATGCATCAGGTGGGTGAAAATTACATTATATTAAGTTTGCAAGAACCTCAATTTTGTCTGATTTACGATATTTTAGGGATGCAGCTCTTTGTACAGAATAGTTGTGAGGTTTTGCATACAACGAGTACAATTTGCAAAAACACCATGTAAATCAATATCTTCTAATTGATTTGTTGTCACATAATATAGGAACACTCTTACCACATGTCTACAATCTCACGCGATTCCATTATATACACCGTATAGAAAATATTGCATCAATCTTTCAATAGATGGAGACATTCTGCCTCTTTGTTGTTGTTGTTGTTTTTTTCCCCAGTCAGTCCCTGATTTGCTAGACTATTTATACCTCCTCATTTCTTTGTTCAGTGCTCAGGCCTTGTGTTCCACTGTCAATGCCTTCATTAGTCATTTGTCTAGCAATTTGGGATCTCAGTGAATTTTGCCTGATTTGGACTTTTTAGTTGATTTCTGGTTGCTTTTAATTTTAATGTCCTGGGGGTTTTTCTGCATTCGAGTACAGTATTTAACTTCTGTTCAGAGTCACAACCCTGTTATAGGCCTTAACTATTTCTAACATAGTTCAGATATTGCAGAAAAGCTCTACATATTCCCACAAACGCACTCTCTCAAAAGTTCTTCCTTGAAGAACAAACATCTTGCCATCTTTCTTGGAAGTGCCTTCAATACGCATTTTTCGCTCCCTGGACATTTTGGGATAATTTCTGGAAAATTCCGCTTGTTGGAAAAACAGTATACGCTGTTGTGTGATACACTGCAACCTAGTGGTGGGATGTCATCACTTCACGGGTAACATAGTCGCATGCATTGTGGGAGGTGTAGTTTATTTGTCAATGGATGCTTTACTGTCATACACCTTTTGGGCTCTTGCGGGTCACATAAAACAATGTGGCCCGCGGGATTTAAGTATGACACCACATATATTCCCACTAGAAATGATTTTCAGTTCTGCTCACCAATTTCTTTTTCCCCAACAGTAAATTAAGCACAACACATAACACCATTACAAAAGACTGCACCAATTGTTTATATCTAAAAGCTGGTGTCATCATAAGTAATATTTTTAGCGTAATCATTATTATTATTATTATTCTCTGTATCATGGGTCAGCAGTGGTGCAGTGTTGAACTCTGCAAGTTTTTCATTTTGGAAACAGTCATTAATTATTTAGTTGCTTTAAGAGTCTTGTTTGGAAGCAGTACAGAGTGTAACACAATCTGTCACTTCGAGTCTCAGACGGAATCTGCAGCCTTTCCTGTTGTGGGTTCAATGCAAGGTCATGGACTTCTCTACAAGAGCAAAATGATTGATTCATTATTTATTCATTTAAACCTTTGTAAAAAAAAAAGAAAAGAAAAAAGAAAAAAAAAAAAAAAAAGAAACAAAAGAAATGAATTAAAGGATTAAATGGGGCATATGCGATAAGAGCATCCGGTTAAAAAGCTTTCAGGGCTTTATTTGTGACTACAGCAGTGCTGGGCTTTGAGGGCCATTCTCTAAAAATATGAAATGTTTTCATATTTTAATCATTTCAGTCAAAGGAACAACATGCAATTTTCACATGACATGTTGCCAGGGGTCCAAGGAATTTGCTATGAACAGCAGTGTTCTAGAAAGTATACAGTAACATCTGCATTTTTATGCCTTCTGATTGGATGGTCAGAGAGCTTGTGTGTGTGTGTGTGTGTGTGTGTGTGTGTGTGTGTGTGTGTGTGTGTGTGTGTGGATTTGATAGATTTTTATTCATTCCAAATGGCTGACTGGAGAAGAAAGATGGACTTTTAAAGAAAGAAATGATCACAGCAAACGTGGACTAAATGTGGAACGAGACATTCAAAATGTACATACTAATCTTAAGGTTAGGTGTCCACAAACTTTTGCCCATGTAGGGTATTCTATCACATTCTTTGCCTTTCTTTTGCTTTCTCCTTCATCCTCTCTTGCGCTCACTCTTTTCAATCCCGTTCCCCTTCCTGTTACTGGTTTACTGCTGTTTCATTACCCTGCAGGTCCTATATTGATCGCTGAAATCAAATACCGTAATTCACTAGAGTGAACTTAAAAAGCATGCTGTTTGCTCCGTTTTTCTCCAAAGACACACACATACACACACACACACACACACACACACACACACACACACACACACACAGTCCCTTACAACACATGACCTTATAAATGCAAAAAGGAACAAAAAATTGGACATAAATTTTGTGTGTGTGTGTGTATAGGGCCTCATAATAATACAACATATGAAAAAAGTGACATGTAATCGTACACATGTAGGTGTAAATATAGAGTTCTTTGCAGTAACTCACAGTATTTGTGTGTGTGTGTGTGTGTATGTGTGTTTCCCTCACCTGTTGTCCATGATAAAATACAGCTAACAGGAACATTGCCATCAGCAGTAAAGATGTTCTCTTGGTTCCCAGAAAACATTCGCTGTTGTTGGGGTAACAAGATAAAAAGCATCATCAGTGGGATCTATTGGATTCTAAAGGGCAAGAGACACACTGAAAGTCTTTAAAATTTTGGTGTGGCTTTGAAAAAAAAGTAATGATGTTTATTTTTAACGTGTGCAGTTTTAATGAGGTGCACGTACGGGTTTACCTCTGGTTGGTGAAGCCATCGTATTCGGTAATGGTGTCATAGCGGGTGAACAGTGAGTGATAGAAGGCTTCGGTCAGGAGGGAATAGATGGCGATCATTAGCAGTAGGATGGCCAGTTTCAGGACAGAGTTTAGGCGCAGGAACACGGCACACGTCACCATGGCCAACACGCCCGTAAACACGAAATACTGGACAAAATAAAAGCCAGAATCATGAGCAAATTATATTCTAGACACGTCTTATCCAATGCATATCTTTTCATAATCATATTGTATATTACTATATATATAACATATATATATGTATAAATATATGCACTCTGCACAATGACCATAAATTTGATTGTATTGTATTGTACTGTAATGTACTGTACACAGAGGTGAATACAAGTCAACTTGAAGATGGACATATTTGGAAAAACACATTTTTTTCTTCTAGTCATTCAAGGTTACAAGAATTTCTATCCAGTACGCAACATTCACTTTTAATAATCCGTTCTCTACTCCAGGCTTTTAAATAGATACACCATTGTGTTTCTGAGCTGATATTTCAGTTATCTTTGCACTGAATAAACCACAGGGAGAACACACCTCTGGGTAAAGACAGCCGGGAATGGATGCCGAGGCATCGAATGTGCCGTTCCTGAACACGTCCCAAATCGATTTATCAACATTACACCATAGCTGGAGAGAAACAGAAAGAGAACAGTGTGTATTATAAAGACCTTCGACTAAAATGCCCTTTCAGATTTCAGACTGCAAATGGACACCAGTGACATACGATTTTTGACATACTTGTCAAAAATACATATACATATTTTGACATACGATCAATAATTATTATTATTATTATATATTTTTTTTAATAATAATATTATTATTTTAATACTTTTATAATTTTTAGAGTATTAGAATAAAAAATAGGTATATATATACTGGAATGTGTTTTAACCGGATATGAAAAAGGATGAGGTGCATGAGGTGTTTATAGTGTGTGTGTTTTTGTATGCGTGCATGTTTGAATGCTTGTGTGTGACAACTTACAATGTTTATAATGGCTGCCAGAAAGTTGATGAGAATGGAGAGGAGGATGATAACGTTCCGCGCCGTGTACGTCTCGTTCACCCAGCAGCACGCCTTGCGCAATATTAACGGCAGACACTTGTAGTCTTCGGCTGTCGTCACGACGACCAGGCAGCAGTGCAGCAGGATAAGGACAGAAAACTGGATCACCATGGTCAGCATCCTGCACAAATATCACCGACACACTCAGAGTTCCTGCCTTGCAGAAGTGTACTGCGTGTGTTCAAGTTACCCCTTTAAACGTCTTTTTAGACGTCTTTTCTACGTCCTGCTATTTATGCTCTCAAAATAGTAGGAATTGGGAATGAAAGTAAATGATAATGGAAATCCTGCAATGGCTATAATATAACACAAAATCTTAAAGAATTAAGATAAAAAACAAAGGGCACCACAATGTTGGATTAAGGATTTAAATTTTACTACAAATTAGTAACATATATTTTGACATTTTAAAAAGTAAAATTTTCATTTGGATCTTTTATAATCTTTTTTATTTGGTATACATTTATTATACAGCCTTCAGCCTACATTTATGATAACCTCAATCATTATTTAGTAAATATTACCAGTATTGCAAAGTATTACCGGTATTACCAGTATTTTTGTCAAGATAAAGACATATAAAGACAAAATATATACAGTGATATATAGTTTATATTATATATAACTGTGTATAACTGGATTTTATTTGTTGGTTTGTCTGTTTACTAATGTATTTATATATAAAATATTTAACTTCACATACTAATTATTTTCAACTAAAGAGTAAATTTGTTCATTTTTAAGATTACCAAGAAGGATTTGATTGTAAAATTCTGAACACAGAAATTGATCATGTATTTTATATTAATGTAAAATGTTTTTGTTGTTGTTGTTTTGTTGTTAAGTTGGTATGAAACAATAGAAAGTCACACTGTGTATTTTTTAAGTTTTTTTACCTTGCAGATGGCAGCAGGCTCTGGATCGCCGTGATGAAGATGAGCACAATAAAGGCACACACCAGATTCGATTTAAACACCTCGTCCCTCATTTGAGAATACTGCGGGGAAACACACACACACACACACACACACACACACACACACAAACACGCATAGTTACAGGGCTGCTAATTCACATAGTATTGAAGGTCAACCGGCATAACTGTGTACATATAAGAGAGTGGATATGTGAATCTCTCTCACACATATATACTACACACTACACACTTCACACAGACACGCACAGAAAAAGAGGGACAGAGGCACTTCTGAGAGAAGGATATGTGATGTCGAGGTTGGAGGCAAGGCGGAACAAACCAATTAACTGCAGAGTAGCCAGACACAGCAGGGGAAGGCAGCTCAAGGTCAACTCAAGTACACAAAGCAAAAGCATAATGTGAGAGGGGGAAATGCAACGGTAACTGGCTCATGAGTAAACAAAGGAAGGAACAGTTCATCAAAAGTTAACCATCACTGGTCAACAGAGATGATCCTGTTTAATCATGGTTCAGGAGATGTCCACAATCCCGGCGCTAGACCAGCTAGGTTTGCATGTGTGTTATGCACCAGTGTGTTTGTGTGTGTGTGTGTGTATGTGTGTGTGTGACAGGAAAGCTCCTCACACACAACGCCCTTTTGCTTACTTATGAGAAACGAATTAGGGCAAAAGATGGAGGTTAAAGAAAGAGAAAAGACGGAGCACTGAGAGAAAAGCAGGAATGATGGAGGAGGAAGAGGAGGGCGGAGTTATGAGCCGGGGTAGCTGGCTACCTTGTGCTCCAGGACGGCTTCTCTAAACGTAAGAGAGAAAGGGATGATGTGCTGTCGTCGGAGTTTGTCTCCGCTGCGCAGCGCGACGGTGCTCTGCATGCGCGTGTTAATTTCCTGCGAGCCGGCGCGCACATGCAGCGCCTGGGCCAGATGGTTGGGGAGCAGGTTTATGGAGTGACGAGTGAGAGCAGCCAACGTCTACAGAGGGAAAGCACATGCAGCCTCCATGAGTGTATGGAAGAAGAAGGGGAGGTGGTGGGGGTTGCGGGGGTTTGTCAGGGTGTATTTGTGTGTGTGTGTGTGTGTGTGTGTGTTTTTCCTTTCCTCGTTTGTGCACTCGCGAGCTAATAAAGCAAGAGAGCGATGACTCACTGTGGCTTGTTTCATCGAAAGACAACAAAAATATCTCCACTAGTTTCGCCCTAGTCAACCTCAACCGGTACAACAAGAAGAAATTTCTGGAAAAGGGAGACTCGCTGGAGCTGACAAAG
>JACRUU010000001.1:13529371-13719371 GCA_030449085.1 Kryptopterus vitreolus | reverse complement strand
CCTTGAACCCTTTGCTGAAGAGTTTTTATCTAGGAGAAAAGCTTTCGAAAATGTACCATCTAATGGCACCATTTTGGGTCAAGGTGTCTTCCTCAGGACATCTCAGGGAGTTTTCTCCTCTCACTCATTACACATCAACCTACAATTATAAAGGACAAACTTATACGCACTAAATCTATAGAGTCTTTTTTTATAAGAGCTGATGCTGCGAAAGCTGCTTTGAGACAATCTCCACTATACTATACTAATTAAACGGAAATGAACTGAATTTACATTTATTGCATTTGGTCGAGGCATTTACCCCGAGCAACTTACAATTATCTCATTTCAGCAGGCATGTGTCAAGAGCCTTGCTCAAGGGTCCAGAAGTGCTCGCAACATCTTAACCTCTGATCTACCACTTATTACACAATGCATGATGTCTATAATGCGCCACCATCTTGCCGTTATTCAAAGCTTCTTTAACAGTTCCACAGCACCGAGATCCTTCACTGTAACTGACCTGCACTGTTCTATTACAATATACCACTATAATAATAATATCCTAATAATATTCTTTATTGGTCACATATACATTACAGCACAGTGAAATTCTTTTCTTCGCATATCTCAGCTTGATGTTGGTAGTCGGGGTCAGAGCGCAAGGTCAGCCATGATACGGCGCCCCTGGAGCACAGAGGGTTAAGGGTCCTTCTCAAGGACCCAAGGGCGGCAGCTTGGCCATACCGGGGCTCCGATCAGCAGCCCAGCGCCTTAGACCACTGAGCTACCCCCCCCCCCCCACCCCCCAGAGATCAGGGGAGAGCGCAAACGCAGTAAATTATGCAGTTGAGATTCCGACTATTGGAATACGCAAGGGTCAGCACAACCGGAGTGCAATGGTTGAGCCTTGCCCTGGGTGAACCACCTTCTTGATCATGGTATCTCCCCTGCCAGGTAAGTATGTAACTGCTATGTAACCTTTGTCTTTCCGTCATCAATCTCAAACAGTCAGCAACCTGGTAGCCCTTTTCTGGCCAACTAGAATGGTCTAGATCATTTCACAACTACAATCATATTAAAGCTTTTTATAATAAAGCATAGCATTTACATGAATCAGCCGGAACACTGAAAACCATGGACAGGTCCAGTCAATGACACTGATTATAAACACACTCAGACGTGCAGGCTCACACACAAAGTCATCACTTCAGTGCATAAACAGTGAATCAAATTCACAGAAACACACAGAAACATAGTCTAGTGTAGAAAAATGAGGTTGTGAGGAAAAAGAACCTAAAACTGTGCAAAAGTTTTCGGCAGGTGTGAAAAAAAATGCTGTAAACATAGAATGCTTTAAAAAATGGAAGTGTTAATCATTTACTTTCATCAATGAACGAAATGCAGTGAATGAACAAAAGAGAAATGGAAATCAAATCAATATTTGGTGTGAACACACTTTGCCTTCAAAACAGCAGGAATTCTTCTACTTGCACAGGTCTTTGTGTATGTAGACGTTCTCACATCCTTCTGTCTCTACATGTAATCCCACACACACTCCATGATGTTGAGATCAGGGATTCTTGTTCTTCTTTATGCTGAAGACTTTGGCTGGGTCGTTGTCTGGCTATATTTCTCAGCGATGAGAACACCATTAATCCTGACCAGATCTCCAACTCCATATGCAGAAATGCAGCCCCAAACGTTCAAGGAACTTGATTCACTGTTTCCTGCAGACACTCATTATTGTACCTCTCTCCAGCACTTCGACGAACAAACTGCCTTCTGCTACAGTTAAATTTATTTAACATTTCGACTAATCAGTCCAGAGCCCCTGCTGCCATTTTTCTGCACCCCAGTTTCTATGTTTTTGTGCACATTTGTGTCGCTTGGCCTTGTTCCCAAGTCGGAGGTATGGCTTTTTGGATGCAACTCTTCAATGAAGAGCACTTTTGGCCAGGCTTCTCCAGACCGTAGATAGGTGTACCTGGATCCCACTGGTTTCTGTCAGTTCTGAGCTGATGGCACTGCTGGTCATCTTCTGATTTTGAAGGGTACTAAGCTTGATGTGTCCTTCATCTGTTGCACTAGTTTTCTAGTGCAACACAAGTTTCCTTGGCCGACCACTGCGTCTACGATCCTCAACATTGCCCGTTTCTTCGTGCTTCTTCAAAAGAGCTTGAACAGCACATCTTGAAAACCCAGTCTGTTTTGAAATCATTGTCTGGGAGAGACCTTGTTGATGCAGTATAAGTACTGTCTTTAATGAAAGTGTCTTTCACAACCTCACCTTGCAGAGTTTAGCTGTTCCTGACCCAGTTTAAAGCCTCCTCCTACACAGCTGTTCCTGTTTCAGAACATAGCTGGGTTTCACCTGACTATGATCCTCCAAAATCCCTGACTTTGTGCAAGTGTAACTATAAGAATTGATACTTTTTGAATGCAAAAGGTAATAATAAATAACACCAAATATTGATTGAAATATTTATTGAAATATTGATTTAGATTTTTCTATATATTGTAAACCGACAAAAATAAACAATCAGAATTTATACTCCTGAAAGCATTCATTGTTTAAAGTATTTTTTCAAATATGCCTAAAACATTCGGGCAGTACTGGCACTGTTCTTTGATTTTTGGCAAACTTTGGATATTCCTACACAACTGGTTCAAAAGATATAAATATATATATATATATATATATATATATATATATATATATATATATATATATATATATATATATATACCCTTCCCTAACGCAACCCTCCACATTGGTCTGGGATGGGCACTAGGAATGCACTGGCTTGTGCAACCTTAATATCTGGGTCAGATTGAGCAAACAGGGGTTAAGGGCCACACTCAAGGACCCAAAAAGAGTATGGAAAATGTGAAAAATATTAATTCAAGCTACATTTAGCACTGATAAATAAGTGTAAGTAAGTAAAGTGTTGTCAATGCTCTGGTCCGAAACCAGAATGAGAAAATACGATTTAATTTTACGTTTAGACAAACATTGTGTCATTCAACATTTAATTGCGATTAATCGTTAATTAATCCCAATAATCACATTATTATCTGTTCTAAATCTACCTTAAATGACATATGGCATAGCTTACACGTTTCGCTCACATTATTTATTTCTTTTTGAACAAATCTTTAACTTGACTCACAAGAACGAGAAGTGTGATTTGTTCATTTTCTACTGACAAAAGAGTCACAAATTCATGTGACAATACGAACTAAACAATTTTTGAATTGAGCTAGTCAAAGTTTGTTTATGTAATGTGTACATTGAGGGATCTGTTTACGTAACTTTTATTTAATTCTGATCAGGAAAAAAAAGGATTCTTTAATATGGATGCACGGGATTAAAAAAACTGAGTCGCTAAAATGCTATGATACTCCCATCATTAGTGTAGATTTTACCAATGGCCATGAAAGAGCTACCAGAATACTATTTCAGAAATAGTAAAGCTGCAGGAAAGTGCACATGCAAACGCTTTATATATAAATGCAATTAAGAGCCTAAAAGGGATGCATACACATGAACCTGTTATAACAGAGCTCTGCCACTGCTTTCACACAGTTGCTGGTTGCTATGTAACCGGTACATGGCAAGTCCTAAACACTACCTCTGAGAGTCCAGAATGTGAAACAGTGTAATATTTCCGAATGAAAAGCTTCAGTTTGGAACGCATTAGTTCTAATAGGACAGTAAATCCTAATAATTTAGTAGATTTATTTGGCTTTTTGTATACTTCTAAGAGGCAGAAGGAACACGATAGATTGCTTAAATGAAGAAAATAGTGTTTTCGCGGGGATAAAAATAGTGCCGTTAGAAACGGTTCGGTGTAAACAATTTGCCACCTGGATCACAAGCCCCAGTGCAAATGTACGAGCCGCAGCCCAGCCGCTCTGCCCCCGTAGCCGTACATACTGCTGCTGTACTGCCGCTGATTGCTGTACACCGTCCAATTAGAGCGCCGCTCAAGACTCTACATAGCCAGCGGTGTTCTGTCGACTGTGGAATTTTCTACATTACTGCTACAATCCAGATGCCACATATCAAACATTACTTATTTCCATTATACTGATTTCTTTTGTCCAGATAACTATACTTACCTACACAAAAGCAAGAAAATACTCTCTTACAGAATAAAACAACATAAACACTAGTATCATTCCATTCAAACACAAAACACTACATGCTTTACATACTGTATATGTAGTATATGTGAAATATTCCTCTGCTGGAGAGTAAGTGTCACTTGGGAAAAGATATTTCCTATATCTGATATAAAAATAAATAGAAAATCAGATAAAAAATCCTATATCTGATATAGGATTGTTTTAGGGTTTGATCATATTGAAAGTGCCTAAGATGTCTGAGTCTTCATTTTAAAGCTTGAACTTGAAGGATGTCTGGTACAAATCATAAATAACTACTATTAATAAATCACCATGCAAACAAGCTTGAAATGTACTCAATGGCTGGGTTGTTTCTGGCTTTATTTAGACCATGAAAAGTATTTTAGAGTACTGTTTTCTTTAGAGGAGCTAAAATAGCCTAAACATTACAGAACAGAACATGTCAGAGCAGGTGGTGCAACATGTGGAGGTGGTAGCTCAGTGGTTAAGACATTGATCTCTGGACCAGAAGGTTGGAGGTTCAAATCCCAGCACCAGCAAGCTGCCACTAGTGGGCCCTTAGTCCTCAATTTGTAAGCCTCTCTAAACGTAAAACCTATCATTTATTTACTTATATACCGTCTTTTTCGACTTGGTTCCATGCTATAAAGCATGACATAACTTATGAACTGTATCCCGATGATTGATGTAGAAACAGGGCTGTTAAAATCATCAAGGACTCTTATCACCCTAGTAACTGTCCAGTTAGCCTGCTATTATCTGCTAAGCGCTTCCGCCGTCTGATGGCTAAGACGTACCATCTGACTTCCCATCCAAAAAAAATTCTCATGACCATTTCTATTCTATTTGGTCTGTTTTCCCCTTTGTATTCCCTTTTCACACCTAAATATAATGTCACTTTTTTATATACCACCTTATTGTTTATAATATATTTTCTTCTCTTGCCCCTTTTTCTCCTCTTATTCTTATTATTTTATACTTGCTATTTATACTAACGCCTGACCGCCTTTTTGTTCCTCTGCGTATACTTCTCCGTATAACTGTGACGTAAAAACCTCGATGCCACCGAACACGTCCCTTCACTGATAATCTCGAACCTGACACTGAACTTTTTTTTTTTTTGGTTTGTTTGTTTTTCAGAAATGAGTCATCTGTAATATTCTAAAATTTAGCATCCTTTTGTAGTGAGTACACATGCTAGGAGGAGGGAAACGCAACCGCACTCTATAGTAAAGAATTCCGACGTCTGATGTTTTCCCCCAGCCATATTGATTCTTTCCCGTACTGTTACCACAAAGTTCCACAACTCTACAGAAAGATTTTGACGCCTTTCAATTTTCCCTTCACTAGAAAACACACTCGTTCCAGAGTAGCCATGCATCTGAGCATTAGATCTATGACAATATGGTTTACATAGTAATAATAATAATAATAACAGTCTTTATTTGTCACATATACATTGCAGCTCAGTGAAATTTATTCTTCACATATATGCAGTCAGAGCGCAGAGTCAGCCATGGTACAGCACCCCTGGAGCACAGATGGTTAAGGGTTTTGCTCAAAGACCCAAGGGTAACCCCCGACCTTCCATTCAGTAGCCCAGAGCCTTAACCACAGAGCCTGCTATTGAGTTCAACCCTATTGAACACCTTTAGGATAAAATGCAATGCTGAATGCACCCCAGGCTTCCTTATCCTATATCGGGACCTGATTTTTAAAATGCCCTTGTGACTGAATGAGCATGAAGCACATTGCAAGCTCTAGGGGAACATCTTCCCGGTTGAGTGGAGGTTATTATGACTACTAAATGTGGAATAGAGTGTTCAAAAATGCATAGGTCTATATAGTGCTCATTTATATTTACACCTGTTCTGAAAGTAGACAAAAGTTAAATCACCCATTTGATTAGATTTTTTTGAAACATCTTAAAAAAACTCGCTCAAATGTGAGAAACTTGAGTCTTTAGATTGACGCTAATTGAAATATATTAAAATTAATAATTTTTTATTAGATTAACTCAAACAATAAATAGGCTTCTTTATCAAAAATGCCATTGCGAAGGTACACCAGCAGACCCTTAGATCGTCCAGATCACTGCCTTTTACAGCATTGCTTCCAAATGTATTTAGAGATGCTCACTGTGTATAAACCAGATCTTATTATGTAATATCTTCTAATAATCTTATATTTTCGTATTGCTATTTTCTTCTAGTGTTATTTATATACCAGTTACTTAAACAGAGCCCCAATTATTTTAGAATGAGAAATCGGTGTCACTGTGGAATGTACAAGTCACTCACATTCTGCTTGCCCACTATATTGTGGAACGGGAGCTCAGGACTCCATGTGCCCTCGGTAAATGTGGTGGTGGATGCTCTGTGATCTGATTGGTTGGTGGCCTCCTTCATGATATCCTCAGGCAGCGTGAGAAGACTCTCTTCAGGCTGCTTGATCAGGAACGTCTCGATGTTGTGTCGGCGCAAGAAATCGTTCCGGTCCTTGCCGTGGCCCGCCTCGACTTCATAATCTCCATTTAGACAATCCAGTGCTGCTTTGGAGATGTGGATCCGTCTGTAACATGACACGCAGGCCAGACATTTAAGCAACTAAAATGTACTTTCGATGATTTCATGATTGTCTGACAAAATGCGCAATTGACTTACCCTGGTATGCCTCCGGACTCAAGTTTATTGGCGATATCGACATCCCAGGACCACACGTCAAACTGCCATTTCCTCAGCCCCAGAACACCGCATAAGACCGACCCAGAGTGAATCCCGATACGCATGTCGATGTCATGCTTCGTACGTGAACGCACATACCTACGCACACAGACGATGCAGGCTCACATTCACAAAACATGTGAACAGGTACTGAAAAGCCAAACGCATAACCCCCAATTTCTACATGACCCAAAAGCAACACCTTATTGTAGAGAATAAACATGGATCATCAGTTGTTGGATGGGCTCCAGGATGACTGTACAGGTGACTCCTAAATCAGTGTGTGATCAGAAAACATATCAGCTCGACCGGCGTCAAGGGTTTGTTCTGCCCCCACTATTTGTTCTGCCCCCAAATAGTTTGTTGTGCCCCCATTAATTTCATATATAAAGAATAACTAAAATAAATTAAACATTGATATTTACATGGTTTTAATGTTATAAAAATGAGAAACTAGAGTTGATGTGTTAATTTTTTCTTGGAAATAAACCAGTGTCTGATTGGTTACGTGTTTTTTCCACAGTATTTTATGGATTGCATAAAATATGGATATTAGTGAATGGGAAATACCCCCTTCGTTGGAAGTCACAAGGCCCCCCACCCCTGTTAGTTGCAGCCTGGGTCGGCTCTGCATAACAGCATAATGGGTCACATTAAGTGGCCTGTAATTTCACCACACGTTAATCCCATTGCAACACAAATATACAGGACCATGAGCACCCAGTTCAATTTAGTTACAGCATTAAAAGCTAAAACTGAGATTACCTGAAAGATCTATTAAAGAGACAAGACAAATAAATGACTTGAGACTTTTTTCTTGTGAGCTAATAGATCATTCATTAATCTTAACTAGTTTTAGTAAACACCGTGTATATATATATATATATATATATATATATATATATATATATATATATATATATATATATATATATATATATATATATATATGTTAGCTTAACACATATAAACACATATTGTCCTTGCCATGACCCATCTCAACCCATTTATCTCATTTCGAAAATGCCAGTGCGATGCCAGAAATACTGCATGAATGATTTAGAAGTCTCATGATGATGTTCCAGATGTTAACGCCAATGTGTGTTGCCAGCATCACATGTTTGTAGGTTATGGTCCACATGTGAAGAGCAAGGGGTAATGCCGAACATAACTGGCACCTCTTGAAAGGGTGTGCTAATTTGGAACATTTCATGTGGCTCGCATCTGTGCACCCAAGGAAATGGAACATCATAGCCACATCTGCGCCAGAAGTGAGCCATTTTAGAAAGTTGATATTTGGGCAGAAAGGTTCCGGCCACTTGACTGTGGCCCATATGTGACTGACACACCGGTGGTACACAAATCTTATTCAAGTCTATGTAAAGGATACACTGCTTTTATTTAAAAAATAGTCCAATCCATACCAAGTGTATTATCTCTGTATCTGTCTATGTATACTTATAATACATAACTAACTTTTAAGCTAATTACTTCATCACTATCTGCTTACATCAGGCAATTTCTTTTGCCGTGTCAGTCTCATTGTGTCACATCTTTGTGCCAATCAATATTACATTGATTACAAAATGACACTGTGCTGCAGATGACCTTACATTTATTACATTGTTTGTGATTTAAACTAATCAATATCCATTCTCTCAACTACCATGGCATATTTTTGTGATTCTTGTTAACCTGGGCCTTTTGCCATCACGCCGTGCTTTTGCCATCAAGCCAGAAAATGTTTTAAAGTATAGCATGCATTATTTATTATTCAAAATATATGGTCAGTTTATTGAGGGTAGAGAATTAGTGCCATTTTTGTTTAACTTCACCAAATCCCATTTACCCAAATAATATATCTGTAAATACATCATATTTAATCAACAAATTAAGAGTATAAAATGATTAGATTAGATATTAGCCTTTAAAGATTAGATATTAGGCTTTATTTCCGTGCATGCTTCTGTGTGTAAGTGTAATATCTATTTACTTAGGATGGCTACAGTATGAATACATTTACTTGATCTTTTAGGTCAAATGCAGCTTACAAACATTAGTCAAACAATTGTTTGTAATTATGTAAATCTGTTATTGCGTAAACATATTTACACTGCGGATGATGTGTTTATTGTAATCTGATTTTCTCAACCCACAGGGCAGGATAACTACAGACAACTTTTACCTCCATCATGATCATGTAGATATAAATTAGTATGTCATTAGAAATATAATAATAATAATAATAATAATAATAATAATAATAATACATACTTTCATAATATTCTTACCTGGTTTTAAAAGCATGAATCCATTCTTTTGTCTCCTCCAGGTGTTTTTTTTTCTTTCTTTTTTTTTTTGACTTTCAATTAAAAAAAAATTTCCCCTTGACATAAATTGAAGCCAGTGATTACAAATCTGAGAAATCCAAGACATTGTTCACAGACAATGGAAACAGACAGCCATCCACTGTCCCCAATTAGCGTGGGCCAGTCTGAGTTTTTAATCATCCACATGATTCACGCTTAACTACAGGCTGCATGGCTTTGGCTTTCCAGCTATAAGCCAAATAAAGCTTATATATGCACATTGCATGCGGCCCATTCCACACCTATGTGTCCGTATATGTTCAGCAAACCACCGTACATCATCACCCCCGACTCCGACAGAGAAATTCTCAACATTTCTGGAGGTAATGTTGACATTTGGATAATAGATTGTGGACACCCTAATTAGTCATTCTCTGCACATGTTTTGGGAAGGTTTTACACCGGATTAACCCCTAGTCACGATTGTCACAAAATCGCATCCAACCTGATTTAATACATGTATTTCTCCAATGCCAGTTGATGCATATTTGACACGTACCATAGATCATATTGGAGACACTAACTGCACAATTATAGTATCTCTAACTATCTGAAAGCGAAAAACACACATGATTAATTGTTTTATTTGATTGTAAATAAATTCAGGCAACAATGCCTGAAGAACTAAGAACTACAGCACTACCTCCTCCTAAACTCCATCCAAAATTCAAAGCACCTTTCCGAAAAAAGTCTCCTCCCCTCCATAAAGCTCTTTAACCCCATGTTGCCTGAATTTATTCACAATCAAATAAAAAATGAATTGTGTGTGCTTTTGCTTTCACGCATCTACGATAATAGCGCCAACAGTGCCTCCCATATGATCTATGGTACGTGTCAAATATGCATCATCTAGCATTGGAGGAATACATACGTTAAATTGGCTGTGTTCGGGCTGGAAGTTTGATGCGATTTTGCGACAATCAAGGGGTTACAAGGGGTTAACCCGTTCCGGATGAGGGCGTCTGCCAAATTAATGTAAATTTTGTTTCCATTAAGCAAAACAAAAGAAGCCTTCAGAAGATCAGGACGTGAAGTCAGAAGACAACACCTTCCAATCCATCCCATGATGTGTATCAATGATCCAATCCATCCCAATTATGCTCAGTGTAGTCAGGGCTCTTTCAGTTAGAAAAGACCATGACCTTACTCTATGCACAGGGTGTCAGGATCTCCCGGGCTCACAGCAATCACTTTATAATAAAAGGACTGGAAAGACACTGAGACTATGCCAGATTATCTCACCGGCTACCCCATGATCCTGACATTCTCTTTCCCCCTTGCCTGCTCTGCTTCCTGTTCTGCCCTCTGGATTTATGGATTTCTTTTTGTGCCTGTTTCTTGCCCTGTTTGCTCGTGTTGCTGTTTGCTGGACTGGTTTTGGTTTTGGTCTCTCCCTGCATTGCCCTGTTTACCTGCTTTTGGCCCCCACGAATGGACGTAACGGACGTTAGCCGATGCACCACTAAGTACTTAATAACGTAATCTATTGTTCATCTATTTACAATACATGTGCGCTTGACTGTCCTGGAGAGACATAAAGGAACCCTTGTTCATGATGCTACCGAGTAGGTAGAATTCCAACGTTAACTGGGGCAAACACGTTATCGGTACAAAATTTTGGTCGCAAAACACGACGTTAACTGAAAACAGCATTAGCATAAAAAGACATTAGCCAAGGTAGCACTGTAAACATTTACTTTTGGCCAGTGATATCTTAGTTGCAGCCACACATTGGCAGAAAGCAAATACGCTATCTACAAAACGTTACCTGATAGTTTTGATCATGCTGAGACCCATTTCGACACAGCAGTGGGCATGATCCGGTCTGGGTTCAGGAAGGCCTGAGACACAGTAATAACAATCTCCAAGAATCTTTATCCTCAAACAGTGGTGCTCCTACAAGAGAGATGGAAAGAGAATGAATGAAACATGTACACACTTTAGCGAAAGGCTATTAAAAGTTAGGCATGCCTGAGAGATTTCACCCAGACAAACATATCTGTAAGAGTACTCCAGCAGTAACCCACCAACGTTTAATGATAATCTCATTGATATATATTGCTCATATTTCGCTGAGATGTTTACATGGACTCACAACTCTGTAAACAACTGTGCTGAAACAAAAGACAAGTTAGCGCTGCACGTCACTGCTAAACACTGCCACAATTAGCCGTGCTATGAGTCATAATTGCATGCTTCAGTCGCTAGCGCTAACTGATATAGCGCAATCGCCGAGTGAGATCTCAGTTCAAGGTACAAGGCGATCTATTCACAATAATACGACACTATGATACTCTGTAAAGTAAGTCAAATACATTACACATCTGGTACTAGTTAGATTTTTTTTTTTAAAACACGAAACAAATATTACCACAAAATTGAGGGTACTCAATCGTACAACGATCCTCACATACATCAGTATACTCTTTAAGGCTGAATGGGCACAAATCTCCACAACCACAATCCAAAATCTAGTGGAACATCTTCCCGGAGGACTGGAGGTTTATAATATCATTTACTTCCTTATACAGATCAGGCTAAGGGCCTTGCTCAAGAGCCCACTAGCGGTAGCTTGGTGGCAGTAGGATTTAAATCTTTCAGTCCAGAGGCCAATGCCTTAATAGGATACAAACATGAAAAAAACTCTTTTAAATATTATTTTCTGGATATAAAGGAATGTCTTTTTGGATAAATAATGCAGTATTATTATATTTCTACACCGGTGTCAAAAGGATTCACATTCATGACTGAAGTAGAAGTATAGATAGTGGGGTTTAAAAAGATCAGCTCAAGCTTTTTACTCAAGTAAAAGTACTGGTTTCAAAACTAAAAGTATAAAAGTAAAATAATGTAAGGCGGAAAAAAAGGCAGACATCAGACATCTCTTTACCGAACTACCTACTGTACCTTCATTTGCGGAGTACGAACAAGCACCCGTTTGATAAATGAGCCAGTAGTGGAGAAATAATCACTTTTAAGAAATAATCTTTTTTTGAATAATGACCCCGACACTGGTTATGTCCTCGCTGGAGTGTGACGTGATTTGTGTCATGTGCAGGTGCGATGGATCGCGTACAAACCAATAGGGTTTCAGAATGGTACATGTTTCTCATCCAATCACATTCACATTCACTCTACCCGGATGACGCAATTTGGCCGAAAAATTATTACTCTGGTAAAGAATAGCTACCCAAAATGTCTACTTAAGTCTACTTAAAGAAAGTATTTGTACTTCAATACTTGACACCTCTGTGTTTATTTATGTCGTTAATGGCATTCGGTATATTTAAGTATTGTTGCGGCTTAAAGCATAAATGAGACCGACTTCTGTTTTTTAGGCAAAGTGCAGCGTGAATACCAATATGCAAAACCCCTCGCAGCCGGGACATAATACGGCTCTGAATATGGAATGATTTAGAAAAAAATAGGACGCTCCTGTTTCTGCGTGAACCTGCGAGGACATATTCGGAGATAGAGTCAGTAATTCAATCAGAAGCTGCTGCAGGAGTCACATGAGCCTGAAATAAGCTGCATTTGATATTTATGGTAGTGTTCAGGTGCCAAAGCTGAGCTTCAATATTGCAGCCTGGGATGTCTGGATAAATTGTCCTCGCCAAGTGGATTTCAAATCTGGCTTTGAGTGTTTCTGAAAAGAAAGATCTTTCTTTCTTTATTTCATTCTTTCAAACATAGAAAGAAAAGCAAGAATCTGGAACTGTTTCTTTTTCCTAACATTTACAGAAAAGAAAGAAAGAAAGGAAGAAAGGAAGAAAACAAGGAAGAAAGAAGGAAAGAAAGTAGGAAAGGAAGAAAGGAAGGAAGAGAGAAAGAATCTGGAACTTTTTCCTTTTCCTCACATTTACAGGAAAAAAAGAAAGAAAGAAAGAAAGAAAGAAAGGAAGGAAGGAAAAAACCAAGAAAGCAAGAAAGAAAGAAAGAGAGAAAAAAAGAAAGAAATAATCTTTCATTTATAGGAAAGAAAGAAAGAAAGAAAATTTACAGGATGGAATTTACAAGCAAGCAAAAAATAAAAGAAGAAAGGCACAAAAAATCTGGAACTGTTTCCTTTTCCTCGCATTTATAGGAAATAAAGAAAGAAAGATGAGCTCCATGCCTCGAGATAATGCCTGACAGGCCTCAAGATCATGCCCGACAGGCCTCAAGATCATGCCCGACAGGCCTCAAGATCATGCCCAACAGGCTTTGAGGCCGCACTAGCGCGAATTCAGGAGGTGACACTGTCCGGTACTGAGGAAGCTGGCAGACGTGGTGGAGATTGAAGCTAAGTGCAGGGTGGCCAGCTGGAAGGATGCCATATATCCAGTGCAGGTTGGCATCATGTGCACATCAACATCACACCTCATCAGGGACAGCTGTGTTCTGCGAGCCGAGCTGCTAAAAACTAGACGAAAGCCGGCACGAGAGACAGAGAAGGCCACAGAGGACGACTTAGGGAAATGCACACTGAATCTGCAGGCAAACTGCATTGTTTCACCAGTGAATGATGTACTGGTGTGAATGAACTAAGACTCATGGGTGAAGAACTGGCATCACTGGTGGGGACCTGCCCAGCATGTAGCAATGCCCAAATACAGCGAGTGCTCAGGACTGCGCACAATAGAAATATATTTGAAAACATAATAATTATTATTATTATAATATAAAAATAAGTGGGGCACGGTGGCATAGTGGTTAGCACGTTTGCCTCACACCGCCAGGATCCGGGTTCGATTCCCGTCTCGGTCATGTGTGTGTGGAGTTTGCATGTTCTCCCCGTGCCTCAGGGGGTTTTTCTCCGGGTTCTCCGGTTTCCCCCCGGTCCAAAAACATGCATGATAGGTTGATTGGCACCTTGGAAAATTGTCCCTAGTGTATAAATGTGTGTGTGAATGTGTGTGTGTCTGCCCTGCGATGGGTTGGCATTCCATCCAGGGTGTATCCTGCCTTAATGCCCATAGATGCCTGAGATAGGCACAGACTCCCCGTGACCCGATGGAAGCGGTAGAAGATGAATGAATGAATGAATAACATAAAAATATTATTAATGGGATATTTTATTAGTACATTTTATTTCATTTCTTTTACCACCCTGCTGAGTTAAATACACACATATGAGACAGCCACAGAAAGTGTGTATGTGTTTGTATATTTGGCAGAGGGGGCGTGGCTCCATTTCATCCACTCACAGACTGGCACTCGGCCACGCCCCCTCTGCCACAGTATACATGCAGTCCTTTCCCCACTGGTATGATAATCATATTTCTCTAAGACACATGCACAGTCTGTGATTCCAAACCGTCTCATCACGAGAACAATTCACTTTTTTCTTTTGTGCGTGAGGAGTGGTGTTGGTGTTGTATGTATTTTGGTTACTCACGTGCGCGAGGCGATCAAAGCGAGCGAAGAGCTCGTTGAGCATTCGGACGAGCTCTTGAGCCGAGAGAGTGGTGGACAGGTTCGTAAAACCCTTCACGTCAGCAAAAAGAATACTGCAGGAGACACACACACACACACACACACACACACACTTCAGTGCTCAGTTACAGTATGTCATGTCACTAAAGAGGTAATTGGTAGTACTACACTCGGGCAAACTGATTGACTGATTGATCTGCTCTCGAACCTCTTTGTCCTCTTCTTTATACTATTCCCTGCTGTAATGTAACTGATCATGCTTTATTCAATAATTCCCTGATACAACTCTCTCTCTCTTTCTCTCTCTCTCTCTCTCTCTCTCTCTCTATTTCTCTCACTCTTCTGTTCATGATCGAATATGGTCTCACTTAACCAGAAGTCCCATTTCTGATCGCATCATCAACTGGATCATTGGCAAAAGGAGCAAAATTAATTCAATGAACTATACATGCTATTTGCCTCTGAAAAAAATAGACATGGGACACTTTCTGAAGAAAATGTGCGATCATGCATAGGAGTGGTGCTTGCCGATGCAAACCGCGGCTCTGGGTGTGATCCTCTAACCTGCTGTCTGTTTAGACGAGTGCTTAGACACCAAAAACGCCCGTTTTGGCCATTTTTTCGGGAGGGGGCGGACCGGTGATGTCACGTGACGTCATCAAATTATCCAGCGTCCGACTCCCCTCAATGTGCCGAGCATTTAGACATGGCACATGACCCTGATTTTCGCCGTTTCGCATATTTTTTTTGTGACGTCACCCCAGACCATACTGTAGATGCACCATAATCATGGTGCACATAATCATAGTCACCATTATGAATACATACAAGTGATATACTATATTTCACAGTTAAGTAATGCATTGTAAATATTAGGGCCTGACAGAGAATGTGTGTCTGTATTGTCTCAGCGATACTGCGATACGGACAGTTCGAGTTATTTTTGGCTGGATGAATTCAGACGATAGCTGTATAGTGGGATCTGACATGACCTACATCACCAGAAGTTATTTTAAAGGGTTTTCAAGAAAGCAATCCTATGCATCCCAAAAAAAGAAACACACAGATGAACAGATTTCATGTGTCATGTGTTGTGATTTCCCAATAAACTAGGATTGCTCGGATTCTCTTTTTTTGTGGTTTGTTTAAATTTCAGATACAATTTATCTTGAATCCAGTTGGTGAAAGATGTGCATTAATCTTGCTAATATGATTACATTGTTTACTATGATTCATTTATGTAAGATTTACTACAGTGCGTATAAAAAGCCTACACCAGATGCCAATAAATGAGGTGTTTGTGGTATTTTTAAAAGGCTGCCAATAAATGTGGTATATTGTTATCATTTATCGTTATTTTATGTATATTTCTTGTAATATATTGCTTTTTATTTGGGGATTTTTTCACACAAAGATTAAATGGTTAATTAACTATTTTGATTAAATGACTCGAAATGAAGTAAAAAGGAAAAATCCTGTTTTGGGTGTGGGGTCTAAACTGAACATCTGGATCAGGTCATATTATGTTTTCAGGTTCAGACTTTAATTTTACAGTGTGCTAGTTGGTAGCGTCCTTGGCTGTGTTTGTGTAGTTAATAGTTGTTCAAGATCCTGCTTGGTTTAGTTATAATATATCCTTCCACGGTGTTGCTCAAAGTTATTTGTTTTGACTAATACATTTTATTTTGTCTTTGTCACCCTCTCATACTGTAGCTTGACAATCAAAAAATGTAGTCATTAGACTGGATTGTAACGCTCATCACACGTGTGTAATATGGGAGGGGGTGTAGCTCAGTGGTTTAAGGTGGTAACTGGGTTACTGATCGGAAGATCCGAGTTCGAGCCCCGGTATCACCAAGCTTCCGCCCTTGGGTCCTTGAGCAAGACCCTTAACCCTCTGTGTTCCAGGGGCGCCGTATCATGGCCGACCCTGCGCTCTGACCCCAGCTACCAACAACAAGCTGGGATATACGAAGAAATAATTTCACTGTGCTGTAATGTATATGTGACAAATAAAAGGCTATTCTATTCTATTCTTCTAATACTGAATATACAGTAAGTTCTGTGTAAGTTAAAGTGAAGGTTTAGTATGTATATACAATACAAGCAGTGTTGGGGAGTAATGAGTTACATGTAACGGAGATTTAATCACAAGATAAATTTAACAGTAATTCGTTACTTAGAAACAGTGTGTAATTAAATTACAATTACTTACAAATAGGGTTACATCTGAACAATTTCATGTAAAATCAACCTAACGTTGAAACGTTTTTTCTTAGTATGTTAACTTAAAGTGCCACCTGGTGGGCAAATGAAATCTAATCAAAGATGCAATCAGTTACTTTACTGTTTGAGCCTGACACCGGCGGCTCGCTGGATTTTACCTGACGTTCTCGTAGCGGTGGATATAGATGCGGTGAAACTGATGCTGCAGATTCTCATCTTCCACGCTGCTCATGTCGTTAATCATCTCCAGAACCACGAACCGTGGCAACACTGACAACACCAGGCGCTCCTGGCACAAGGGAACATGGGTAATCAAGTTCGGTAGCCATCATTATTCACATTGCACATAATAGCTCTTATTCATCAATGTTGCGCCAAAAAATAAGCATCGATTTGAGACATACGAGCAGATCTGCGCCGCTGATTCATGGGACGACATCAGGAACGAGCAATGGTTTGAGCACAAACAATTAATCCGACTCAACAAAGTGGACCCTTATTGACCTGTCATATGGAACACCTCACACTCCTCTGATATGTGTTATACATATATAACTATTACTGAAATAAAATACTAAAAAATCTAAAGAAAAAAAAAAGAAAAGGGACATGCTAATGACCTGATAAAGATTACTATCAGTGCATTCTGGATCACATGCTGGATCACACGTGATTATGCTAAGTAAATTCTGACCTCCTCAAAGCTAGGATTGTTAGGATTATTTTTTATTTTTTTTCTGTGGTTTTTGTGGTTAAATTTTAGATAGATTGTATTTTGAAAACAGTTGGTGAAAGATTTTACTAGGATTAATCTTTGAGGAATAATCTCTAATATGATTACATTGTTTCCTCTGATTCACTTATGTCAGATTTACTAGAGTGGGTATAAAAAGCCTACACCAGATCTTTCAAGCTTAATCAAAATAGCAAAATAGCTCTCTGCAATCATTTATGGACAGGATTTCAATTTGGGCATTTACCGGACAATTTAAAGAAAATGTGATCTTTATCGTCTGAAGTTATTGCTTTAATGATTTGCAGAGTAAAAAAATAAATCTTTCTTTATTTTTTACATCCATTGCATTTGGCAAACATTCTTAAGGTGGCTGAGAAGGGCAAAACGCATTAACAAATCATAAAGCAAATAACAAATAACCAAACGAATGAACAAATCAGAAATAACAAAAACAATACAGAAAACATTTGAATAAATCCGAAAACAAAATAACAAATCTAAAAACGAAATAACAAATTCAGAAATACAATGACAATTAGACAAACCGGAAAAGGTAGGTATTGTTTGAGATTGGATCAATCACCGCTCATTGGTTTAGCCACCTGTCAATCAATATATATAGTCCTTGTCTTGTCTTGTCGCGTATCTATTTTGTAGAAACACCTGCTATTAACCTTGCTATTATTGACTTTTAATTAATCAATTGGTGTTAGAAATAGCTCGTATGAACAGCTAAAACCCTCCCAAATGATGTTTAATGCACTGAAATAAATTAGTTTCACTGAAAAAAGATTTATCATTTAATCAAAACAGAAAGGTCAAATTTTGGCAAGACAAAAGTTTTGTCGCCTTTACAGAAATTGAACAAATTTACTGCAAATACAAAAATATGTCAGCAAATTAAGTAGTGGTGCTGTGAGATCCAAATTTAATATCTTGTATGACTTCCATGAGCTTGAAGGACTGCATCCATGCGGATTGGCAAGGATTCATACAACTTATTGTTGAAGTCATCAGGAATAGCAAAGAAAGCAGTCTTGCAAGCCTCCCAGAGTTCATCAATATTTTTTGGTTTAGTCTTCCATGCTTCCTCTTTCATCCTACCCCACATATGCTCAATGATGTTCAAGTCTGGTGACTGGGCTGGCCAATCCTGGAGCATCTTGATCTTCTTCGCCCTGAGGAACTTTGATGTGGAGATGGAAGTATGCGATGGAGCACCATCCTGCTGCAGAATTTGGCCTCTTTTATGGTTGGGAATATAAGAGGTAGCTAAGATTTCTTGGTATTTTAGACTATTGATGTTGCCTTCCACCCTGCAGATCTCTCGTACACCCCCATACTGGATGTAACCCCAGACCATGATTTTTCCGCCACCAAACTTCACTGTTTTCTGGGTGAATCTCGGATCCATGCGGGCTCCAGTAGGTCTCCTGCAATATTTGCGGCGACTGTGGTGTAATTCAACAGAAGATTCATCTGAAAAATCCACCTTCTGCCACTTTTCCAGCGTCCATCCTTTTAGCAGGCTGTGGGCCTTGGCAAATGCCACACGGTTTTTCAATCGTCTTTTGTTTAGTGCTGGCTTCTGGGCACTGATTCGACCATGGAGGCCATTTCGAGATAGAATCCGACAAACTGTTCTGGTTGACACGGGGACTTCAGGTGACCAGGTCTCATGGAGCTCTGCTGCAGTGGAAAATGGGCTGGCCTTGGATTTTCGAGCCAACAAACGGTCCTCTCGAGCAGTTGTCTTGCGGGGTCTGCCTGACCTGGGCTTGTCAAAAACGTCTCCAGTCTCTTCAAATCTTTTTTTTATCCTCTGTACTTGACGCTGAGACACATTGAAGGTGTCTGCCACATCAGCAGTGGATCTGGTCTTCAGCCTCTTGATAATCAACACTTTAGTCTCAGGGTGAATCTTAGGCATGTTTGCAGAGGTCTAGTTGCAGTTGAGGTGAAGGTCTAGTGTACTGGGGTTCTTTTTATACACACCTGAGACCTAATTGATCCATTATTAGTCACAGTTGAAGCTCATATGACAAGGCGACAACACTTATGTCTTTGCAAAAATGGACTCAATGGGCTTTACCAAGCTGTGAATATTAGAATACTTTTTGACAGTTTCGTTTTGCACTGAAACATTATTACAAAAGCTGTTGGGATTAAAATGAGCCATTTCTTGTAAAAAAATCTTGATTAGAAATATATTTCAGCGGCACTTCAGGTCAATTTGTACACAAGCGACAAGACTTTTGTCAGGGACTGTACATCCGGTACAACAGGCTGTAGCAGGAGAAAGTTTGGAGGAATGTGTGTGTAGGAAAAGAATAAACCATGTATAACTGAATATAAATGTACTTTTTCAAAGTAGTGTTGAATGAATTCCATTTCCCTTTTGCTTGCCAGTGTTTACTTCTGTAATTTTATTCTTTTTAAAGGTGCACTAATTGCCCAAAGTAAAATCAACGTAGAAGTTATGATTTCCTATTCCGGAATATCTAGAATGACAGATGTCCAATTTGTTATTTTGTTTTTGCATTTGTTATTTTATTTTTGTATTTATTATTATTTTTTTGTTATTTTGTTTTATGATTTGTTAATATGTTTTGCCCTTCCAGGCCACCGTACGCCGAGCGACTTGCAATTATCTTATGTATACAACGTAGCAGTTGAAAGGTTTTAAAGCCTTGCTCCAGGGACAAGAAGTGGCAGCTTGGTGATGCTGTATGATCCATTGACCTCCGAATCAAAAGTTCACCGTCTCATCTACTGAGCTTCCACGGCCACCATTGAGCTTCAGTGCCATCTCCCAGGGTTGTGCACGTTTTCCAAATTTCATGATTTAAAAGACCTTTCCTGGTCTATAGCACACCACAATGGAAACACACTTATGAGCATTTGAATTTAATTATCTATACAATTTAAACAAACACCAAAACGATCTACAATAAATAGAGTTTAGATATGTTTACATTGATTATTTCATTATGGCAGATTACATTGGAAAGTTGACTTCCTTCTTGATGAACGTACATACAGAGCCTCTCCTCAAAGTACTGCATTCTGACCTGGGGAGGCGTTAGCTTTAAGGCATTGGGCCTTGGGGAAGGTCACAGGTTCAAATCCCAGCCGTGTGATGCCAATTGCATGTGCGTGTGAACCTGGGGGATATGCTTTTATCCGTACTAGAATAAAGTGTAATTGCATATCCACTACAGTGGGTGGCAGTGGTTCTCTCATTGTCACACTAGGCACCTGCAGATTATGTTGACCGATTACGATTCCCTCTATCAAGTCCCAGCTGAGTGATGCTGCCACCACCATGCTTCACTTTGAGCATGCTCTTGGATGATAAGCTCTCGTTTTTCACAAATGATCCAAATAGTGCCATTAGACCACAACTCATTTTGGCCTAAGATTCCATCTAGCCACTCTACACTCTACCGCAGAGACTAATATAAGAGACTAATATTGCTATAGGTTTCTTGGTTCACTGACAAGATTTCATGTTGTCTTCTTGTCAGTCTTATACAGACGTCCTTTAGAGGGGAGTGGGTGTAGCTCAGTGGTTAAGGTGTTGATAGAAAGGTTGGGGGTTCGTGCCCTGCTATCACCAAGCTGCCACTCTTGTATCTTTGAGCAAGACCCTTAACCATCTGTGCTCCAGGGGGTGCCATATCATGGCTGACCCTGCCCTCTGACCCCAGCTTCCAAACAAGCTGGGATATGTGAAGAAACAATTACACTGTGCTGTAACGTATATGTGATAAATAAAGGCTCTTCTATCATAGTAATGCTATTGTGCTTTAATTTAAACATTTGATGATTGTCTTCCCCGCATTCCTTTCTATACCTTTCCTGATCTATAGCGCACCGCAATGAAATCATGCACTGCACATGCCTGGTGAGCATTTGAATGTCACAGAATTCGCAGATAGACTTATTCTAGTAAGTGGACAGATTTTGTGAAGTACTTTCGTAACATTCTCTTTCTTTCCCGAGAATACACACTACACTACAAAACAGTAATCGACAGACAGAAACACACACACACACACACAAACACACACACATAAGCATAATGGAACACAATGATAATTTTCCCACAAATACACACTGATGCACAAAACACAAAGCCATGTTTTAAACACGCAGACAAAGGGGCACACACACAGACACACATGCACACATGTGCCCTGAATATCGCATTATCTCTGTTGCTCTTTCTCTCCCTGACACACATACGCACACACACACACACACACACACACACACACACACACACACACACACACACACACACACACACACACACACACACACACACACACACCAGACCACACCACACGAGAATCTAGCTTCTAGGAATTCCTGGCTCATAGGGAGGGAGACGAAAAAAAGTAATTGATTTAAAGATGAGAGAAGTAATCTCATGAGAAATTCAGGCGAAAAGAAAAGGGTACTCAGACTCCTTAGGGATATTTACCTTCCTTCTATCACCATTTCTCTCTCCTTTTCCCTCGCTCTTCCCTTCCCTCGATTTTACAGAGAGCTCTCATGTGATTTGTTGAAGGGGGTTCCATTTGCCAGTCAAGTGGGACCCGTGATGAAATCATGCGTGTGTGTGTGTGTGTAGGTGTATGCGTGTGTTTGTGTGTGTGTGTGTGTGTGTGTGTGTGTGTTTGTGTGTACATGCAGTCCCTTTTCCCCCCAGGGGTGTGCTGGTATGATAATCATACTTCTATAAGCATCTCTCAGCAAACGACTCTGATTCAGAGTGATTCTCTGGTCTGTATGGTCACAATTATCGTTTATTATGGTTTTTTTTCTTCTCTTTGATCTGTGTAAACACGTAAACACACATGCTCACACACTAACCTGTCTCTGATTCTCGGTCTCCAGGCGGAGGCGAGCTTCAATGCACCTGCGTGTCTCCAAAAAGGCCTGGCGCTGAGCACGGTCTGCCAGGTAACTGATAAACACACCGGCAGTGTTCATACACAGGAACAACAACACCTGGGCACAGAGCTATAGAGAGAGAGAAAGAGAGAGAGAGAGAGAAATGGACATATTAAAGGATATATTATAATGTATACATATTATATAAACACCCCTGTGACTTTTTTTCCATCATGTGTTTAATAGACATGAACAAGTTCTTTGCAAAAACATGGCATATGACATATAACATATATATAACATATGACATATAATTGTTGAAACATATCGATGCTATTTATGCTCAATGTTTATAGTAGTTTCAATATAAATAACTATACATTATATATGCGAAAATATTTGTCGAGGGGGGGTTAATAATTATAGAATGCAGTAATAATTATAGAAACGGAGAACTCGAATACTGGTAAGGACATTAAAACATGTGTTTAGGTGTGTGTGTGTGTGTGAGTGTGTGAGTGTGTGATGTGTGTTGTGTGTGTGTGTGTGTGTGTGTGTGTGTGTGTGTGTGTGTGTGTGTGTGTGTGTGTGTGTGTGTGTGTGTGTGTGTGTGTGTGTGTGTGTGTGTGTGAGTATCTGTTTTGTGAAAAAGAGGGGCAGCTGTTTGTATATTCCCATGTGTGATGTTTAACAATAGAAATATCTTAATTAGGCATTTAATTTGAATGTTTTTCTCATTATAATTTTGCAGATGCTCTTTTATAGCACAAGTCGTATCACACGAGGAACCGTCTCCGGTTACCTAAAAGCAAATGACATTACCAGAGTGTCAATTAAAATTCTTAAATTAGCCATGACAGGTCTGACTTTTTAAGTGGGTCTGATATATAGTGCACGTTCTCACTAATCAATCATCAGTCCTTCTAATGATCTCCAACCCACAAACCTCATCACAAGATCATCAAGAGTCATGCTCCTAACCTTATCTCCTGAATACAAGTTACATTTACCTTTTTGGAATGACTAACATTTTTGATATCCTTCTTATTAGTGTTTTTGGTTTATGTGATCTTATGTGACTGCGCATCTTCTACGCTTAGGAATGAAACGATTACTGGTTTATTGATAAACTATGATACAACGTCCTGACGGTTAGTATTATCGTTTAAAATGTACACCGTGTCGAATTATCCTGCTCACCACCCTCTGTTATATAGCCAATGCACGGTAAGTTATCGTTTACCTCAATACCAAAACTAATGTGGGAAAATATTTGTACAAAAGATATTGATTAGAGTTAAAATATTTCATTCTCTCACTTGTATTTAACGCCAAGCTTCTGCGAAGAAAAAGGGCGGGGGGGGGCTGGGGCGGGGGGGCGCTCACGAAGCAGCATGTTTGTTTGCAATATTTGGCACATTTTTCATTGAATTTATTTGGCTTCATGCAGTCCACTGTAAACATTTTAAAACACAGTAAACATACGGATCCTTCCAGGTCTTCCACCGTAGTCACATTGAATCCAGGCACTTCAAAATAGTCTAATAAATGATATAAATGTATATATATATATATATATATATATATATATATATATATATATATATATATATATATATATATATATATATATATATATATAAACAAATAAACTGTTATGAATTTACTGCAAAAAAGCAACAACGTCAATTAAAATGAAAATAAATGATAGATGGGTCGCGACCCGGTCCCGGATAAGCGGAGGAATATGGATGGATGGATGGATGGATAAATGATAGATGGGTACAAGGTTGGGACCGACTTTAATATTGCCTGCTGGAGAAAATCCATGAACGGAGCGGGACAAAACTTAAATATTGCGGGTGGGAGCGGAACAAAATAACATATATTTTTGCAGAAGAGGGACGGAAAAATCAGTCCCGCTCAAGTCTATAACTTATACCTTTCAGGGCCTCGTTTTATGTTAATTCATGCTTTAAAGCTCAATTGTATTTGTTCTTTTTTGATTTTCTAGTATAACACTTGTATCAGTTTTTTTTTTATATTTTCATCTCATTTGAAGAAAAACGTGATAACTTTGATCACTATAATTGTGATATGAAATTTTCATACCACAACATCCCTATCTACGCTATTGACTAGCGTTATGGTTTGTATGATACACTAATTTTAATAAAACTTGCAAACCTGCACTTGTATCTACCTCTCTGTTTTACGTCAGAAGTCTTCTAAATCTTTTCTAAAATCAAAATCTTAATAGCAGACCTTTGCTATCCGACACTAGAACTTCCTAACACCGTTCCTGGTGCCCTCTTGCTTGTGCACTGTATTCTCTACATTAACACACCCACTTCAGTTCAGTGATGGCAGTTAAATAGCAGTTCACTACAATCAAGGTATTGGAAGTCAGGAAAACACTTAAATGAACAGGGCTACTCAAGGATCAGGGTTGGGAGCTTGTGGCCTTCACTCGTGACATCTTAATCCACTACAGCTCTTTAACTAAGAATGTTTTATATGTGAATACGATGCCAAACCGACATATCAGAAGAAATTAAATATTAAATATTAAAGCAGTCCGTAACTCCCAAATGGCGTCTTTATAGAAGTGTTAATGCAGTCTGATCAAAAACTGACAGAGATTCTCAAAGTTTCTGCATAAATAAAAAACATTACGTAAACATCATTGCAATCCCGCTTACATCTGAAACAGGAATCAAAGCGAGATCAAATAAATGACTTTGGAACCACCATAGAAATTGCATATTGGACTTCAATTTTTTTTCCCACTCATGGTCTGACTTGTCCAAAGAAAGGGTTGAGCAATACTTTTCTATGGATTGGCAATACCAAAAGAGTGGTGACATTTGATGAGCTAAACACTTTCATGCCCTTCTTCTATCCTAGATTTCATTTCCTCCTCTCATATCCTGGTCCAAAAGATGCCAAAGCTGAAAATATGTACACTGATACCAAACCAACTTCATCTTGTCCAAGTTGTGGTACATCATTGACAAATTTAGAGATATTACAATCATACAGTCTTTAATATGCTTTTTAAATTCCATTGCCGCTGGTCATTGTATGACCCATTAACTCCTTGCAATGAAACATCAATACAAGAGATACCGTGCACTGTGTTTTCCGAAGCAAAGGGTCCACGCACTGACCAAGTTCACAAACTCCTGCCCATAATAACCCCTTTTTTGTATATCACTAAAAATATTATCACCCTCCTCTTAAGATCAAATAATGGTCTTAATCCATTCATCTTTGTCCACTTCCTCTCTTATATCTATCATTCAGCGGAACAACAGTAAATAATAGTGCTGGATTTTTTTCTAATTTAATTCTTTAACCTTGTATTTAAGAGTACAATTAAATGTAAGACAATTTTTTAAAAATTATATCTGGTTAGGTTTAGTGGTTAGCATGTTCGCCTCACACCTCCAGGGTTCGGGGTTCTTCGCCGGGTCCGACCCTCGGTCCAAAACATACGCAGTAGGTTGATTGGCACCTTGGAAACTTGTACATAGTGTGTAAATGTGAGTGTATGCGCCCTGCGATGGGTCTGCATTCCATACAGGGCGTGTCCTGCCTTGATGCCCAAAGATAGGCACAGGTTACCCGAGAGAGAATCGGATAAAGCGGTAGAAGTTGATTGAATGAACATCCAGTTATTAACCTCAAGGCTTTCATTGCCAATAAGAACTGTCATGTTTTTCCCCATTGGGTTCACATGCCAAAAACACGAGTCATTCACCTGCATGGTTTATGCAATCCCATTGTGTGTTGGGCAACGGAATGCTACACCCACAAATGCACCAGCTGGGATTGAAAGATAGAGGGGGCATGAGAGTAAGCACATCCTGTTTTTTTGGTCAATATACATCTTATTCAAACTCTGTATGGCACTGAAACCTATAGTGCAGGAAGACTTCCTTCACTCATCGGTTCTTTCTGAAACAATAGAATTCCAACCAGCTTTGTGAAAAACATGTGGAGAAGAACCATGAATGGTTTAAAAGGTATTCCCCGTATAGACTCTGCAATGTGAAGTCAGCAAAATGGGGAACATTATGAAAGAAATTGTAGCACAGATTTAAGCCTTTTATGAAAGCATTTATTTCTGCAACATGAGGGAGGTTTCTGAGAACAAGCTAGACAAAACGTGAGTAATGTGGAATACCCGAGCCCGGCTGTACCTTGTATATATTTGTGATCCCTTTCTCTTTTTTTTCCTCTATGCCTGAATGCACTTTTCCAATGAGTTGGGTAAATGAAAAAAGGAGTAAACGCTGAGTAAGCGGATGAGCGCGTACTGTAATTCTTCAATAATTGTGCATTGAATGTGCTTTTTTTTATAACTCTTTTCCTTTTGTGCTCCAATTCAAAAACAGCTGACCTTTTACCTTGTTTCTACTGCAGTCTCTAAATAAATACCATACTGTCCAGATGGTCACAGTGTTATTGTGGCTTGACCATTATTATTCCCTTCTTCATACAGTGTGATCACAGTTGTTGTGATTGTTGTATATCAGCAAATGAGGCATGCTTATTGATTTCTCAGACAGTTTGGGACAGTTGTTTATTTTTTAAAGAAGTAAAATAAACATGATGTTATAGTGTAACAAACTGAGGCAGAAACGTTTTTTTTTTTTTTTTTTTTTTTAATGTGATTATGTCAAATGTGTATGTCAAAAAGCTAATGATCATCCAAATGATTGGAACAAACTTGTGAGTTTAATGTTATTTAAATCTGAAGATAGCTGCCATTAGTACTGTATGTGTGTACAGAGTAAACAAAATAAGGTAGAACGACTCAAGTATGTTTATTAACTCCTGCCATGCATTTAAAATGTAGAAAATTTTGCTATGCTACAGTCCTACAAGTCATTGCCTCCTTGATTAACAAGCTCCAGCCAAAGACCAGGTGGACGAGAAACTGATCACAAAACCTACTTTTAATAACTCTGTTAAAATAAATTTGTTGTTATAAAATTCTCTAGACGGAACCTGAAGAAACTTTCAGTCCAGTCGGATCTGATGTGACTCTAGAATAGAAGAGCCTTTATTTGTCACATATACAATAATTGTTTGGTCAACTATTTTTTGAAGGCCAGCAAGTATAAATATATACATTTAGCAAGTACAAATATATATATATATATATATATATATATATATATATATATATATATATATATATATATATATATATATATATATTACATTTCTCCCAATACTCTCGTGCTTTCATTTCATAGCAGTCCTCTCAGCCTCTCAGGTGCAAGGTATGTTGAGGGTTACTATCCAATCACATTTTAGCCATCACATCATGTACTGCCATGACACCAGCACCGTGAACAAATACATTAACCAATCAGACTACAGTTTGGTCACTCCATGGCCCGCTAGCAGGCGTCCAACCACATATGCATTTTATCATATTTTAATTGGACAGTCAGAGCACGTGCGAATCAGGCTTGCAATCCACGCCTTCTCCAAAGTTCAAATATATTTATGTGGAATTGTTTTACTTATACAACCCGATGACAAAGAAGAGGAAATGGATTTGGTCACAGATACAGTTATAAGGCTCTTTAGAAGACAGACTTTTCCAGAAAAGCTGGATAATGTGAGGAAAGGTCAGCGCAAACTAAGGGTTTTTCATGAACCATTAATTCAACATAATTCACCATTCAACCATAAAAACCTTTTGTTTTTTTTATTTGGTAGATCCTAAACAAAAATACACAATTTGACTTGGTTTCAAATAGCCAGGAAAACAGGGCTATTTTATGAGGTATAGTTTTTATGAGAGATCATGTGTAGTATGTGGGTAGAGTAGCTGTGGCTCCAGTGAAAGAAGAATTGCTGAATTGTACTCAATGGGTTTCTTACTTTAGTAATAGCATTCAATCTTTGGGTTGATGTCTGTCATGAGACTATTTATTGAAAGTGAGAAGAGATGTCAAGTAACGAAGTACAAATACTTTGTTACCTTACTTAAGTAGAAATTTTGGCGCTCTATACTTTACTGGAGTAATTTTTTCCGCCAACTTTTACTCCACACATTTTTACACATTTATCTGTCCTTTTTGCTCCTTACATTTAAAAAATAGCCTCCTTACTCCTATTTCACTTTTCATTTCGTCTTGTCATCGTAAAAAAAAAACCCTATCCTGATAAATGGCTCCATCCGGATAGAGTGAATGTGATTGGATGAGAAGTATAAACATATATCATTCCGACACCCTATTGATTTGTACGCGATCCATCGCACCTGCACACGACACAAATCACGTCCCACTCCAGCGAGGACATAACCAGTGTTGGGAGTTCGTTACTCAAAAAAGATTATTTCTTCAAAGTGATTATTCTCCACTACTGGCTCATTTATCAAACTCAAATTGAGTGCTTTCTCTTCGTCCTCTGCAAATTACGCTACAGTAAGCAGTTCGCTAGAGTGATGTTTGAATAAATTAGCGGCATTAGATTTTGTCCTTAATAGCATTTTATTTCCGTAGATTACTTTTACTTTTATACTTGGGTAAAAAGCTTGAGTTGATACTTGAACTTCTACAGGAGTCTTTTTAAACCAGAGTATCTGTACTGAATCCTTTTGCCACCAATGAAAGTGAGCTTAAACTAAAGAACAATAAGGACGTCATACAAAAGAAAAGAAAAAGCTAAACTGAAACAGAATTTGTTAATGCTGACAAATAACTTGTATGTTATTTGTTATTTGTAACATCTCGTTAAGCTTGTCCACAATTAAAAGCTTTATAAACATTTTAATGTGAATGGGCTTTGAGTAATCACCATTTCTACACATGTTTTTTTTTTTTTGTTTTTTTTTGTTTTTTAAGCAAAATGGGTTTTAATACTTCACTGCACCAGATTACTGTTAATGTCACCTTTTGCTCTGCTCTGTAGTGCAGCAGTAATTCCTAACCAAAATAGCAACAGCATAAAAATGCTAAATGGCTATGCTGTATGTTGGAGTTGTTTAGCATTTTAATAACATGAGCGCCGTGCCCTAGATTAGATCTGCCTTAATAGTAGGTCGTTTAATGTTAACTGATCTTCTGAATGTAATAAAGCAGTTTTCAATTGCGAGTCCGAGCTCTTGATATTAACTGGATGCTAGTTGACCTTAGCAGTTAGCAATTAGCAGATAGCCAGAGAGGAGTGTCTAAACGATTCCCGAAATACTGTTACAAGTTCATTATTTCACCCTTAACTGTGTAAACGATGATGATTTTGTATGATCAACTGTCTGTATACAACCACAAATGGAAAAAAAAAAAAAACATGCAGGTCTGGATTTAGCACAAATGAGTTATTAATACAAACATCAATTGATAGTGAAAATAATTTATATATAAACAGACCTTATGTGTTGGGTTAAGCAAAAAAATGTTTTGGGTCTAAAACAATCAGGTTAAAGAAACTGGTCGTTCCCGAATCAGCTTCGTCGGTGTCACATTGCAACATCTTTGGCACGCTTGAATTTGATTTGGGCGTAGCACGACTGACCTTGCCCCATATGTACTACGCTAAGCCACGAGAGACCGGCTAAAAATACACGGAGTCTCGGAAAACAGCGTGCGTTTTCTTCAGGGATTGTTTTTGTAACCAGCTGCAACCATTACCTACTGATACAATTACATCTTACAGAGCAACAGCACTGCAGCATACACACATTACAAGACACTTGCCCAGACATGTCTTAGCACCTGCTACTCCAAAAGCCCCATAGGATGCATTTGTGTGTAAGTCTGTATGTGTGTGTGTGTGTGTTTGTGTGTGTGTGTGTGTGTGTGTGTGTGAGAGAGAGAGAGAGAGAGAGAGATCTTGTTTTTCTTTAGGTTATTAGGATAATACAGTGATTCACACACACACACACACACACACACACACACACACACACACACACACACACACAAAGAGTAAAACAACAATCCCACAATTCTCCACCCCGTCTTCATTTATGTTTTTATCTTCCACATATTCATCTCTCTCTCTCTATCTTTGTATCTTTAATTTGCTCCTTATACCTTCCTCCCTCTCTCTCCATGTCTTGTTCTCTCTCCAACCCTCCCTCTTTCACTCCACATCCATTCATCTAATTGCCATAAATAAAAAAGAAAAGAACGCTACGTCCTCGGCAGCTTGAAAGAACACGAACAAGTCTCTTTCTTTCTCTCTCTCTCTCATACACACACAAACGCACGCACATACACAATGGATAAAATGAGCCTGTAGCATGACGTGACTACAGAGAAAGTTGCTGCGTATGTTCGAGGTGTGTGATGGGAGGAGAGTTGATTTTGCTGCTTCAAGGCAAACATCGATGACACATCACGTCCCTCGATTAGGACAATTATAGTACCTTACTACCCATCATACTCATCATAATTTAATACACTGGACCACATTTATTTACTGTTTAACCCACGTTAATAAATGACAAATTAAGTGATAAATATTACCTATTGAGAATCGTGTACGCCGGTGCTTATCTTTATAAACTGTGCTGTCCATCCAGCTCGTGTAACGTATAAAATACACCGCCTGCGGTCCTAATGTGTCATTTTATGTGGCCTGCAAGAGCTTAAAAAGTGTATGATAGTCTTAAATTAAGGCTATAACGAGTGCATTAACAATAAACTACATCTCCCACAATGCATGCGACTTTGCGTCCAGCCACTAGTTTGTATTGCTACCGACATCTGTGTACAGGAAGTGAAAAATTGATGTAGATGGAAGGCACTCTAAAGAAAGATGGGAAAGCAAATACATGTTCGTGTTTCAAGGAGAAAAAGCAGTATGTCTTTTGTGTTATGAGGTGGTGTTGCTCATCAAAAAGTATATACTGTCTTATGTGTATATACTTACATCTGGTCAACCATAAAGCTGATTTTGCCCACAGTGACAATGAGTTTTACACTCCTGATCTATATTATTTGATTATTTTATAATAAGGAACATAACCATGAAGCAAGGTATTTCATCTTCATTTTTTTTGTCTTGGTTTTAGAGTCACATTGAGATGCTACTGTACCACAGAGGTTTTCTTACAACATGCAAAAGCTTTGGTGCACATATTAGAGATGCGGTCAGTCATAGAGTCAGGAGAACCCGGAGAAAAACCCCCTGAGGCACAGGGAGAACATGCAAACCACACACACACACACACACACACACACACACACACACACACACACACACACACACACACACACACACACACATAGACATACATACACACACATTGCGGAGGCTGGAATCGAACCCTGGAGGTGTGAGGTGTGCCCATGAACCTTTAACTTGTATTAGCTCAGCTGTATACCTGAGATAACCGGCATCTTCTAAATGCCATAAATGTAAGGATCATCCACAATCTGATCAGGAAGCTTTTCATTAAGCTACACTAGATGGGGTCGAGCAGATCAACATTAAAAAAATTCCCTCTTTTTGTGTCACTCAGGACGACATTCTATGTAATGTATTTCAATAGGAAGTATTTTTCCCTGCCTCGACAGAGGACCACAGACACTGTATTATTTTTTTGTTTGTTTTTTTATGTTCAAGCACTATTACGCAACATTTAATTACGAGACCTTTAATTTTATTGCTATGCCTGAGTTAATTAGAGACATAGATGTATTACAGTATAACCCAGTATAACTAACCCTACATTTTCTGCCTAATTCTCTAATAAAAATGGGAAAAAAATATGCATTTCTGTCAGAATTACCCATGATCCTTAGCCTTTATTGCAACGGAGATGGAACCAGTGCTGAGTGATACAAAAATGTGTTCATGAACACGAATGGATAGATTAAAGTATATAAAGAAGTGCTTTGAGAATGTTTTGAGTAATGGAGAATTTTATTCATGTGCTTCTATCCGAAACTAGTACTACAAAACCGAATGAACACAATAGGACATCTTTTGATGTAGCATTGTATTTTCACTTAAACTAGATCTAAACGTGATTACGGTAGTAATCAAAGCAAACTCAGTGTAGATCTGGTTTGAATAGGTGAAATTTCGTGCTACAGAGCTCTGAACATAAACACACCTGAAATCTGACTGCACCACAGTTCCCCTCACCTTACATCAGTAATTGGCATTGCTATTGCCATGTAGCTGAATGAGGAAAAAAAAAAAAAAAAAAAAAAAATATATATATATATATATATATATATATATATATATATATATATATATATATATATATATATATAATCAGCAAATTGGGAATATATAGGACATAGGATGTTTAAAAATCACACCAGAATCTCCTGGTCAGATGGCCACATACTTTTTTCTCCATATAGTGAAGCATTCATGGGTTTCAAATTGGTGTCGAGACCCCAAGTCAAATTCAGCACTCACAGCACTTTAGTCCTCACTTTTCCTATCTGGGTTATGTAATAGCATTTGACCCTTGTGTGGTATACAGCAAATCCAAACTTTACTGAAGAGGCACACCCAATCAATTTCTCCTGAGCTTACAACCTTAAGGTTTACAGAGATTCACCATGCCTTTAAGTATAGTTCTCGAATAATATACTGTATTTAAATCCTAAGATACCAAAGATTTAAAAAAATTGCATTGGAGGGACAGGAAAGTGTTAGTTTCATGAAGAAATCATTGGCACATTGACAAAATTAACTCGCTTTAGCATTACAAGCGTTCACCCCACCACAAGGTAGAGAAAAAGCATGGTTGCAAAGAGTATAGTTAACAAAGTTGTATTTTCCCCACAAGTTTAAATGACGTACACTGCTACACTAAACTGAAAAAAAAGAAACAGATAGAGAGGTTTAATGTAAAACCTGCAGAAGGTCCAGTTAGCAAAAAAAAACAAAAACAAAACAATACTCACTCACTCTTTCCAGAACTGTCCTCTATCACACATTCTTTGGACTCTTTCTACCTCTATATAAAAAAAATCGATTTCTGGTAGATTGTATAATAATTCGCAGGCATCGTTCAAGCCTCTATCACTTCCGGCAGAGGCGAGAAGTCTGTTATCCAAAGATTTAATCAAAACCGCACACTCACCACACGAGTACACAAGTATGATTTCTTTTAACCACATAGACATTTATGTGCGAATGCAACAGAACCACATTTGGTTAGGTTAAATAGTGTCATATTTGGTTCAATGTAAAATATTTAGGCACAGTGTTGGGGAGTAACAACAACATTACATAATTGAATTACAAAATAACAGTAATCCATTACAATTATAGCGAAAAAAAACACATAAATAAATTACAGTTACTTTAGAAAATGTTGAAGATTACAAATTCCAACGACCACTGCCTAACACCCCCCCCAGCCCAGACAAAAAAAATTTGTCCGCACCCCTTTGTGTGTGTGTGTGTGTGTGTTTGCCCAATAGGGGAGAAGTGTCAGGGATATAAAAAAACCCAATGATAATCTCTAGATGTTTTATTTATAGTCTGTATAATATGAATGCGATCTAACAGCATCGAACAACAGAAAAACTAAATCTGGCATTAAAACAAACTAAAATTCAACTGAAAAAGCAAGAAAAAAGCCACATATGTTGGTGAGCTATTAATTATATACACATAATAGGTAAGCAAAAATGAACAAATGAAACAGTGTAACTCAAAATTGACTAGAGAAATCACACTTAAACACATTTTTGCTATTATCTAAGAAAGGAAACTGACATAACCCCTTAACACACAGCCATATCAGATTGTCCATAACATAGCAAAACATGTCTCGGGGCAGATCTACAGTCAGCATAAGAATGAAACAAAGCCAATATTATAAACACTGACATGAAATCTGATCAGGAGGCCAAAATTGGACTATTTTAAAGGCAGATTCTAAAACTAGACTAAGATCTTCCAAAACCGTACGCAATACGTTCAGCTGATGAGTTTAAATGTGACTGATTAATTGTCAGATTTATCCACTCTGATGAGTGCATCCCAGACGAAGTGATCAGAAAATGACAGCTATGATTGCTGATCCATAAACCCCATTTAATCACTTAATCATCAAATGTAATCACTCCCGTCATTAATCCGAACCAGAAGACAGCCTCACACAATGACATGAAATGATCATCTAGAAAGGCACGTCCAAAAATAGACTTTGTCTGGCTTTAAAATTGAGGGTATGTGGAGAACATTCCAGGCCACTGGTGAAATACTGACGCGCGCCGTCGATTTAACAGCTGGGCCTGCAGTGGCGTCCTACCTGCATTCTACCATCATTATGATGCCAGGGCTACAGAAAGCCTCAATGTTACAGAACATTACACAAATATACAGTGTAACCGAGCTGTGCATTACGGACATGTATCTCATACAGTGTGAATGAACCCCATTACTATTGCAAGAAACCCAATGAACACAATTTAACAAATCTCCTTTCTGAAAGCTGAAAGCACCAACAAACATCTGTTTTCTTGGGAAGCCTGTATTCCTAGTAAGTGTATCTTCTTCTCCTTTCCCAAAATCCTTAAAATAGTAACATTTGGTTACAATACAATACATTTGGACTTTTGCAGTATGAAACGAATGTGGTTTGAGCGCGTGTTCAATCAAAGAACGCTGACTGGAGTCCTGCAAGCGGAGGGGCTAGGATTGTCGAAATCACACTCTGATTGGTTGAAGAAACATTGAAATTATGCTAAAAAAAAAAAAAAAGAAAAGAAAGAGCGAAGCCTGTAGTGATCACAGTACTGACTGTGGTGTGAGAGCTAAAATCTGGATGGATAGAAACGCCAACTGAATCTAATGTGCTATGAAATAAACAGAAAGGATTTTGGGAAGCATGGAATACATATACAGTACATAGGTAAAAACTGGTTAAAACTTAAGTCAGTAGAATATAGCGCAGCAGAGAAGACTCCACCACGGGTGAAATAAGATCCCAAACCCAATACGTAAATAGTATATTGTTTGATTTATGCCAGATAAAAAAACAAAACATTGGATTGCACCTCGATTTTAATCGCAGTGCAAGTATTTTTACTTAAATGTACTTATGTATGTTAATGCGTTCCATCCTACTGTGACTCCACCACATACAGTACCTTGAAGCACATGCATTGTGCTAAATATGAAGCTGTCACAACACCACTCCCCACGCTTCCCTCTCGAGTTTGTGTGAAATTAGCATACTCTTACTGTGTGCATAGGAAAAATCTGTAAAAAGATATGATGTGCAGGAGAATGGAACACTGAATTGCATTAATTATACAAACACGGTGCCCTGGGATGAAGATAGAAACAAATAATTTATGTGTATGGTGTTGGAAGACTAGATCAGCTAAGCTGCTGTTAAATGAGGTTAACTGTAGAGCTGTTAAGCACCAGGAGGCAGCTCCTGTGGAGTAAGAGTGACTCCTGTAGCAGATTTATACATGAGGTGTTGGGAAGGTGGAGTGTGGACTAGAAATATACGTAGTGGGAATATAAGATTATATAAAGTTAAGCATGTCTGTGTCATACATTTAAATGAGTACTTTTACTTAAGTATATATATATATATATATATATATTTCCGTATGTAACAGAAACGCATCACTAGTTTATACGGAAAGCAACCAAAACTGGAACATAATTCTTAAAGGAGCCACTTACCATATTTAACCATTACGACAACCACTAAAAAATTAACACTGAAATGAACAAGAAATTAATTCAATAACAACAAATTAATACTGAAAGAATAATGTATCTTGTATTATTAATTTCATGATGTATTAAAATATTAAAATATTTTTTTCTTTTATTGTAGTGTATACTTTTTTTTTACTTACTCTCTCTCTCTCTCTCTCTCTCTCTCTCTCTCTCTCTATATATATATATATATATATATATATATATATATATATATATATATATATATATATACACACCACACATATATTTTAAATGTGGAATTAATTCACTGTCAATAACGTTATATGCACTGTACGATTCCCAAGTGTGGCTCAGTGATTGGACTGCATGTCACTGATGCACGACTTGCACCCACGGATGGAGGTGAAATAAGTAAAAACCTGAAGTGAGCATAATAAGGCAACACCCTGCTGATTTGCACCTAACAGATCAAACGGTTTAAGAGTGTCGCATGTTGTGATGAAAAGCAACGCTGGTTATTTCCCATTATCTGAACAGGTGTGACTGGTGCTCATTGTGGCACAGAATCATCTTTATACAGAGAAAAAAAATTATGCGTTATTAATTACGTATTAGCAGTGAAGGCCATAGTTATTTTCGTCAAAAACCAAAATAACCTCGTGTTATCTACTTGGTATTAAATTGCCCAAGCAGCACTTTCCATTTACACAGACATTTCCCAGTGTAGTGGTCTTCTAAATATAACCTCAGAGTGCACATTTATGTTATTAATCCAACACAATCACATTATCGTTGCAATCTTAGACGTAGTTATAAATGTAAATGAAATGACCGAAAATGTGGCATCCTTTTTTTTTAGTTTCACTTAATAAAATGCACTTGACACATAGTGCTTCTTTACTTCTTTGTATTTTTATAGGAAAGGATATTTAACCACACGTTATACAAGGCAATATATGCTATATATATATATATATATATATATATATATATATATATATATATATATATAAATCATATACTTGTGTTAGTTTGTACAAAAACCTAAATAAACAAATAATTAAATAAATATAGCATGTTTTAGCATGGTTTGTGTGTATTTATCATTAGTGTGACTTAACTTTGTTTCGCTTGCAACATGTAACTGACCAATTTATTACATAAATATAAGTCATGTTATATAAGTTAAGACTTTATAATCTTCTGGGTTTTATACATGGTATTTAGTTATTTAAGTATTTAGTGGCTGCTCTGACAAACCTGCACTCACAATATCTTATTATTAACAAATCCCGCTCTATACAACTATGAGATTTGGATTTAAAATGAAAAAAAATCAGTATGATGTGTACAATTTTTACCTGGACCTGTCTCATGTAGAAACTAGAAGAGACCTAGGAAGTGCGCACAAAAGTGACAATCGCAAACACAAAATACACACACAGGAGACACACTGCGAATGACCTTATCTTTCATAATAAGACCTTCTAAATGTAATTAATTTCCTGCACCCTTATTGCTCGGTTGCCTGGAGCCGTTCGCTGAGTTGCACGCTGTGTATCTTGCTACGGTTACACAACTATATTAACACAAACTTTCGAGAAATTGTATAGCAATGAATAACTTCCCATTTATGCACTGACTCAGTGGTGTTTTTTTAATTTTTGATTTTTTTCCTGGAGTATGTGTCTGCAGGGCTAGGAAATATCCGAGACTGAAAGAAGGAAGGGGAGGTTAAGAATTGGATGAAAAGCGGGAGGAGAGGGATGCAGCCAAGGCAAGTACGTGAGTCAGAGAAACCTTTTTCCATATCATCTTCCCACGCGTGCTATTTTTGTAGTCTCACCTACACACACACACACACACACGCACACACACACACACGCACACATGCACTCACACACACACACATGCATGCACACGCAAGACATCTTCATGCCACCCTGTTGCCATTTGAAAAAAGCAATACCTTGCGCTTGCCATCAATGTCATATATTCCCAAACTCAAAACCAAAGATGAACATATAATTTCCTTACTGTGGTTATATACATTCAATATTCTAAAATATATATATATATATATATATATATATATATATATATATATATATATATATATATATACATACATATATATGAACACAAGCAATTATTGAAAATTCAGGAGTCTCCATCACATCCGAAGTCAAATCTCTCCAATAAGTCTGTTTATGCAATTTTATCCCTCCTAGGTATACCACTGTCAAATCTAAGATGTATTCCAGGCACGTGGACTCGTTAGGAAGCTCAGAAACTCAGCTTCAACATGCCAAGACAATTGGAACAATGCTATGCTTCGGATAAGTTCGGATAAGGTCAGTCTGTGATCCTGACAAGTCTCTCACACTTTGGAGTTTCTGCACTCTGCAGTTGTGCTATGGAAGGGTCTCATGTGGATATCATAAAAACTTTCATACTTTTACCAGCTAATAATCTTACTTGCCTGTCAGATTATTGCCTATAGGTTCTTGTACTGGTTTATACAAGTAAAAAATACACACTCTGATATAAATAAGAAAACCTTTCTTCCACCTTTAGTAGGATATCCAGTAGCAAGTAATTAAAACAAAAAAAAAACAGAAATGTATTAGAGCAAAGAAAAATGGAGGAAAAAATGAAAAGGTGTGCACAAATCTTTTATAATGAGGTATGTCTAGAAGTAAACAATAGCATTCAAAGTCATGTTCGAGTGTATTTATGATGCGGATTTTTTCTTGACTTTTTGTTTAGTAATTTCTTGACTGCTATAACGACAGTATATAATGTCCACGTTGAAAGGTGAAATGGATCCAAAAGAATTCAAGAGGAATTCAAATGTCAAGAAGAACACTTATTAGAAGGGCTGGCATGGAATTAATGTGGCAACATTAACGGAACATAGTACATAGTTATATATATATAGTTGAAATTGGTCTGGTGTCAGAGGTATTGAGTGTCTGTACAGATGCAGAAAGGAAAAATACAAAACAAAAGTATAGTTTTGAAAGAAATGTTTGGTGTAAAACCAAGAAAAGCATATTGCCTTAGGAACACCATACTCATGGTGAGCAGCATGCTATAAAACTGTTAACACTGGGGCTCGAGTCCAAATAGACGGAATCATTAAAAGCTCCAAAATATCTCTTTTTGGCAGAAAGCCAGTTAAACAGCGGAAAAAAAATGCTCTTTATTGCACAATAAAGAGCTAAAGCACATATCCAGGTCAATATATTATAACGGCCGAGGCAGAGGACAGATCTAAATCCTGTCAAAAACCTGTGGAATGCCTTAAAGAGGAAAAGTCCCGTGCAATTTGATAACCATTCTCTATAATAATTTGTGCAATCATTTACAGAAAGAAGATTGCCAATAAATAGACTTCTTACTCCAAATAAGTATTGCACATGTATACCAGATTATTGCATTTTTCTTCTATCTATTTACTATTAAATAAGAGTTGAAATCAATTGATTTGACAGTAATTACATCAGATTGAGTTTTAATTGCACAAAAGGCATGATTTGTAGTTAGGGGTGTGTAATAAAAGCGGTTTTAATACACTTAAAGACACAGCATTTATCATCCTTTTAACGTAATGAATTGCAGAAGAGTAAATGGTTTGCTCTTTCATCCTAATGACCACGGCTCCATTTTTAGGCTTCTTTCTGTAAAGCTTTGTACTTGCCACTGCTACGTCGGGGATCTTAATATGAACTCACCCATAGTGATTTGCGTTCACTTAGTGATTTGCATTTTTTTTTAAATACTATGTCTGTGCATTTAAATCATTGTATGGCATAATACACCTCAATTCAGTATGCAGATCATTACCATATTATGCCTACTTTTTGCCATACAATGATTTAAATGCATAGTATTTTTTAAAAAAGCAAATCACTAATGGTACAGATGGTAGATTCTTTAGACTTGAGTTATTTTGATGTTGACCATACTGTAAATGCATAAAAGCAAGATAATATCAAGAAAACCCTTACTGCCCAGTCATTTCTCAGATATCTGCAATGTTTTGCTGCTCAGTAATGTGAACACTTCTGTTATTGCTCAGCCATTTTAACCACTTAAACGCTAACCAAGCAACCTTACAATCCACAAAAACATGACTCCAAACTTCATCACAATCAGATAACACGACAGTCACTTACCCAACCAAGCGCTGGTCCGGCCTGACACCACAAATACACATTACCAACACAGCACTAGCTGGTATTAGACAAATGTATTCAAAACCCTGCAATGCTAATATATTATAAATTATACAGTGTGCACATATACAATTATATCTAAACATAAATATCTTTCTAAAACAAACACTAAATAAATATGCAAAAGTATATATATTTATTATTTCTATCTTCTCTAAATACGATTATAAGGGGCTCAGTGGTTTAGTGGTTAGCACGTTCGCCTCACACCTGGGGGTTCAATTCCCGAATCTGCCATATATATATGTGTGTGTGTGTGTGTGTGTGTGTGTGTGTGTGTGTGTGTGTGTGGAGTTTGCATGTTCTCCCCCTTGCCTAAGATTTTTTTTCTCTGGGTTCTCCAGTTTTCCCGGGTACGGAGGGTTTGATTGGCACCTTGGAAAAATTGTCACTAGTGTGTGAATGTGAGTGTGAATGTGAGTGTGTGTATGCGCCCTACAATAATTGTTGGCATTCCATAAAGGGTGTATCCTGCCTTGATGCCTTGAAGACGCCTGAGTACAGGCTCCCTGTGACCGGAGAGAGAAGTCGGATAAAGCGGTATAAGATGAATGAATGATGAATATGGATATAAATAAGTGGGTTGTGGTTTGCCATGAAATTGCACATTAAATGAGTGTATACATGGAAATAAGCAGAAATGGGTTTATAGACCTTTACCTAGCTCTACTCCTCAGAATTCAACCCTTTTAGTCTACAAGTGTGACTTTACAGCCTGATGTTACTGTATTTATTTAGTGTCTGGTACTATGCTGCTACTGCAAGTAATAATTTAAATAAATGTTACTTACCTTGTAATGATTTTTTTTTACTTAATTTCATATCTAGTGATTTATGAATATCAAATAGCATCATTGGAAAGTATAGAATGAAAGGTTTTAAATGTTCTTATTGGTGTAAGGGGTGAATCCTAACACGTTATTTACAGTCGGCTTCATTGAGTGCAAAATTAGAATAAAGAATAGATAAAGTTTCTGCATGTTATAAGTAAAATATCAGTCAGACTAAGGATTAAGCCTAAATCAATGAAAATGTGTCCCAAATTTGAAAGTAAAACACGATTCTTGAACAGGAAATTCACAAAACATGAAATAAATATTTTCCTTGAGAACTGGGTAAGAGTCATGTAACTGAAGTGTTTGTTTTACTAATGGCAAGAAGTCTGAAATAAATAGAGGGGGGGGGGGGCTGTGTCTGTACATTTCAATTAACCCTCTAACCTGGATAACTCACAAAATACAAATTATTAGGCAGTTTGGGAGTCTGGTGGTTTTACACCGGGACATGGATCTCGGTTTCAGCACGTGGACAGCGATCTGAGCAAGCACGATTCCAGCCATGTTAAAGCCTGAACTTCTCTAAGCATACATTTTATTCCGTGTGTGGCTTTACAAAGGCATTAATGAACCAATACTATTGTTGTATTTCTATACACGTTCGCGTTTTGTTGATCTCTTTGGATCGGATATTTGTTTTTTGTTTCGTTATGATGTAAAGTGCGAAAATGAAATTTCGCCAGTGTTACCTGGTTGGTGGAAAGTTGCACATGGGGAGCCACGAGCAGCTGGAGCGCTATGTGCAGCGCGGAGGTCAGCACACCGGCCACGATGGCCCACGTGAGCGGCAGCGGCAGCATGCTGTAGGTCGCGAAGAGCGTGAAGAGCACGTAGCCGACTCCGTCCCCGAGCAGCCCGTAGCCAAGTCCCGTGGCGAGTATCTGCGTGGCCATGGCCGCCCACGTCACGGCGCCGCTGTACTGCAGGTAGCCGTGCGAGCTCGCGTCCTTGCGCACAACGACGAGCGCGCAGATCACCACCTCGACGCCGGCGAAGAAGCCGAGCAGCGCGCCCTTGATCGGGTCCACGGGCGTGGCGCCGAGTGTCAGGTGCAACACGAGCAGCGTCAGTTTGGTCACCACGTCCAGGACGTTCATCACCGCCACGGACTTGCGCCGCTGGCCCAGGAAATAGCGCTGGTACAGGCGCTCGAGCTCGCGCGATTTGAACGCGTAACGCAAAGTGGGGAAGATCACGCCCCGGTACGCGCAGCCCCAGCTCACGAAGAAGTCCGAGTTGCTGGGCGCGCAGTCGAGCTGCAGGAAGCCCAGGTCGCTGCTCGAGCGCTCGGGGAACACTTTGGTGCCGCAGTTGTTGTGCCGCTCGCTCACCGACGTCCTTCCGGCGGACTGCTTGCGCGAGTCTTGTACCGGCGCGTCGTCCGCAGAAGCGGCCTTGGGGTTGTTGTGCTCGTGGATGAACCGCTGCTCGGTGATGTGGCGCACTGCGTTCTGCCACAGCAGCCGCTTCGGTCTCCCGCCGCCGCCGCCGCTGTTCGTGGGGGTTTTGTTGATCGTGTACAGCTCCTCGTTCTCGCTAGAACACCGAACTTCGGATAATTCCATAGTTCCCCGGGGCCCTGTGCTATTCCTATTCGTGTGTGACTTGGGTATGGGGTAACCTGCCTAACGTAGGACGCGCGCGAGGACCTTAATCGGACGTGTTCGGCGCAGCGAGTGGGCTTTCGACTGCGCAGTGAGGCAGGCGCGCGCCCGGAGCGAACAGGCTCGTGAGAAAACAATAGCCGTGCATGATTAAGGGGCTCACCTAGAGTGACCTTTGTCCTCGGGCGGTGTCGTTTTCAGGCATCTACCCATCGGCTCGGAGTCGGAGGGGCTCGCTCGCGGTGTCCGTGCATGCCATGCGGCGGTGACGCGCTGGGCGGCGGAGGAAGAGGAGGAGGAGGAGGATAAGAAGAGGGAGGTGGGGTGGGGGGTTGATGTGCAGAACGGGGTGCTGTTATTTTGCACCGCGCGCCCCGGGTGCATAGGCAAGAATGTGCAAGAGGCGCGGTGCCATTCCGCCTCCCACGCGCCGCATAGAGAGAGAGAGAGAGAGAGAGAGAGAGAGAGAGAGAGAGAGAGAGAGAGAGAGAGAGAGAGCACTCTGGTCACTTGACTTTGCGCGCGGCGTCCTCGGAAGTACAGACGGCTCGGTTTCTGCTAAATGCACCTGCAGTACAAACTCCAGAAATTCTCGGAATCTTCAGCGGGAGCGCGGGTCGGGTCCCGCCGCAGTGACGAATTGCGCGCAGTGGCGTCGCCAGTGCGGTAAAATCCGAGCGACGCGTCAGACAGCTCTTTATACTGGAGGACTGGACCACCGAGCGAGCTTACAGAAGGCGCAGTGGAGCTTTTTTCAAACAGCGGGGGAAATGCATGGCGGGAAAAGCATCCGCGCTCGGAGAGTCACAGCTTCAGCATCAGCACCCAGCCTGCTCTCCCGCAGCCCGCGCCTTGATACAGAGGCTTCCCACTGCGAGAAGGATGTATTCCTGTGTGCGTGCGTGTGTGTGCGTGTGTGTGTGTGTGTGTGTGTGTGTGTGTGTGTGTGTGTGTGTGTGTGTTTGAATGGAGTGTCTGTATGTGTCCCGGCTAGCTGAAGCATGGAGGGAGCTAGCCGTGTGTTCAGCTGAGTAAATATGACGTCACACTGTCCTAGTCCGCCCTCCCCGCCCAGTGCGCTCCTTTTGTCTCTACGCTTTACGCACCGGCAGACAGACGGCGTGCGTGCGCGAGCGTGTGCGCGTGTGTCACTCGTTAATTATCGTCCCGTTCGTCTCCTATCTATTCCTGATTAGATCTATTACAGGATCAAAACGAAACAAAGACATAACGGTCACTGGTTCAGCGTCATGCGTTGCAATGCAGTGACCACAGAGCTCAGCCGCGGTGTTGCTGCTGTACGCGTGCGGGTGGTACAGTGGGAGCGAGCGCGAGTGGGTGGTTAAGTTTAGGTGGAACTTCAGTCGGTGCACTGACTCACCGACTTTCCGTCCGGTTTTTTCTTTTTCTTTTTTTTTTTTATTTATTCCGGATATATGCGCGAGACTCAGACTGCGGCAGATCGCAGCTGATCGACGCCTCTCCGGTGACTCATCACGGCCCCCACGTACGCGCTTCTTACTTCGCCCATTGATTCATTATTTGTTTGTTTGTTTGTTTATTTTAGACTGAACCACCTTTGTCCAGGTGTCCAGTGTAGAATTTCATACCGTGGTGTGATGGCGTGGAAAATTAAACGGAACCGAGCCGACAGACATCTTGTTGCCTAATATATGTATCACCTTGTCTCATTAATACTGCATTAAACCCAGACACACACACACACACACACACACACACACACTTTGTAGAGCTCAATAATTTATAGGTAGTCTACAACGTCACCATAACCTTAACCTCAGTCAGCAAAAATAAGGTCACAATAGTTATTTCTATTATTTGAAGACATTTAGACCAATAATAATAATAATAATAATAATAATAATAATAATAATAATAATAGTTCATCAACATTAATTTCCAGGATACTACTACTACTACTAATAATTATAAAACAATGAAATAATAAAAAGAATAATTACAATTATTGTAATAATAATAATAATAATAATAATAATAATAATAATAATAATAATAGTAATAATAATAATAATATAATATTAAAAATATTATTGTTGATTTTATTGTTATTATTGTTGTTGTTGTTGCTGTTTCTGAATCTGATTTCTACATCATCACTTCCTTAATGTGTGTTCACAATGAAAGTGTTTTGTTTAAGGTTATGTCCTTCCTGCACATCCCCGGGGACCTGAACACAGAGTCAGCGATGTTCCACTTAAGAGTAATTAGAACAGCCAATCAGAACTAAGGACATTCATGTTGGTGATATCAAAGAGACATAAACACCATAGTCCATGTATAGAAATGGTGATTTGACATTTTTCACCAGATTCCTGTTACAAATGTTGTGGGCTTTAGGTATCCTATAGTTGTAGTGCCCTGTTAAATAAATCATTCATACTTATTGAGAGCACATGACTATTTTTGGTGAGGAAGGGGGCAGGGACACACATGTGTGGTTAATGCTAATTTTTACATGGCACTGTATAGTGTATAGTATGTTCATGAATATTTGTTGACTTTGAGAAACATTATTGTTATAGTATGTTTTCAGAAATATTTTTATATATTAAAAAATACATATATTTTTTACTTAGTTTGAATTTTTTTTGTGCTAGTAGTTTTACTTATCCGCTTTGGTAAATTTATCTGGATTGGATTTAAATAAATTTAGAAATAATGACTGGCTCATTACCGCAGTGATTAATAGGTGTCAGCTGATCCATTTGTTTAGCTTGTAGTAATCATGTTGGGAGATTATCTGGAAATAATTGAAAGTGGGTTAAGAACTGTCCAGTGCAGTAGAATTGGGATGGATAGTGGGAAGTGTCAACTTTGGGAAAGAAATGTGGTTCAAAATGTTGTGGACTGATTGTGTCACAAGAACATACAGTGTAGGTATGTGAAAGTAAAATATTCACAATGCAATGGGGATTTATCTATCTATAGATAGATAGATAGATAGATAGATAGATAGATAGATAGATAGATAGATAGATAGATACAACCTACATACATACATACATATATACATACATACATACATGAATACAAACAACTTTATTTTAATTGCATAGTACATCTACGCAACAAAATGCAATTTATAGCATCTGCCAGAAGTGCAAATAGTAGCAATGTGTAAACAAACATGAGTATATGTACAGTGAGTGATATAAATATGTGCATATGTACAGCATTTGTAGTCCAAGTAAATATACATGTACAGCTTCTAGATTAAATATGCAAATGTATGTACAGCAATATATAAATGGAATGTGCAACTGTAAAAAGTACAAAACTGTGGCAGTATATATATATATATATATATATATATATATATATATATATATATATATATATATATGCTTAACTGACTTAATTAGAAATTAATTAGTGTGTAACGAATGTCATTTATGTCATAGAATGCATAAATACTGGTTTATAAAGAAACAGGAAAAGGATCATGTGATCTGCTGACTACAGATTTGCCCAGATTGATTGTGTGTCCTAGTGAAAGAAGGAAAGTTAATGAAGCGATTCACCTGTTATGCCTATAGTGCCTGTACAAGCATCTTGAGGTTGTCCTGGACTCTTATGATCTGGGGTGGATTCTTGGTCAGGTCGAGTCTCAGCAACATTATGCAGCAATAAAATGATATTAGCCGAGTATCTGAATGCACTGAATGACCAGCTTATCACTTAATAGATTTATTCCCCTAGATGGCACGGGCATATTCCGGGATCACAATGCCAACATTCAAAAGGCTCGAATGTTCAATGAGTGGTTCAAGAAGCATGAGAAATTATTTTCACACTTGAATTGTTCACCACAAAGTTCGGACCTTAACCTCATTTAAAATAATGTGGGATGTGCTGGAAAAGAGATTACAAAAGTGGTTAAACTCTTCCATCCTCAATTATATGCGCACAGTGCCGTGCCTTTCAAGTAGTTACACCAATTTCACCGACTTATTAAAGGTCTATAGGAATTTTTATAGCGGGTAGTGCTTTAATTGAAAACACTGGCACTCTAAATCAATTATTGTAAGGCGACCCTTTTTATTATTTATTTTTTGGTAAAAAAAAAACCCTGAAACAAAACAAAAAAACCTGAAACATCTTACTTGCATAAGTATTGAAGCCTTATATTGCCTTAACAAGGACCCAATTAAATGTACAATTACATTTACAGCATTTTAGCAGATGCCCTTATCCACAGCGATGTACAAATAGTGCTTTAAGTCTCCAACTAAGAATAAATTAACTCTGGTATGATTGATTACAAACTTAAGATACAAACAACCATAGACTCAGTTGAGGGTTTCTTTTTGTGTATGTGTGTGTGTGTGTGTGTGTGTGTGTGTGTGTGTGTGTGTTGCCAAGTAAGTGAAAAGCAAGAAGTGTTAGGTTGTGTTGTAGTAACTTGATTAAGTAACGTAATTACTTAAGTTCCTAACTCGTTTTCTTAATGAAAACTCACTACTGACAGATCAGTGGCCAGTTTGTGAAGTTAAATAAAGACCAAACAAAGAACAGCATTCCACAGATATAAACTAATACAATACATAGAAAAGAGAATACTTAGAAAAGAGAACAACGTGATATACAGTTTCTGAGCACAGTTGGACCAATTCTCAGAACACATCTGCACCACACATCCCACTCTACCAAAAAAAAAACTTGCGAGAGAAGCCACATAGAGGACAACGATCATTTTGAAGGAGCGTCTGATTTTGTAAAGCAATCATATCGGGAGATGGTCTTGGAAAAGATATTAACTCGGTTTCTGAATAGTGCAAATCATTGCGCCAGGATCTCTTAGAAAACAAAACGTGATGGCTGAAATGGTTGGAATTGGGTTAATAACTGTCCAATACAATATTAAAAGTGGGATAAATAGTGGTTTAGTGTCAACTTTATGAAAGAAATGTGATTACAGATTTCAGTAGCTGGGAGTGACAAAATGGTGCACCAGCCATCCATATCAAGAGCACTGCACAACACTGACCTGTGTAGGAGGGTGGCAAGGAAGAAGCCGTTAGTCAAAAAGTGCCATCGGAAAGCACGTCTCGTCTCCGCTGTACTGTGAGAAATGGTTTTGGGGTCGATTGAGACAAACAGAGAGCATTTTTTGTGTCAGAACCCAAAGTAGCACGTGTCGTACAAATACATCCTGTGCTTCAAGACACACCATCCATAGAGTGAAGTATAGAAAAGAACAGCTTTAATTTCTCTACATTACAGTGACATTTTTTCTCTGCATTATTTGGAAGCTGGGGTCAGAGTGTAGGGTCAGCACAGAGCACAGAGGGTTAATGGCTTTGCTTAAGGCCCTAAGAGTGGCAGCTTGGCGATACCGATACCCCTGACCTTACAATATTAAGGTCAGTAACCCAGCACCCTTAACTGCTGACCTATACCCCCTCCCAGAAGTGGTGTTTTAGAACACTAAAGCTGATGTGGGTTTTAATGTTCTCATCAAAAGGGACCGGGCATCAAAAAAATAGATGGAGCAAAATATAGGAAAATACAAAAAAGTTCACTAAAATAAATAAAAGGAAAAGCCCAAAACAACATCAAATTGGCTTAAGAGCAAACACTGGGGCTCTGAATATTATACACTGTATGTGTATAAAGAATTTTTTTTAAATTATACTTAATAGTATATAAAAGTATCATGACAACATACAATTTAAAAATTCCTGCTCCCTAAAATGATTTACATTTCCCTATTTCTACTGATTAACTACTAATTATCTACTGATTCTACTAATTATTTCAATTCATTGAAATTAACATTAGACAATAAAGCATAATATAACAACCGCCATGACATTCTTTGTTGCAGAAAAACATGTAACATATGTATTTATTGCTGTTGGTGCCTCTATTTTTATGCACTTTTAGGATGCAAGATCTGCTTGTAGTACATGAAACGTGATGCCTCTTAAAGGCAGAATGATGGCGGCATAGAAGGCTCATTAAGCTGAGAGTTAGACTTTGTATAGGCTTTGTTCATTTTTCATCAGCCTAAAATCTCTGTCGTGTGTAATAGAATATAAATAACAATAGAATAACCAAACATAAACCAAAACTCATAATCGTTCACAATGGTGAGCCATACATTTCACAACTCATCGGTGCCGTCGTCGGTGCCTTACCTGAGTCATGGCATGGCTAAAGAAACAGTACACAATCAGCATTACACAGCTACCCAGTATAACAAGAGCACTGCATCACAGACAGGTAAATCATGCAGTGAGAATTAATACCATTGTGAGTTGTGTTGTTAGTGCAGGTCTCTAGTGTGGATTTTATATTGTTTTATACCAAATTGTGGGTGTATTTTTTATCTAATTCTACAGGAAAGAAAATGCAGAAGTATAAATGGTCCTTGGTCTATTTTCTGTCGGACCTTTCCTCTAATCAAAGGCTGTGAAAATGCCGACCCCTGATGAGGAGGCCTCGGAGTGACCAATTGCAGTCTAATTGGTGAAAGCAACACTTAAGGCAATATAGAGTTTATAGTTAAAAAAAAACATCACTGTGCTGTGCTTACTATAACATGACAGCTGAAATCTGACTGGTCTGAAACTCATATACAGACACTCAGGACACAGTGAACACAAGGAAAAAAACATGTTCATCATGTTGTGTACTTGTCATGTAACATGTAATCACAATCTGTAGGTCCTTACATTGAACGATTTGGTTTTTAATATTTCTAGGAGCATTATCCACTTAGACCTATAAAGCTGTAATAGCTTTAAGTTCTAGAAACTGTCAAGCATTCTGTAGCTTTTCTATTATTTTCAAAATGATTTTCCTTTTATTTGTTTTTATTTTTACTTACTTAACAGGCTCCACTGGATAATATTAGATACTGATGATTGATATCTATTAAAATGTGTCCAAGAACTTATATAAAAACCTATATAAATGAGGCTACAGGTCATTTGGCCAAGTTCGAGTCAGAATTTGCTTCCATCATTTATTCCATTCTAAATGTTCTGCTCGCTGTTGATCAGATGCTGAAACATAGCATGTTTGCGCTAAATAGACACCCCCGAGCGGCAATTCCAAACAAGTTCCAAACAGAGCGCACACTCTGCCCCGACTGCTGGCTTGCTGTGTGCTTTTTATTCATTCATAACTAAAAAGGCACAGCTGATTTTCCACTCTAGCTGTGAAATGTAGAGAAGTGAAAGTCTCGCCAAAATGCAAATAAATGTATTCGGTAAATACAGTTATGTGAAAAAGTGCTTATGTACAGAATAAATATCTGTACATAAAATCTTTAAACAAAATGTACTTTGCAATAGACAGTCTAGCAGAATATACTTCAAAGTATAGTGTGCAGATGTTCGTCTAAAAGAACTGGCATCAATTTAAACTGAGCTTTTCGATGGCAGACATATTTAATAGAAAAAAAGACACCTGTATCGGTATCTTACTTAGTCATGATACGTCATATTAATCAGAATGTCCCTTGTTGGTGTATTGATTTGAGGTGTTTTCAGTGTAATAGTGCTGTAAATAAGAATTAAAGCGGGGGTTTTCTGAGCGCCAGCTTTGGTGAACAGAACATTTACAGAAATTGACGGCTGCAGCACGTCGCAAAGAAGTTGGGATGGGGGCAGTAAAAAGCTGGAAATGTAAGTGCTGCTAAAAAGAAACAGCTGGAAGAACATTTTCCAACTAATTAGGTTAATTGGCAACAAATCAGTAATTGGGTCACGACTGGGTATAAAAAGCTTATCTCATAGAGGCAGAGTCTCTCAGATGAGCTAATCACTTTTTTAAAAATGTTCCAAATTTCCTTGAAAAGGTACATTCTTTCACTTGACACAGATTATATGTACTATTGCCAATATAATATGGGTTAATATGTGTGTCATTTTTGGACAACGTTTTGGAAGTTGTAGATTGTAGAAGTAGATGTATGAATTATTTCCGGAACTGCACATTATACCTAAAAATATAATATTTATATTAGGGCTGTCAAACAATTAAAATCTTCAATCACGATTAATTGCACGATTGCCATGAGTTAACTCGTGATTAATCGCACATTAATCGCAAGTTTTCCATAAAACGTGTACCATAAATGAATACTTTTCCTGTTTCTAATACTCTAATCATTTCAATCAAAATCTCTTAATAAAATGATTATTTAATATAATAATATAATATAAATATTTATAAAATAAATATTTAATATTTATTTGACTCTGGAAATTTTTCTTTTCATATTCATTTCTGGTTAATTAATGAATTTCTAGTTACTTTCAATGTGATTGTTTTAAAATATAGGAGGTGGCTCCTTTAACAATTCTGTTCCGGTTGTGAGTGAGGAGCTCATATCTGTTGTGATTTGCAGCTAGTAGGCGTAATTCGGGGGAAATTTAGTAAACGTGAGTGGGTGCACTGAAGTTTCTTTATTCATTTGTTCTTTTTTGTTCTTTGTTGTCTGGGTTTTCATTTATTCGCCAAAACAACGTAGAGTGAAGGAGTAGGAGGAGTGTTAATTGCTCCTGAATAAAATTTATAACATGTTAACTTTGACAGCCATATATATGTCCATATATATCCTTGATGCTCTATCCTTGTAGGGAGAAAAACAGTGCAAAGCAAATATTAACTCTGAGGCAAATGGCTTCATAATCAGGTCCTGATTAAAAGCTCCTTCTCCTCATAATCCCTCTGCAAATATTCAAAGAACACTCCAGTGCTATCCTTTATCCAATCTCTATAGTTTGCATTTGCTTAACACAGACAAAATGTCAACAGCTTTGCTATTTCCCAGACAAAAAAAAAGAAAGCAACTTATCTGTAGGAAAACATTATGTACAACATATGATGCAGATTTATAATTTAATCCATCGTAATCTCTGATGGAAGACTTTTCCATTTACATTCAGATTTAGCTGATTGTGCGAATACATTTTACAAACAGCTAGCAGTCCTGATCACAAGTTTTTTTTAGAATATAATTATATATTGTTTTTGTTTGGAACGCACACAGTTATTAATATGAGTTGTTAGAGTTATTAATATTCTAGCTTGATCTTGTATATTCATGTGAATTTAGACCTGTTGTTGTCAATTCACATCCGTGTGTGTGTGTGTGTGTGTTTGATGTGCATCTTGGATGTATTCCAAGGCCCTGTGTGAAGTGTGTGAAGTGTATTTGAGAAAAGGAAGTGGGTTTGGAGGTAAGAGGATAAGCGAGAGGGCTTGATGATCCAATCTCTCTTGCTTTCAAATGAAATACAGACATGAAACCTTTGAGAGTGAAAAAAAAACAGAGAGAGAGAGAGATAGGAGCAAGAGAGAGAGAGAGAGAGAGAGAGTGATAACAGGGGGGTGGAAGAGATTTGACACTTGTACCTCTATGGTACACTCTCAGATATCACTTTAATTGGATGCCCCGCCCATGCACTCACACTCAGTGCAGCTGGTTCAAGCTAGTTTATAGAAACTGTAGAGCAGAACCCAAGACACATCTGACAGAAGGAGAGAGAGAGAGAGAGAGAGAGACAGAGAGAGAGAGAGAGAGAGATGCAATTCTGCTTTAGTAAAATAGCTGTTGAGCCATTCAAAGTGCATTAAGACATTAGGGCTAGATTATTGCCTACACACACACACACACACACACACACACACACATAAAAGTGTGATACATGTGAGAATCTCCCATTGACATTATGAATAATCCAGTTCTGCGAAGTACTTTAGGATGCTTGTCATGAGACACACCGAGACCCAGCTGACCCACTTCACCGGAGCCGCTGCAGTTCATGCTGTACAGCCGTCAGATTCCAAAAGAGAAACAGCTTTTTCCCCCCTGTATACATTACACCATACGGTGGTTGTTTGTGCCATGGCTGCCCTTGTGGCGGCTGAGAGGCATCTCTGGCTGACCCTGTAAGATATCCTTCCTGCTGGACGCCGCTGTAGTACCTACTGGGCTGTTCGGCGGTACTGTAAATAGGGTCTTCATCAGGTTCCAAGAGACGAAAAGGCAATCGGCGGCGTTCCAGTGTTTCCCGCCTCGTCGCTGCTATGACGCTGCTCCACAGGTGCCGCCCACACTCATAACATGGAGCTAGCTCGCATCACGAGGCTCAGAAGCCTGGTCCCGCCAAAAACCCCGGGTGGCGCTCCAGGTTGGAGCCCAAGGAGGTGACGGATCATCTTCAGGAGGACGGCCAAGAGGTCCTGATCTTCAGCTTTCTCCTCAGTGAGGATGGAGAAGATGTAAAAGACAAAAGCAGGGAAGAGTAAAAGAAAAAAGAGGACGCAGAAGGAAAAAGAAGAAATAAGAATTGAACTACCCGACAAAGAAGAAGAAAACAGAAGGAAGAGGACCAGTCAAAGAGGAAGAAGAAGGAGACAGTGAAGAGAAAGACAAGGAGACAGAGAATACAAAGAAGAAGAAAATAAAGGAAGAGAAGGAAACGGTAATACATGTAATCATCATGCAGTAAGCATTTCCGATTCAAATATTATAACAGTCGAAATATAAAAGGATTAAAATCAAGGGTTCAGTTTTTAGACGTATGTAACAAAGTCCATGCTTGTTATAGTCTTTTAGAAGACATTGTTCCTCAAATACAACATACTGATTCCTACAAAAAAAAACTATCATTTCAAAGCCCTACGGCCAAAGCTTCAAATTCAAATGCAAGTTTTATTTGTCACATACACTGCAAAAAATAACTATCTAGATAGAAGAAATGTATGTTTTATGGAGATACAGGCTAGAAACAAGTCAAATTATCTACCAGTGCAGTAAGTAATCTTGGTAAGATTTCTTGAAATAAAAAAACCCTTTAGAAAACCCTTTCTACTCTTTAGAAAGCAACAGATGTTTTTAAATAAGCGTTAAAACACAGTTATTTTGTTATACATTATATATAAAGGTGATTTGGTTATAAAGCTGAAAGCTTGAACAAACATGAAACAAACCTACATTTATAATAAGTAAATGGAAAAAAGTAAACTATTGTGTGTAAAAGAAACGGAATGAAGTCAGAGTAAGGATAAGAATTAAAGGTTAAACATATAATGGATAATGGATGGTATGTCACGGGAGACATGGCAGTGTTAAAGTGTCTGTTTGAGCAATATGTGCAATATAGGTCTTTGTTTGTCCTTGTGAGATTGTCGGTGAGATTGTCCAGTGTAAAGTGGACGTTTGTGCAGTGTTGTACAGGAGAGAAGATCCTGTGCAAATAAGGGGAACGGGATCACTGGCATCAGTTACAAAACCCAAGATAATGTCTGGACACTTTCCACCTTTTATTGATTTCACGTCATGTTTTCAAGCGGAAAACAGCTTCCAAGCATATCCAAGGTTGACATGGTAAGGGTTACTGTTTTAATCGTGAGCTGTTGGCTATGGCTGCACATGTTCCTCCGGTGGCTACCTGGGTTTCTTTTACATCTTAAAAATACTGTCTATAGATGCGACACCAAATTGCCCCCAGCGGGGAACATGTGTGCTCTGCAGTGGTGTGTTCAAACCATTTTACTAGCACACCACCATGATAAAACCTGAATGAATGTGCGGTAAAACTCGATCATACAGTCTTTGATGTGATGTTGAATCTGCCCAGAAACCGTGACGGCTCCCTGCTTAATTCGGCAACCCTGAGTCTAAGCGTAGGAAAGCCTCGACTCCTGTAGATATGGAAGAGCATTTCAGAAATAATAAATAAAACATGCGCGTTATATGACTGCTTTATGTAACGTGAGATATTCTTATAAAGGGCAACTCCTCTGAGAGAGCTTGAACAGCGATAGTGAAACATTCCCAGCACTCCTCCTCTGAGAGCGTGTTCTTTTATTCCTTTTCTGAGGTCAATGTTGAGCATTCTTCACATATTTTGAATGTGTTTAGAAACTTAAGACTGCTGGTTTATGACTATGGGGGACATTTTTTGCAGGTGCCAGTGTTCCCACCTCACAGGTCCAGGACTTCTAGATCATTTTACTGGGTTTTGTAAAGGTTCTCCTCCTGTCTTTCCAAAAGCATATTGAATTAAAAGCTTGTTGTCTTGTTTTTTGCCATGAAAGATAAAACGGTTTAAAAATCACATTACACATTAGACTATCAATCTTCAAGATTCTAACTAAGAAAACTGTTGGAAAATTGTTGAAAAATGAACTCCAGAGGCAAATTTCACTAGGAACAAGTGACACATTTAAAGTGCAAGAATAAAGTGAACGTTCAAATAGAATGCTATTCTAATTTTAAGACTAACACTGCCCTGAACAAGGCTTACATCGAGAATCTTAAGAAAGGCTCCAACATGTGCTTATAAAGCCTATACGAGAGGTAGTAGCTCAGTGGTTAAAGCTTTGGCCGCTGGTGCAGAAGATTGCAGGTTCAAATCCTGCTGCCACTAATGGTTAAAAAAAAATACAAATCTTAAAACTGAGTTTATAGGATCTAATCGAATTTATTATCGACAAGATCAGGGGTCCCCAAAGAGGGCAACATCATTTTTCCTTTCTTTACTGGGGGGCATGGTCAGTTTATAAAAGAAAATGCCGTGGGGCGGCGTGACTACAAGTAGCATTGTGATTTTAACTGTATGTATTATACCTTCTAATGCAAGAATAGTTAATTATACACCACACCAACAAATAGTCCCTTTTTTTTCAAGTGATATATTAATTAACTTTATTACAGTTATAAAGATTTTTTTATATCTTATTTTATTCAGAATCAAAACATTTATTAATGAGTGTGAACTGTGGGTTATTTCTGACTGGTGAGAAATCCAATGTCAGATTGTATTCCTGTCACAGTCTCAGACACATGCAAATATCATCAGTGAGTCTTGATCTCATCAGAGTTTTCATCAGTTTCATGCATGAAAAGGTTTTCTCACAGACTAACGTCAGGAGTGAAGGGCGGAGCCGGACAGATTGAGCGTTAAGTTACACCTGTATCTGCTCACTCGCTCACTCAGCTCACTCGCTTCCGGTCCAGCGAGGCCAATAAAGAGGCGAGAGACGTCAGCCTCGGGGAGAGAGTAAACGTGCAGATAGTGGAGCGAGACAGTTGGGAGACGAAAGAGTGACGTTGCAGTCGGCGAGGGCACTATATATATATATATATATATATATATATATATATATATATATATATATATATATATATATATATATATATATATATATATATATAGGGTTCAAATGAAGGGAACATTTTATTCTCCACCCAGAGCCATCATATGGCTGGAAAAGTGTAATCTATTACATTTCCAAAGTTACCTTCCCAACACAGCATATACCAAATAAGTATATATATATATATATATATATATATATATATATATATATATATATATATATATATATATATATATATATATATACCTATTCTACTGCACCTTTTGTACATTATTCACTCCCACCTCTGTAATTCTGAACCTCATACCCTTATTTATTACATTGCTATTTATAAGCACTTATGCACTTCTGGTTAGACGCTAACTGCTTCATTGACACGTACCTTGCACAATGACAATAAAGTTGAATCTAATATAATCAAATCTATATCTGATATTATCTTGTCCTTGTTTCAGTTCAATTTCTGAAAGTAGAAAGTAAATATTTATCCATGAATGTCTTAATTTCAGGATTCGTTTGAATTCTGGCTGATGTTTAGTTATCTTTGGATGATGATATTAATATTGTCGCATGGAATAAGTCCAGGATTTGATTTCTTACCTGGAGGGCAGCAGAGTGCGGCTCAGGCCTACAGTAACTGTACTGTAAAAGCGTTTTAATTTCATTTGTATGCACTTCATGTAATCAGATCACAAGCATTTAGAGTTTTTTGGAAAATGCAGCATTAAGCTCCGGCACCCGTCGAGTTCAGCTTCACTGCAAAAGCAACAGCAAAAACCTTTGAGAATCCTGGCATTGAGTAAAACTCATGGGTTGTGAATAAATGTTGTGAAAATGGATGGCACAAAAAACCCTCAAATATAGCTCTTACTGTGTGTGTGTGTGTGTGTATGTGTGTGTGTGTGTGTACTTGAGGTTTGAGGGATTGGAGCTCTTAATCTTTTGCACTGTCAGAAACCTGCTCCAGGAATTGCTTCTCCCAAGAAAAAGCTCGAGAGGTTTTGCATCACAGACAGAAAAGAGACAAAGAGAGGGAAAAAGCAGACAGATGGAGAGAGACAGACAGGCAGATGGAAGAGATTGCTTGTTTTTTTGGACAGAAGCCGTTTAGGTTATTTCTCCAAATTTGTCCCACTCTCCTTCTGTTGTGTGTGTTTGTGTGAGTGATGTGCCATTCTGCCACTCTACAAGTTATTCAGCTCATTTTACAGTTGAGGAGTTTAACACACACACACACACACACACACACACACACACACACACACACACACACACACACACACACACACACACACAGTCTTGTTAGAATGAAGAAGGAAGAATCATCTAGTACAGGGGTGGGCAAACTACGGCCCGGGGGCCACATCCGGCCCCTTGGTCCTTTTAATCCGGCCCGCTGAACTGCTTCTGCTTCTTTGCCGCACCAGAAGAAAGTATAAACGCACAGCAGTGCTGACATTGTTGGAGTATGCTCAGTGAGAAAAAATTATTTATTTATTTCCTTTTTCTTAAATAGCGTATCCTTATTCTTTTGGTAGCATAATGAGCATGATGATATTTACCGCTCTTTACAAGTGAAAAAAATTTATATTGAATATAAGTTATGTTCAACGTTATTGTTGGTTCGGCCCACGAACACACCTCAGGTTTCTCATGTGGCCCTTTGGAAAATATAATTGCCCACCCCTGATCTAGTATCTAATATTATCCACACATTCCTCAACATTTCATGTGTTCATTTGCTTGTGGACAAATACAGTAGACACAATATAGACAAAAGTTTTGGAACACTTTTGCAGCCATTTGAGGTTCTTCACCAAACGGTTATCACGATGTTGAATGCATACATTTGTATATGATGTCTCTGGGTGGAGCAGAATTAAAATGTTCCCTTCATTTGAACTAGGAGACCCGAACCTGACGACAATGTTTTTGAGCATAAAGTCAGCTCCCTAAAGATATGCTTCGAGTGATAGTGTTAGACTGGCCTGCTCTTGTGGAACCCTAAAAATATTGCGTTTTGCTGAATTGTACTCGTGGGGGGAAGTTTTGATCTTTTTATTGACTCGGTTCTTTGAAACTCGTTCATCAAAATGAACAAATCTTTTTTTGAGTCGTTTAATTCATTTCATTCTTTGGATCACAAATAAAACAAAATGTTACCTTTTAAATACCCCCCCCCCCTCCGACACATCTACATACACACATTTTGGCTCTAGTTCCAGTAATTAAAATATTAAAGAATAAACAAGTCACCCCTCATGTCTTCTGGTAAGAATCGTTCGTTCTCTTGTCACATGACTCCTATAGATTGCACAAGAAATAGAATTGAACGGTTCTACCCATGAGTCTCCTAATCTGAGTCGTTCGTTCTTTTGCCACGTGACTCCTGTGTAATGCACTGAATAGCGTCTATTGGAGTCACGTGACATTGAGAGTTAATTGTTCATTTTTGTTTCCTGTAAATAACCACCGGTTTTGCTACAATTTGAATATATAATAAATACTAACAACATTTGAATGAATTTCTTACTTTTCATTACACCCTATTTATTTTAATTTAATGAAAGTGTGCACTCGAGCTCGCATAGGCTCCTTATGGTCCGTATTAGATCAAGTCTGGCGAAGAGTCGTCTGATTACACCCTTCAATAGAAGAGATTAATCATGAGAAAGATGTGACCTTCTGTACAAAGCACGGTTAATATCACACATTCACTTACATCTTAGTCAAGTCAAGTAGGCCTTAATGTCCTTCCGACCACAGACAATGCAGTACAGGGTGAAACGGAAAACAATGTTCTTACAGGACCAAGGTTCAACAAGATGAATTATCAAAAGGAACACCAAAGTAAAAAAGAACAACCAACAACGCAAAGCTCACTTGTGAAATTAGTCAAGATATTAAACATACTTATGTTATGTTAATATCTTCACACTCTTTTGTGCATTTTCTATATTCAATGAAAACAACATTAGTCTCTGACTGTAGACTGAATACTCACTCGGACTGTCATTTACATGGCTTGAACTGTATTGTATTCATTTAAAAATATTGTTTTTTAAATTAATTAAAAAATTGTTCGGTTTTACTCTTTACTGCCATTCTTCCACATTTGTTTCATTTGTTTACCTGTGCTCTATACAATTACAGTATCGGTTAATTCGAATCAGATCCGATATAATCAAATCAAATCTAATCTTATTCCTAAAACGAATTCTTTTCTTATAAATCCATCTAAGTGGATATTGTGGTCAAACGTCAAAAAGGTTTTTGACAAAAAAAATGCTCCAGTTCACTGTTGAAGCTTTTCATCTTTTAACCTTATACATTGTTGTCTTTCTCTCAAGCATGAAATATATTTTTGTGGTACGTAGACAGCCCAAGCAGTATACATAAAGAAATAATTAATGTGTGTTCAGAACCAGGCCCGTAAAGAACTGAGGGGACGTGAGAGAAGTGGGCCAATCTGCGGGACAGAGATGTACGGACGCCCGCTAAGATTGCGTGGAGGTCCGTAAGTGGACGTCGGACGACGGCTCCCGAGCCACGAGACTGTGGGTGTGTCCCGGCGCTTTCTGTTTCCGACACCCACAATCTCGCAGCTCGGGAGCCGTCGTCCGCACATCTCTGTCCCGCAGATCTGTTGTCTGTCTATATTTCTTATCTTTCTTTCTATTTGAAGCGAATGGTGGCAGAAGAGGGAATGATCAGATGACAAAAAGTGATTGCACTGTTTATTTCTGCCTTAAATTAAGTCTTCTTAAATTTGCCATTTTAACTTTGATATTGAATATGTTACTTTTGATCAGCCTGATACGGATCTCAAAACTCACACAAATATGAATGCAAATGACCTGAAGCTCTCACTGTGTAACACACATTTCATGTTTTTCTATATCAACACACACACACACACACACACACACACACACACACACACACACACACACACACACACACACACACACACACACACACACACTGTTCTGTCTTTTCACTAATAGCACATGTTGCCTAAAATGACCTGCGCTTGTTAGCACATAATCTATGCTAACTGCTGTTTGTGAATAAAGAGAATTTGCTCTCTTTTGTAATAAGTGAGCTAAAACTAAAAGACAGTCGCTGTTTGTGAGTAATAAAATTGCTAGAAAATGAAATGTACTAATCATTGTTTGTAAATAATAAGATTAACTGCATTTGCTAGCAACTGAGCTGAAGCTAAGCGAACTGCTGTGAGTGAATCTATTCCCGGTTCAATCACATTACAAATACATTGATTATAAATAATTAATACTATAGAGTTCTGTAAATACTATAAGATAGGAGTTTTTTGGGTCACACATGGAGTCGAAATCAAGTTTGAAAACACATTAGTCGGATCTGGGAGTTTTGGTAAACGGAGATGTTTGGATGCTACGTCTCTCCCCTTATATACTCACTCAGGTTTGTTGACAGTGGACCAGCAGGATGCTTCATGTCCCAGGGTGCCTCCGATATCTTCTGGCTCTCTCTTTAAGTTCTGCTGTTATATCCGAGACCTGCTGGAGTCCTGCTTTCACTCTGATCACAGTACGTACCCTTTGAAGTCACTGATCAGGATTTATCTCTTTCTCAAGCTGTATTTGCTCGCCTGCTTCATGCTGCGGCGTCAGTACAGAATCCTGGCAAAATATCCTTTTCGGCCCTCCGGACCCGCCTGGTTATTCTGATGCTCTGCTCATCTTTCGGCATTTGCTCCTCGCTTTACTGAATAAAGTCAACTGTGTAACCATCAACTGTGCATACACAAATACATGGCAGTGCTCTTTAATGAAAATAATCACTGCTATAGAGAATGACGTTCTTCTCCTTCCTCTTGTCTCAGGTACACTGTTGTCTCCAGTAATACGTCTCCAGCAATAAATCAGGCCAACTCATAACTATGCCACCAGACAAATACACCACCTAGGTAACTTTACAGCTACCGGTCAGGCATAACATTATGACCACCTTACTAATATATCTTGGCCCCCTTTTTTTCTGACAAATCACTCCTGAGTATTAACTGCATTAAACTCTTCATTTATGTTCAGATCAGAAGAAGGGCTTAGCGGTTAGCACATTTGCCTCACACCTCCAGGGTTTCCGTTTCAATTCCCCCCTCTGCCATGTGTGTGTGTGTGTGTGTGTGTGTGTGTGTGTGTGTGTGTGTGTGTGTGTGTGTGTGTGTGTGTGTGTGTTTGCATGTTCTCCCCGTGCCTCAAGGGGTTTTTCTCCTGGTCCCCCCGGGTCCCAAGACATACACGGTAGGTTGATTGGCACCTTGGAAAATTGTCCTTGTGTGTCCTGCCCTGATGCCCAAAGACGCCTGAGATAGGCACATGTTCCCCTAGTGAAGAAGTTGAATAAAGCGATAGAAGATGAATGAATGAATGAATGAATGAATATTAGATTGGACCACACGGGCTAGCCTTAGTAGACTCATTTTACCATTGTTCCTTTCTTCAACCACTTGTTTACATTTGCACAATTTAATTCTGATCAAATGATTGTGTACTTTTTAAGTATGCAATCACTGTCATGTTAAAGTTTGGTGCCCAGAAAACAGTTCAGCTGAAGCCACAGATAATTTCCCCGCAAAACATCACGTTATCAATCAGAGTCAAAGCTAGAAGACTGTCGTCAAATAGCATAACGACAGCTCGAAGTCATCAGCAATCATTCTGATTGAATAATAATAATAATAATAATAATAATAATAATAATAAAACATGTTTAGAAGCACGGTAAAACTTTTTGGTGAGGTTTTTAAGAGTGAGAAAAGGTGCTCTCACTTCTATAATAGTGACATTCCAGTTTCAGTCTAAGAACAGATCTATTAGCCACTGGCACCCTTTGCTCATTTAATCAACTTTATTAAATCCTACCTGCGATTGTTCCATCAGCATTCTGTGTACTGAGCTGTTTTTCTTTGTGCATGTTTCTCTGAATCATTGCAGAATACTCTTTAGTGTGTTTTCATCCATCTCTGCTTATTTTTAGTAGATATTTAGCAAGTCTATTTTAGTTCCGGCTTATGGTTTGATTTCTTCCACAGGAAATACAGACTGCAAATGCAAATTTGCCATTGTGAAGTTCTAGGCACAATTATGTCCATGGGCCCATAATATACAAAACCACACATTACATATAAAGAGATATTAAGATTTCAAACCAATTGTTCAAATCATTTCTCTAAATTAATGTATAGAAGTGATAAGATGGCTGAAAAGGGGTTTGTGTGTTTGGAGAAGAGACTGCACCAGGACGCATTACAGGTAGAAAGCAAGCTGGCAAAAGCAGTGTGATGCTCTGAGCAATGTTCTGCTGGGAATCCTTGGGTCCTGGCATTCAAGCGCATATTACTTTGATATGTTCCGCCTACCTAAACATTGTTGAGTTCCAAGCATACCTCTTCATGGCAACAGTATTCAATCAGTGCTCCCTTAGAAGCGCAATCCTTCTTGCACTGTAAAAAAAAAGGGTCCCGGAATGGCTTGACTAACATAAGTTCAAGTTGTTAACTTGACACCTCACAACCCACGTCTTTTAAAAGATTTGATGCCGATTCCTTGATGTCAGATACCATAACACACCTTCATAGGCCTTGTGGAATCCGTGCCTCAATTGGCCATTATTTCATAACAACTTCCACAGTTACTAACCATTTCATAGTGCGTACACCGAATAAGAAATGGCAATTTTATCAGTCTGAACTTTACATTTACCAATTACTAGAGATGTCAAAATGTATGCATTAATATCACTTTTATTTGAATGACTCGAATTTCATTAATACATGATTAATGCAGTGGGTTTTCTGTTTGATGATTGTTTTTAAAATTAAAAATATTGATAAATAAATAAATAGAGAAGAGGCGAAGCAAAACACATTTATTCACGCCGTCCTTTCTTTACAAGAATATAAAAAAATAACTCCAGCGAAAGATCAGTTTTTTAATCACTAAACATTTTTAATCACTAAACTTTACAGGTGCAACAGAAATACCAAAATCTGCCATCATGCACACATCCGGCAATTAATCGCGTAGCAAAGAGTTCAGTTTGCTGTCCTGATGATTTGCGGACAATTTAAAACATGATAACTACTTTTAAACATTTACAAAAATGTTTTGTCGTTATGCTCGATGTTGCGTTTGGTTCCACTAATAATAAACATGCATATAATAATAAGCATATTTGCATACATTTGTCCATGACCATGTTGTTTGGAGTGTTTAAAAAATGTATTCATCAACATATAGGGTATATAAAAAAATGTACAATTAATTTTTTTAATATTGAGTTAATTCATGACAATTATACATGACAATTGTAGTCATGATTAAATATTTTAAAAAACTTTAATTTCATTCAAGAACGAGTCACTTGCTGCCTAATATATCGCACTGATTGCGATGTTGAGTCTTGTTTTATTTGTATTTGTTTTTTTGTTGCTGTGTCAGGTGCCCAAAGTAATAATTAACTATAAGCTTGCTGTCTATGATTAAGGTTTGTATTTTATTTGATGCTTTATTCAATTGGTGGATAACTGCATGAGCACAGAAAACCAATATTCAATTCCTTAAGTTCAGTGGGTTCAATTTATTCATTATGAAATGGTTTTAAATTGAACCATTTCCAATTTATAGTTCATCCTGTCACTGTAACTTCACCAAATCACCAGACTTTCATTTGTATTGTGGACTGTTTCTTTTGTCATGAGCTCAAATTGTTCATTCTTTCATGCAGCAAAAGTACTACTGTATTATATCAGGACAAAGAACAGAAGAACAGAATGAATTCTCTATTGATGCTGACTTTACCCTGAAGAGCAGAACTGTTACATACAGCCTATGCAGTTCAAAAATATGTGTAGTTTCCGACATGACAATTGTATGTCAGGACCAACGTGATGATTAAATATTTTAAAAAACATGCTTAATTTCATTCAAGATAACGACTTGTCACTGGGCACTGCAAGAACAGCAGTCTAATATATCAGAATGCCAACAATTCACACTGATTCCTTATGATGTTGAGTCTTGTTTTATTTGTATTTGTCCAGAGAAAGAGTTTTGGAGGGGGAAGGCTTGTTGAACTGTGAAAATCCCAAAAACTCAGGTGCAGCCTATGAAAGTATATATAATAATTAACTATATAATGTAATTGCAATAGGGGTGTTAAATGTCTTCCACCCACTCATTATCCAATTCTATGGATTACGTTAAATTAGATCTTTGCCATATGTTTATTTGCCTATGCTCAGGTGCAGGGTGGTTCAATTGCATCGTAAGGGCGGATGATCCAAAACCTCTGGTAATGCATCGGGATGTTGGTCCGGGGGGCAACCATCACAGCACCATCAATGAATCCCAATATTCATAAACCTCCTTTATATATCTTTCGCCTCTCCTTCTCCTTGGTGTGTGTACGGTCCGTGTTTAATCGTTCAATTTCATTCAGAATTATGATGAATGGTCCGCAACTCTGATGAGAAGGCAGCGAAAGACGCACAATGGGGGATTGGGCCTCCCATTCAGTGGAAGCCCATCTCAGTGCTCACCGGCTAGGGTGAGATGGGTAAGCCACCTTAGCCCGTTCTGTGCTAAACGACAGGGACTGCAGACTGAAGACCAAATCGCACTGAATAAGGAAAGAACGACAGGTGTCTGGGTCTCCAGAGTACCAGCGGGGGTCCAAGTTGGGTTCGTTACTGCAGGTACGGGAACGGGATCGCCATGACAGGAGGAGCGGACAGGGGTGGTGGTGGGCGGTAGTGGCACCACTAGGGGGTGACTGTAGGTGGGCCAAGATCTGTTGATTCCTGCCATCAGTTTATTAATTTTCTGCTCCTGGTCCGCTTGCGAGAAACTGCGGTCAAGGCTGCACTGGAGTTTCCGGGGATCCATTCTTGGCCAGATTGTTCGTCTACCTGTATGGAGGATCCAAGGCGGATGCGAGCAGAGCGTGAAGTGGGCGGAGCTGTCGTGAGCTCTGACAGCTAGCAGCAGAGGAGAAACAGCGATAGATCCGATGAGCCGATTCCTTAGAGCCGAATGAGCCGATTCAGATGAGCCGATTCCTAGTGAGTCGATTACGAGAGCCGATTCGAGTGAATTCCAGTGAGCCGATTCCGTGCATTCCGTGGGTGGGCCGATTCCAGCCGATTGATGGGCCGATTCCGAGATCCTCAGGGACAGACCGGAAGTGCCTGGCGTATGGACCGACTCGAAGCGTGAAGCGCGAGCCGGATCTTGAAAGGCTCGAGGAGCCGACCCGATCTTGATGCTGAGGAGCGCAAGCGAGAATGGGACGAGGGTCGATGAAGCCGGAGTCAGGAGAGCGAAGATAGAAACAGGTCGGTAGCATGTCGAAGAGTAAATTGCTGGAGTGTGTTCAGGGAATCCTTGAAGACATGCACTGACTGAGGGTCTTTGGGTCCTTATAAGTGCCTGGAAACAGACGCCATTTCCGGTGCGGGTTGCAGGGGAGGTCCCTGTGGTGCCGGAAGTTGCATCACACCCTGAAATGGTTTTAAATTGAACCATTTCCAATTTATAGTTCATCCTGTCACTGTAACTTCACCAAATCACCAGACTTTCATTTGTATTGTGGACTGTTTCTTTTGTCATGAGCTCAAATTGTTCATTCTTTCATGCAGCAAAAGTACTACTGTATTATATCAGGACAAAGAACATAGAAGAACAGAATGAATTCTCTATTGATGCTGACTTTACCCTGAAGAGCAGAACTGTTACATACAGCCTATGCAGTTCAAAAATATGTGTATTTGTGCTCATGGTAGAAAAGCTGCAGCTGCAGCTGTGTGTATATTCATTCATGGCACATCTTCTACAATCTTCCCTCTGGAGCTATTATCAAGCAGGCTCTATGGGTCACAGGGTATATATAGCCTGTGCCATCACGCTAGGGCATGGAATATCAGGGCACACATGCCCCCACACCCATATACAAACACACGTCAAGGGACAATTTTCCAAGGTGCCAATCAACCTACCGTGCATGTTTTTGGATACCGGGAACCCGGGGAAAAACCCCCTGAGGCCAGGGAGAACATTCCCGAGACGGGAATCGAACCCGGGGAGCCGGGCTGGTGTGGGGTGAGGCGGTGTGAGGCTAACCATGTGCTAACCACTGATATATATATATATATATATATATATATATATGTATATATATATATCATATATATATATATGTATATATATATATATATTATATATTATTATATTATATATATATATATATATATATATATATATATATATATATATATATATTCAATAATGATTAAAACTCATCTTTTAAATAAGTACCAGAGGCTGTAAGATCAATTCAGGTTAGTGATGGGATTATAAGATTATAAGATTATAAAATGGATATAAGATTAATGCACCATTTCCTTTGCCGTCTGAATGCCATATATGTTTACTGATATGAAAAATGGACAAAAAGGTTATGGACATCTAACCATAAGTGCTTTATGAACGTCCCATTCCCCGTTTAGTCTGTTGTTTGCTGTTAATAACCTTCATTTTTTTCCAGAAGGATTTTGGTGGCTGTTTGTGCAGTTTTATGCGATAGTAAATTAGGAGAGTTACTGATGTACTGATGAGGAGGCCTGGGGTGCACTCAGATATCCAATTCATCCCAAAGTGTTCAGTAGGTTTGAGGTAAGAGCTCTATAACAGCCTACTCAAGAGTTTTTAATTGAATTCAGGTGGATCCCTGACATTCTATACCATTGTGTGCCTTCACTATTGTAGTAAAGGTTCAGGGAAGAACAGCATATGCCTGGAAAAGTCATAAACTGTGTATTTTGTTTGAAATAACTTGTTTATAGATGTTTTGAATACTTTTATACTATGGTGAAAATACTTTCCAGATGCCAATAGACTGTAGCAATAGGTAGTATGTACGATGCCACTAATATAAATTCAATCCTGCATCCTTCTTTCTAACCATATTTAAATAAAATGATACACCCTGGATAGATTTTGAGCTGATGCGATTGTACAGGTCAATAGGCCGTGAAATAAGACATAATGTGCCGTGCATTACAGTCTGCAGGAAATCTGGTTACACTCGTACCTGCTGAGTCTACATGAGGGACCTTTAATGCAACTCATTCATACGATTTCAAATCAAAAGACATTCAGTCAGGTACACTGATCTTGTCAAAGATTTTGTCAAAGCAGCTGTACAATAATAATAATAATAATAATAATAATAAAAATAATAATAATAATAATAAATGACACACAGAAACAAATTTAACAAAAATGTAAACAATTAAGTGTCCCCAACTGAGCAAGCCATAGATGACAGGCGACAGCGGCAAGGAACCAAAACTCCATCAGTGACACAAATGGAGAAAAGAACGTTGGGGGAAAGCAGGCTCAGTCAGGGGAAGTCAGTTCTCCTCTGACCAACAAACTAGTAAAATGTATTCATGAAGGTGGTCTATCAGTGCTGATCATCATCTGATAAGGACTGGATCAGGGAACTGCAGTGGCCATGTGACCAGGACACAGACTGGATCTGAGTGATGATGAAGACCTCAGAATAAACAGAAGACACACTAATATAAGCGAAGATAATAAACATATTTGCATAAAGCATCCATATTTGTCCAGGCCTGAACATGTTGATTAGTGTTTAAAAATCCACACAAGTGCAGTCCTCTATTTATTTCTCCTCATAAGGTGTTCTGAAGTGTGTATTAGTGCTTGTTGAGGTTGCAGCGGATCCAATTTGGTTACTCGTTCGCCATTAGGCACCATAAAGGAATGGCGGAATAAACAGTGCTTCATCCTACCCTGAAAATACAAGTGACAAGAAATTTCAATAAATCACACGGGTTATAAATGAGCAGAATTCTTAATATCATGAGATTAGTTTTGCTCATGGGGTCAGTAATAGACCACATGTCTGTTCCAGGGATGAGGACACAAATGATCTTTACATCAACGTCTTTACATCAATTCTTAGCAAGATGAGGAAAAGAATACGCGTGATGTACACCGGAGACTTTTTTATGATATACTGCCCACTTCAGGTCACAGTCAAGATTTGACAACTATTCAGGGATGTGTTTGCCACATCGTTAAGGCTTAATGGTTAACTTTGGATGCAAACTCCTTGGGTTCCAATCCTGGCTAGCCATTTATGGGCCCCTGAGCATGGCCCTTAACCTAATCGCTGCCACTGTTTTTGCCATCTGTAAGGTTGCATAAATGAGATAAGTCACTTGAGATAAGGTGGTGTCTTCTAAATGCCATAAATAGGAATGAAAATTCAACGAGGAATTCCTCAAGGAATTGGAAACTACTGTAATCCTAGATATTAGAAATATTAATAGCGATATTAATATTTTAAGATATGAAAAATTGGGAAGCAATTGAAAAGTTCAAATCCCAGCACTTCTGAACTGCTACTGATGGGCCCTTAAGTAAGGCCCTCGTCAGCTAAGAAAGAAAAAAAGAGAGATGACAAATGTGGTGATATGTAAAACCATTGTCTTACATCCTGTCAGATTGGATTGTGGTTTTCCTCCATTATTTCTTCCAATTCAAGAATTAAGAGGTGTATCCCCCAAGCTTGTCCTGTAGGTGTTCCGCCATTGTGGGTTAAGACATTCATAATACTCTAAAGTCATGAGAATTTTTAAGAAAATCTGATGCCTTCCAATATCCCAAGATTCCCAATCCCAATTGTCCCAACTTTAGTCCTCATAGCTATTTTTCCCCCATCATGCATGTTGGAATATGCCTGACCATATGAGAAGCATGTTCAAGATAGATCTCTGTAACGCTTGGAAATGTTAAAGAAAAATTCAGTTTTCTCAACACAATGCTGTCCTGAAAGTCTATAAACAATTTCAATGACATCATGGTCTAACTATCGCATTAAATGCACAATCCGCTGAAATAAGACTCACCCGAGCCCAACTTTGAGTGTTAAAAACAAACAATATGCACAAACAGTATGTAAAAACTGTTATGCTCTCTGTACAGTATATTTTCGGCAGATTATTGGAAAATGTGATATTAAATTATTAGTGTGGTGAAAAAAATGCAAACTGTAATTTTAATACTTCCTGCTCATGTTTGATTAAAAAAATAAAAATGAAATTCTTTTGTGAATTCTCATTTTGTGAATATATTTACATGCACACCAGCCTCTGTTACACCCGCCCCTGACAATAAAGATAATTGACGGTTAATGCTAGAGCGGTGTAGTGGCAATGCATTTGTTTTTAAGTAAGTGCTCGAGCTTGAATGGCAGCTTGAAGTTTGAATCCTGCAGGAGCGTTTGTTTGGGGCAGTGAAGTGCTCAGTGATCACGGTTGCAGACTGCTCATCAGCGGCATTAAAATAGTCCTAGGTCTGTACAATGGCTGACTTTGCACTCTGACCTCAGCTTAACAACAAGCACAAATTCACACTATTAGTGTATATAAATTCTTATTTGCATATATCTTCTTGCATATTATATAATAATAATGCATATTATTCTAGACTTGCACTCTGTATACTGTATATATATCATGTATATACATATCATTGCTCATTTACTCCCACTCTATTACCGCCCTCATTTGTCTACTGTATATATATTCAGTTTACCATTTATTTCCTTATATTGTAAATATGCAAATTATTTGCTGTTGTAACGGAAGCACACACAGGGAAGACAGAATGAACTTAAACAGGTCTTTATTTTGAAAAAGGGGAACTAAAGAGACACCGCTAAAAGGAGTGACCAGATAGTTAGCACAGCCCTGCACGGGTAGGAGCTGAAGGGCAAGAGTCACTCTGGAGATCACCAGCGGGGGAGAGCGGCCGGACTAGCGGCGGACGGGATTTCCTCCGGAGTTCAGGGAAGCTCGGAAAACCGGAACAGTTGGAAACGGAGCTTGGGATGAGAACTGCAAACACAAAACAAGGATTAGTCACAGGGATAACAATCGGTAGCGTGTCCGCTTCGTAAGCCATGAGACCGGACAGGGAAGTGCGAGAGAGAGAACCTTAAATAGGGAGGAGCGGCGCTGGTGAAGGCTCCAGGTGAAGCTGATCAGTACTCAGGAAACCGTGAGTTCAGGGAAGGTGTTTTGGGGTCAGACAGAGCCATGACAGTTGTTATATACTGACATAATACACTAATTATTGCACCATGAAATGCACTTCTGGTTGGATGCGAACTGTATTTCGTTGCCTTTTAACCACATGTGCTGTGACAATAAAGTTGAATCTAATCTAAATAGAATTGAAGACTGTATAAAGTCTAAGGGATTTATTATTTCATTTATTTATTATTTATTACATTTATTCTTAAATTTTATTTACATTTGGGAGCACTGTTTTTTTAGCTGTACTTTCATGGTGCAAATCTCTCAGATGTAGGTCCAGTGATGTTCTACTTGATTTCAAGCAGATGAGTGAAAAACACTGGACTCCTGGACATAATCTTGATGCTAGTTTGTGCCAAGTTCTGCTTAGTTACATTAGTGCATTACCGTCCTGGAAGTGACCGTTATAAGATGGTCAATTGTGGTAATACATTTGTGGCTCTTTGATGGACTGTGGTTTTCAAGAGATGATTGATCAGAATGAACTGACCCAAATGCCAAGAACATATTCCTCACACTATCATTGTGCCTCCACCAGCCTGGAGTGTTGACTCGAAACCCGTATCATTCCACGAAATCCCGACCCAAATCACTTGAGATTTGTCGAATCATGCTACATTTTTCCAGTGTGTCCAGCTTTTGTACGCCTTCGCTTTTCCTGCTGACTCGTCTTTCCGCTCACTGTTGACAAGAGTGGAACCTAACATTGTCCTCTGCTGTTGCAGCTCATTTGTCATCAAGTTTCGGTGCATTGTGCATTCTGATATGCTTTTCTGCTCACCGCAAGCTTTAGAGTGCTTATCTGTAGCCTTTCTGTCAAATAGAACCAATCTGGCAATTCGTCATTGATTTCTCGCATCAATAGACATTTCAGTCTGTGGAATTGCTGCTCATTGGATGTTTTCTCTTTATAATAGCATTCTGAATAAACTCTACAGGCTGTTGTGAGTAAAAATCCCAGGAGGTCAGCAGTCCCAAAATAGAATAGGCTTGTATGGCAAAATCACCCCTGCCTGAGATCACTTTTATATAACCCATAACTGATGGTTGATGGTGAAAATGACATGAAGCTGATTTATACTTTGCACATGATTAGCTGATTAGACAAATGCATGAATGAGCAGGTTCACAAGTGTTTGGTTAATGTATTTATGACCATGCATGTGTAGACGTTGGCTTTAATGTCAAATATCTTACTCAATTACATTTTGCGATTTTTATTTGTGAATAAAGAATAAATGCTGCTCTCGCATGCGATAAACCAGCAATCAAGTTAAAGCATGCTCGGTTTTGAATTTCTCTTGATTGCCGCTTGGTGGTGTTTACTAATCATGAACATACAGTTCAAAAGTAAACAGACGTTTTGATAGGAATAAATGATAGAAGAAACTCCTGACTGATATTTTGATTCCCGCCTCCACCACGAGTGTGTGGAGTTTGCATGTTCTCCCCGTGCCTCAGGGGGTTTCTCGCCAGGTTCTCCGGTTTCCTCCCGGTCTAAAAAAATGCACGGTATGCTGATTGTCACCTTGGAAAAATTGTCCCTAATGTGTGAATGTGAATGTGTGAGTGTGTGTGTGTTCTGCGATGGGTTTGCATTCCATACAGGGTGTATCCTGCATTGATTTCCAAAGACGCCTGAGATAGGCACAGATCCCCCTTGACCAGAGAGAGAGAGGTCGGATAAAGTGGTAGAAGTTGAATGAACGAATGAAGATGAATGAATGAAAGGAACGTTTTGTACATCCATTAATAAACTGGTGTGCTAAGAGTAATATTACTCTTCGTCTTTTCTCATTGATAAAGCAAGATTCTGGTGGAAAATATATAATAAGGACATTATCGCCATAAATGGTCCTAAAACATCAGCATCCAATTTTACTTTTACTGGAATAATACTTTATTGCCTTTGTCACTGCTTTAACTCAAACGCAGAACCATGAGCATCGTATTTACTATATTTGGGTAGCATGCATTTTGTTTTAGTTGTTGTTGAATTAGTGTTGAATTTAGTGTTGTTGAATTCCCATGTTAGTGTCAATCTCTGTATCACAAGAGACATTGAGCAAAGTGTCACTTTAAGTGTCCATCTGGAGCTGATTAGATATAATGTTGTAAGAGAGTCATTTTACTTGTTACTTGTACACTACAGCACAGTGGGATCAGTACCAAGGGAAAGACATAGTATAAGGGCCCAGATCTTGCTAGGATCAAGGGCCTTGCTCAAGGGCCCAAAAATGGCACTCTGGCGATACTTGAACTGGATATTTTGTGCTGTTTAAATCATTCATCAATATCTGCATCTGCATTAATCATTCATTCATTCATTCATCTTCTACCGCTATATCCGATCTTTCCTCGGGTCACGGGGAGCCTGTGCCTATCTCAGGCGTCTATGGGCATTAAGGCAGGATACACCCTGGACGGAATGCCAACCCATCGCAGGACACACACACACACACACATTCACACACTAGGGACAATTTTCCAAGGTGCCAATCAACCTACCATGCATGTTTTTGGACCGGGAGGAAACCGGAGAACCCGGAGAAAAAACCCCTGAGTCACGGGGAGAACATGCAAACTCCACACACACATGGCCGAGACGGGAATCGAACCCGGACCCTGGCGGTGTGAGGCGAACGTGCTAACCACTACGCCACCGTGCCCCTCTGCATTAATCAGTGTGTAATTATTTGCAAAATGTTTCCAACACGATTCTTTGTACTGGTTTTCAATCTTACTATATACATCATTTATATATATAGATTTGCTAGCAAAGATGAGCATTAACTCATATGCCATCAATGTGCTAAAAAAAGACATGTACATATGTGGACAACACACACACACAATCTCTCTTCTTTCTTAAGTGGCAGCATTGATCTAGAACGCAGCATGAAAAGAAAAATAGAGAAATCGGATGTGTGCTAGAGAATGTACACATTCCTAACAAATCACTTCAACTGTCAAAGTCATTCATGTATAAAGTACATTTATCTATTCTGATCTATGGCACGGTGGCGTAGTGGTTAGCACGTTTGCCTCACACCGCCAGGATCCGGGTTCGATTCCCGTCTCGGCCATGTGTGTGTGGAGTTTGCATGTTCTCCCCGTGCCTCAGGGGATTTTTCTCCGGGTTCTCCGGTTTCCTCCCGGTCCAAAAACATGCACGGTAGGTTGATTGGCACCTTGGAAAATTGTCCCTAGTGTATGAATGTGAGTGTGTGTGTGTGTGTGTGTGTGTGTGTGTGTGCCCTGCGATGGGTTGGCATTCCGTCCAGGGTGTATCCTGCCTTAATGCCCATAGACGCCTGAGATAGGCACAACACAGGCTCCCCGTGACCCGAGAAGATTGGATATAGCGGTAGAAGATGAATGAATGAATGAATGAAAATGGCCTTATAACCCTTGCCAGATTGATAGGCAGGAATAATTGCTTTAATAATCTCCTTCACGCAGTAACACACATTTCAAACGCTCCAAACCAGCAAACTTCTAAAATCTTATCTTTAATAAAGGTGGTTACAAGATCTAATGATCAAGTCATCATTTAATTAGCAGCAACTTGGCGTTTTAATTCATGCTGAAGAGTTAAGTGCACTTGGTTTGTGTTTCTCACGCAGGAAAAGATGTTTATTACACATAGCTCTTCTATTTTTGTAAAATAAATAATAACGCAATGTAATATGTCAAGTGTTGTTGTTTATTTAAGATTAAGTTTACCTAAATTCAAGATCTCCGGGTCCAGATGATTGTTCTGTTCTGTAAAACCATTGAATTAAAAAAAAGGTCGACTTATTTGTATCATTGTATCTGTTTAATACAAATATCCCAAGTTTTTACTCAGAGTTTGTGGTGAAAGAAAATGATCAAACCCACTGATGTCAAAAGGATTCACATTCATTACGCAGGTAGAAGTATAGATACAAGGGCTTAAAGTCAAGTATCAACTCAAGCATTATTCAAGCATTAAATCTCTCTTTTTAGTCAAGTAAAAGTATAAAAGTAATAGTTTCAAAACTACTTAAAGTATAAAAGTAAAAGGAATTGTAAAGAAAAAATGCCATTAAGGACAAAAGCTTAGGCCTCATGAATCGCTAATTTATTTTCATATGTCTCTCTGTATCTTCATTTGTGTAGGACAAAGAGAAAGCACCCGTTTGATAAATGAGCCAGTAGTGGAGAAATAATCACTTGTAAGAACTAATGTTTTTTTGGGTAATGATCCCAACACTGGTTATGTCCTCGCTGGAATGTGACATGATTTGTGTTTTGTGCAGGTGCGATGGATTGCGTACAAACCAATAGGGTGTCAGAATGGTATTTGTTTATATCTCATCCAATTACATTCACTCTATCCGGATGGCACAATTTATCTGGACAAAGGTTATCTGGGGGTTGTTTTGAAAGATGAAGAAATGAAATATGAGTAACGAGGCTACTTTTTAAATGGAAGGAGCAGAAAGTACAGATAATTGCATGAAAATGTAAGGAGTAGAAGTAAAAAGTCGGCTGAAAAATTTTTAATACCGCTTTTAATACCGTGAACCACACGACCCTGTTAGGTACCCTCAGGAGTCTTGGTGTCTCTGGAGCTGCATGGAAATGGTTTTCCTTTTACTTGGAAGGTCAATCATTTCAGGTAACATGGAGAGGATCTACATCAGACTCACTACTGGTGTCCCACAAGGCTCAGTACTTGGTCCTCTTCTTTTCTCACTCTATACTCTCTCTCTCGGTGAAGTCATCTCCTCTCATGGATTTGACTACCACTGCTATGCTGATGACACTCAACTCAACTCAACTTTCCTTCCCTCCATCAGATACAACAGTGTCGGCTAGAATATCAGCCTGTCTATCTGACATAGCTTCGTGGATGAGCGTTCATCAACTCAAACTCAACCAGACGAAAACAGAACTGCTGGTGATACCAGGCGATTCATCTCCTGGTCAAGATCTCAGCATAACTCTCTACTTTCTCCCTCCACCACTGCTCGCAATCTCGGGGTAACTATGGACAATCAATTATCTTTCTCTTCCCTTATTTCTAACGTTACTCGCTCTTGTTGTCACCTTCTCTACAACATTAGAAGGATTCGACTGTTTCTGTCCATAGAGGCTGCTCAGGTCCTTTTTCAGTCTCTCGTCATCTCGAGAATAGACACTCTGTTGGCAGGTCTACCTCAGAACGCTATTCGTCCAATGCAAATGATTCAAAATGCAGCTGCGTGACTCGTGTTCAACCTGCCTAAATTCTCTCACACCACCACACTGCTGCGCTCGCTCCACTAACTTCCTGTAGCTGCACGCATCAGATTCAAAACACTGATGCTCGCCTAAAAGCCAAAAATGGAACGGCACCTTCATATCTCATCACAAGCTCATCACCTACCGTACCGCACCTCGCTGCCTGAGAGCGTCTGGCACTGCTCACCTGGTTCCACCGTCTCTCAGGGTAAGAAGTAAGACCAGCTCAAGGATCTTCTCTGTTCTGGCACTGAGGTGGTGGAATGAACTTCCCCTGGAATTCCGAACAACAGAGACACTGACTACCTTCAAACGAAGACTCTGTCTCTTCCAACAACACCTATCCTAACACTTCTTCCTTCTCACTGTTCAGGAACCCATAAAAAAAAAACCTCAACTTTGTCTATGCTTATTGTGTACCTTAAGTTTGTATCAACCCTAACTGAATGAATTTATCCTCAGATGGAGACCTAAAGCACTATTTGTACGTCACCCTGGATAAGGGCGTCTGCTAAATACTGTAAATGTAATTGTAAACCAGGATCTCCAGCACAGTGATTTCCAGAGAGCTTGCAGCCCTGAAAACGTGAAAAGGTACCTATCTAGCTCATGATTCTGTAGTGCCTACACATCCATCTTATCTACAGGCCACTTGCCTCCACCCCATGGAAACCCATCATGTAATCCCAGGTGCTAAAGAGAGGCTAATCTGTGAATAGGTTGATCTCTGGGAGACAAATGTCTTCCTGATTGCTTGGATTCCTGCAACCATCGCAATGTTCTCTAAACCAATACTAATTAACGCCTCAGATGGGTTCTAGTTAATTAATGTGTGTTCATTCATGTTGCATTTTCCCTGTGACAACCCTGTTTGACCTTTCGGGACTGCCCTTTTGACTCCAACTACTGTATGTCCAAGACAGAATGAATTTCTTGTGTCAGAGTAACAACCTTATTCAAATACAGAGGGGGACTTGACATAATCACTGCCTGGTGGGAAATCATTTTGGCTTTACAACATCTGTTTTCAGCCCCTAACGATAAGAAGGGGTCACCGAGACAACATGGGCCTGAGGACATGACTGTCTCTGCCTAAAATTTGTGCAAGCCTGAAGAACCCTTGTGTGACTGTTGTTTTAAGGCTCGGAAGTAACTGGACACACGTGTCCGGTAGTTTCATGGTTGGGTGTAGCCAATATCCACCCCATTTCATTACAAGAGGTGTGGAGTTCTGTGGATTCTTTCAACAGCTTCTCCATGGTGGTCTAGAAGTTTTAGAATACAATGGCCTTTATTTGTCACATATACATTACAGCACAGTGAAATTTCATATCCCAGCTTGTTTGGAAGCGGCCCCTGGAGCACAGAGGGTAAGGGCCTTGCTCAAGAACCCAAGGGTTGCACCCTAGGAATACGGGGCTCGAAATCCGACCTTCCAATCAGTAGCCCAGTGCCTTCAACCACTGAGCTATAGTGGCTAGGATTCTGCACCCATGGGTTCGAGCCGCAGTATGGCCAAGATGCCATTCTTGGGTTATTCCTTGAACAAGGCCCTTAACCCTCTGTGCTCCAGGAGTGTAGTATCATGGCTGATCCTGCGCTCTGACCCCTGGCTTCCAAAAAACAGCTGGGATATGTGAAGAAGGAATTTTACTGTGCTGGAATGTAAATGTGACAAATAAAGACTATTCTATTCTTCTATTGCACATTCCACTATTACTCCTGCTGCTCTGCTTGCTTCGTTTGCCCATAAAAGTACAACTCTAGTATTGTAAAATCTTTCAAAAATGTTTTTCAATTGCACAACTGCATATAGACATACAGTAGGTTACATGTTGTTGTTATTTTGCATTTGTGTCCTTGTCCTGCACTTCACCAGGTTGCACACGATGCATTTTATGTGGCGAGGACAACTTAGTCTAGTCCTCATCTCGGTGTTTGGTATCTCAATTTTGTGTGTTGTGTTATGTTGTTTTATGTAGCACCAGGGTTCTGGAGAAATGTTGTCTTATTTCACTATGTACTATATCAGCTATATACATATATGTATATATATATATATATATATATATATATATATATATATATATATATATATATATATATATAGTTGAAATAACAAGAAAACATTTGGTATGTTCTCAAGACGTGAAATGCACGTGTAAGCTCAGTAACATAAACACACACACACACACACACACACACACACACACACAGACACAAAAGAATGAAAGCTGAAGTGGATGATATAAATATTACCTTGTTAAAGAAAAACCCCTTCACAGTATCTAGGAAAGTGAAGAATACTCTTGAGGATATAGAGGTGACATTGTCACTACTTACAATCAAGAGATTCCTTTATGAATGCAAATGCAGAGGGATTACTTTAAGATGCTAAGCACTGTTAACACTCAAGGAGAAAGACAAGATTCAACAACAAGAGCAATAATTTTGAAAGATTAAACAAACTATAACCTATTCCTGAATGATAGGAAATGGTGCAGGAAAGGAAAGACTCATGATCCAAAGCATGCCATATCATCTGAAAAACATGGAAGCAGTGTCATCGCATGGCAATTTCAGACCACTGGTGCGATAGCTGATTGCTGATTGCTAACAGACGCAGGAGAATTAATACTAAAGTGTATAGATTTACACAGTCTGTGTGTCTCAACCAAATGAGCATCTTTTATTTTTTTGTATTAACTGACTGAACACACATTTTCCTAATAACAGCAAAGCTCTTCACATGTTAGAATGGGTAACATGAATTTTTGAATTACACAATGAAACTGTAGTTCTGCGAACCAAGAACAACCAATGGGAATGGAGTGAATCACTCAAATATCTTGCAGACACCATCAGTGTTAGCCTGTTTGTTAAATTAGCTGTAAAGACCTTTGGAAGAAATCACAGTATCCAATCAATGTCTTCACTAATCTTCACTAATATATTTCAATTGGATTTTAATAGAATTGTTTTTTGTTTGTTTGTTTGTTTGTTTTTTCAATTCTTTTTCATCAAATAATCATATAAATCTTAAGTTTTTAACTAAAAGAAGTTATGATCCCCAAAATGTTGGTATCTAATGACCCACACACCTTTGATATAAATATATAAATCTATTTTAGGGAACAAATTAGAATCAAAGAGTTAAACTTTTTGGTAAGTGGTATTTAACTCCTTGTTTATATATATATATATATATATATATATATATATATATATATATAGGGTAGTACATACACTGTTTATAAAGTTGCTGTTTTCTTTCATCTGCTGTCAACAAACCTTTATAGCATCCTATACAGCAGGAGTCCCCAAACCGGATGAGGCCCGCACCCACATTTGATCCAGCCCTTGAATAATGCCAGAGACATATTTTGAAAATATAATTTTAATATATGTGTAAAGGATTCATTGGTCCGAGCTGGAAGGAATAGAGACAAACAACAGATCTCTTTCAAACATCGCCTCGGGTGTGAACGATCCAGGAAGCACCAATCACACCACGCCTGTCGGAATGACAGACCAATCACGACAGTGATGCGAGAGTCCCGCCTTCCTCATTTTCTTTTATAAACTGAACCGGCCCATCATTAAAGAAAGGAAAAATGATGTGGCCCTCTGAGAAAAAAGTGTGGGGCCCCCTGCTATACAACAACAAAAACTGCACTTAATGCATTGTCTCCCTTAACAATGTCTGCTGCAGACTGTGGAAATAAGGAGGCAAACCATGCCAATGAATGCAGCTTCACATCAATGAATTATGTGCTGCTGCAGTGTATAGCCTTGGGGCGACTGCGTCCAAATGGAATGTCCCTTGGAAAAATTGATTCAATTATTTATATTTCAGATGAATGTAATAATTATATTTAGCACATTGCCGGTGCATACCACGTGCAATGCGACCTTGAAACTTCTTCCTAAATCATCATCTAGGCCTCATTCTTTAATCTGTCTGACCTGGTCATGATTCATTATATTACCCGGTGTGCCTGCCACAGAGATTTAAACCTCTCAGCTTAATCGTTGCACTGAGGCGTGACGAAATCTGCAACAAGCATGTCTATGTTAAAGGGTACAGACGGTGTTGTGACTTCCATCGTTCAATCTTTCTCGGTGCGTTGCTATTTTTAGGGTGAGTTTAGAAGCTGTCAGTGTTGCTAACAGAGGGTAATTCATATGAGCGCAGAAGTGAGCTTGTGGGTTCAGTCATTATCAGCCTATTAGGCAGGCACAGAATTCTTGGATGAGAAATGAGAAGTCGTTGATGTTACGACCCAGTCTAGGTCAGGCTGAACAGCGTATAGCTCAGGATTCAAGATACAAGATACCGTTTCTAGCACACACAGATTCCAAGCCAACTTTAAGAAAAATATTTATTTACAATATATATATATATATTACCCTAAGGGTGGGCCAAGGCCAAAATAACAAACAAAAGATATAGTTTTTAGGAATGCTTACTTACCTAAAAGAAAAGAAACAAAAATACAATTTGCTTCCCTAACTCCCTAAAAAAAACAGAAAGCAAACTGAACCCCCAAAGAAAATGGAGGAAATTGGTGGAAATGGTGGAAATTGTGTGATTAAATATTTGAATCTTTGACATGTATTAATGTAATGGGAGGTGCAGTCACTAATGTGACATGAAAAACAGGAAGTAGTAATGGATTTTTTTACATATATAAAAGTACATGTCACAGTTTAACTTGAGTAAAAATGTATAGACTGTAATTTAGCTTTTAAAAAAGTCTTTCAAAACATCTTTAAATGAAGGATGTGTGCACTTTTGCAATCTCTGATGAGTGTGAGTCAGTAATCTATGAACGCTGCATAATGATGAGGGAAAAGACCTTCACTTGCACAAGCAGATTGTAGTGAGACACATTTCTGGTTGTTGACTTGGTGGGAGATTTGCAACAATTTCAGTGGAGAAAATGCCAATCAGGCAAACACTGGTGGCCTCTTGTGCATTTCAGCGAAGACAAATGAAAGAAAACACATTTGGTGCTAAGTAACTTCTGTTTATTTCAGAACAGATAGACGACCTTCTGTTTTCTAGGTAGCTAGAATTAAGCGTTTCTAATTATGTAGTTACTCTTAGTGACCTTTTGAGTGCACTACGTGCAGCAGTGAAAGAACATGTGAATACTGACTCAAGCCTCTCACTTGAAGCTTATGTGTTTTTACATTTCCATTATAGCATTCTATGTTTCCATCTGTGAAACTAAAACGTCATTTCATTGTATGCGGCAGGAAAAAATAGCCTGGTCTGCTTTTATAGTGAATTCGATAACGAAGACTACAACAAGGAATTCGAATCACAAAGCTATGGTACAACCTTCCATATTGTTTGGAAACGGCATACAATATCCTTACTTTTAAAATTTAGGTTGAAAGGCTATTTTTAGTCTGCCATTTTAAATAGCATCTTCTATCTAAAGGTGCAGGATCTGAGAGCTCACCTCCCTTCTCTCACATAATCACCGGCTTTCATTTAAGTTAAGTTCACTGTCATATTATGATCATAGATATATATATATATATATATAGAGATATATATATATATATATATATATATATATATATATATATATATATATACCATATAGACACATACATCATACATACAGATATATATAACACCATACAGATCCATACGAGAAATATAGATAGAGATATATATATATTATATATATATATATCATATATATATATATATATATATATATATATATACATATATATATATATATATATATATATATATATATATATATATAATATATATATATACATATATAGATATACATATACATATATATAGATATATACAGACGTGGACAAAATTGTTGGTACCCTTTGGTCAATGAAAGAAAAAGTCACAATGGTCACAGAAATAACTTTAATCTGACAAAAGTAATAATAAATAAAAATTCTATAAATGTTAACCAATGAAAGTCAGACATTGTTTTTCAACCATGCTTCAACAGAATTATGTAAAAAAATAAACTCATGAAACAGGCATGGACAAAAATGATGGTACCCCTAACTTAATATTTTGTTGCGCAACCTTTTGAGGCAATCACTGCAATCAAACGCTTCCTGTAACTGTCAATGAGACATCTGCACCTCTCAGCAGGTATTTTGGCCCACTCCTCATGAGCAAACTGCTCCAGTTGTGTCCGGTTTGAAGGGTGCCTTTTCCAGACTGCATGTTTCAGCTCCTTCCAAAGATGCTCAATAGGATTGAGGTCAGGGCTCATAGACGGCCACTTTAGAATAGTCCAATTTTTTTCCTCTTAGCCATTCTTGGGTGTTTTTAGCTGTGTGTTTTGGGTCATTGTCCTGTTGCAAGACCCATGACCTGCGACTGAGACCAAGCTTTCTGACACTGGCTAGTACATTTCTCTCTAGAATTCCTTGATAGTCTTGAGATTTCATTGTACCCTGCACAGATTCAAGACACCCTGTGCCAGACGCAGCAAAGCAGCCCCAGAACATAACAGAGCCTCCTCCATGTTTCACAGTAGGGACAGTGTTCTTTTCTTGATATGCTTCATTTTTTCGTCTGTGAACATACAGCTGATGTGCCTTGGCAAAAACTTCGATTTTTGTCTCATCTGTCCACAGGACATTCTCCCAGAAGCTTTGTGGCTTGTCAACATGTAGTTTGGCATATTCCAGTCTTGCTTTTTTATGATTCGTTTTCAACAATGGTGTCCTCCTTGGTAGTCTCCCATGTAGTCCACTTTGGCTCAAACAACGACGGATGGTGCGATCTGACACTGATGTTCCTTGAGCATGAAGTTCACCTTGAATCTCTTTAGAAGTCTTTCTAGGCTCTTTTGTTACCATTCGGATTATCCGTCTCTTAGATTTGTCATCAATTTTCCTCCTGCGGCCACGTCCAGGGAGGTTGGCTACAGTCCCATGGATCTTAAACTTCTGAATAATATGTGCAACTGTACTCACAGGAACATCTAGTTGCTTGGAGATGGTCTTATAGCCTTTACCTTTAACATGCTTGTCTATAATTTTCTTTCTGATCTCTTGAGACAGCTCTTTCCTTTGCTTCCTCTGGTCCATGTCGAGTGTGGTACACACCATATCACCAAACAACACAGTGATTACCTGGAGCCATATATATAGGCCCAATGGCTGATTACAAGGTTGTAGACACCTGTGATGCTAATTAGTGGACACACCTTCAATTAACATGTCCCTTTGGTCACATTATTTTCTGTGTTTTCTAGGGGTACCATCATTTTTGTCCATGCCTGTTTCATGAGTTTATTTTTTTACATAATTCTGTTGAAGCATGGTTGAAAAACAATGTCTGACTTTCATTGGTTAACATTTATAGAATTTTTATTTATTATTACTTTTGTCAGATTAAAGTTATTTCTGTGACCATTGTGACTTTTTCTTTCATTGACCAAAGGGTACCAACAATTTTGTCCACGTCTGTATATACCAATTTAATATAAGAGCATATCTTAATAATATTTACATTCATGGCATTTGGCAGATGTCCTTATCCAGAGCAACTTACAACTGAGCAATTGAGGGTTAAGGGCCTTGCTCAAGGGCCCACTAGTGGTAGCTTGTTGGTTGTGGGGTTTGAACCTGCAATCATCTGATCCAGAGGTCAACACCTCCCCATAATATGCTCCATGTCTCTGTCTGTGGAGCTGTATATGGTATATGAACACCTGCTGTGTTGTGATGCTGGTGCCAGATTCCTACATGCTACTACTGTGGCTCCTGTTGCCCCCCCACCTCCCGGTTATGCCTGATTCACCCTGATGCTCTGCTTGGAAAATGTCTTCACCTGTGACTCACACTCTGCTGCTCTGGGATAAAATATGCACTTCGCAAGGACAGATTAAGTATGCCTGGATGCTGTAGGTTTGTACCCTATCTATAAACTGGTAGTGTATTTATTGAAGAACATTTTGTGAACATCCCCACATGTGCCCAGACCAAACAGCCATTTAGCAACACCTGTACTGCTGTTTAGGTGTAACTTCATAAATAATGTTTTTCTCTTTTTCCAGGTTCCAGTTCAAGTTCCAGTCCAGGTTTTTCCTGATGGCTGCACTCTGTCAAATTGAAATAACTTTTATGCCATTTCTATGAGGTGGTATGCAGGGATGTTGCTATTGTTGTGCTATTGTATTATCAGGCTCTATATGACCAGCATACAGCAGTTCATGAAGATGAATGAATGAATGAATGAATGAATAATATAGAAGTATCTGCATTAGGAAGTACTGGAAACATGAATTCTGAATGGGTACATACAAAAGGCTTTCTAGAAGGCTTACTGAGACGACTGTGTTTCCGGGCTTGAGATTCCTGCCAAGAGGTCCAGCCTTTCCAACCTGCTGAGATCACTGCTCAGCCTGTCTGCCTGGCCAAGCAGTCTGTTAGGCTGAGGATGCTGCTCAGCTCCAGAGCCCCACCGAGGATGCCGCTCAGTTCCGGAGCCCCCTGAGGATGCCGCTCAAGTCCGGAGCCTGGCCAAGATCATTAAGCTTTCTAGAAAGGCCTTAGATTCAGCGAGGCATGCCTTAAAGTAGTCATCTTTCTCCTGTGGACTGAACTTCAAAATGTTAATGGGCTGCCTTTTTGAGGCAAAGCAAGATATATCCTCGGGGTCTGGCCAGATTATTCTGTCAGGTGGGCGGTTGTGACTGGAATGGGAAGAGTGTTGTATTGCTATGTAAGGGGACTATTTTAAAGGTGACAGTATGTAAATATAGAATTAAGTGATGGTATTAGATGTAATATAAGGCTTGGTGTAGATATGGAAATTCCACTGGTTCAGCAGGAACATTTCTGGGAGCGTGCACTTTCCCATTTAGGACTTCTTTTGCAGCAGGCCCATAACACATGGTCTAACCTAGGTATGTTCTGGTAGTTGGCCTAGAAGATATTTCACTGCTGTGATGAAAATAGAATGATCAATTATAAAAGCCTCAGTCTTATTTTTGTTTGATTTTTGTTCTTAAGCTGTTTGGCAACCATAATTGAAGAAAGGGAAAAGAGGCAGGAGTGATTTGTGATAAAAACGTATTTTCTTTATTATATAAACAACATATGTAGCTCGTTTTGGAGACAAGGTGATGCAGGCTATTGAGATGGTTTGGATATGTGCAGAGGAGGGACATGGGGTATATTGGTAAAAGAATGCTCTGGATGGAGCCACCAGGAAGGAGGCAAAGAGAATGGCCAGGGGTAAGATTTATGGATGTGGTAGGTTTATGGATGTGGTAGGTTTATACGTGGGGTAAGGTTTATGGATGTGGTAAGGTTTATGGATGTGGTAAGGTTTATGGATGTGGTAAGGTTTATGGATGTGGTAAGGTTTATGGGTGTGGTAAGGTTTATGGTTGTGGTAAGGTTTATGGATGTGGTAAGGTTTATGGTTGTGGTAAGGTTTATGGTTGTGGTAAGGTTTATGGTTGTGGTAAGGTTTATGGTTGTGGTAAGGTTTATGGTTGTGGTAAGGTTTATGGATGTGGTAGGTTTATGGATGTGGTAAAGTTTATGGATGTGGTAAAGTTTATGGATGTGGTAAGGTTTATGGATGTGGTAAAGTTTATGGATGTGGTAAGGTTTATGGATGTGGTAAGGTTTATGGATGTGGTAAAGTTTATGGATGTGGTAAAATTTATGGATGTGGTAAGGTTTATGGATGTGGTCATTTTTAGGGATTTGGTAAGGTTTATGGGTGTGGTAAGGTTTATGGATGTGTATGGATGTGGTCATTTTTATGGATGTGGTAAGGTTTATGGGATGTGGTAAGGTTTATGGATGTGGTAAGGTTTATGGATGTGGTAAGGTTTATGGGTGTGGTAAGGTTTATGTATGTGGTAAGGTTTATGTGGTAAGGTTTATGTGGTAAAGTTTATGGATGTGGTAATGTGGTAAGGTTTATGGATGTGGTAAGGTTTATGGATGTGGTAAAGTTTATGGATGTGGTAAGGTTTATGTATGTGGTAAGGTTTATGGATGTGGTAAGGTTTATGGGTGTGGTAAGGTTTATGTATGTGGTAAGGTTTTGAATGTGGTTTATGTGGTAAGGTTTATGGTATGTGGTAAGGTTTATGGATGTGGTAAGGTTTATGTATGTGGTAAGGTTTATGGAATGTGGTAAGGTTTATGGGTGTGGTAAGGTTTATCGATGTGGTAAGGTTTATGGGTGTGGTAAGGTTTATGGGTGTGGTAAGGTTTATCAGGGGTAAGATTTATGGATGTGGTAGGTTTATGGATGTGGTGGTTTATGGATGTGGTAAGGTTTATGGGTGTGGTAAGGTTTATGGGTATGTGGTAAGGTTTATGGATGGGTGTGGTAAGGTTTTTATGGGTGTGGTAAGGTTTATGTGGATGTGGTAAGGTTTATAGTTGTGGTAGGGGTTGTGGTAAGGTTTATGGGTGTGGTAAGGTTTATGGGTGTGGTAAGGTTTATGGTTGTGGTAAGGTTTATGGGTGTGGTAAGGTTTATGGATGTGGTAAGGTTTATGGTTGTGGTAAGGTTTATTGTGGTAAGGTTTATGGATGTGGTAAAGTTTATGGATGTGGTAAGGTTTATGTATGTGGTAAGGTTTATGTATGTGGTAAGGTTTATGGATGTGGTGAGGTTTATGGATGTGGTAAGGTTTATGGTTGTGGTAAGGTTTATGGGTGTGGTAAGGTTTAGGTTTGGATTGTGGTAAGGTTTATGGGTGTGGTAAGGTTTATGGGTGTGGTAAGGTTTATGGGTGTGGTAAGGTTTATGGATGTGGTCATTTTTAGGGATTTGGTAAGGTTTATGGGTGTGGTAAGGTTTATGGATGTGGTAAGGTTTATGGTAAGGTATGGGTGTGGTAAGGTTTGGATGTGGTCATTTTTAGGGATTTGGTAAGGTTTATGGGTGTGGTAAGGTTTATGGGTGTGGTAAGGTTTATGGATGTGGTAAGGTTTATGGGTGTGGTAAGGTTTATGGATGTGGTAAGGTTTATGTATGTGGTAAGGTTTATGTTTATGTGGTAGGTTTATGGATGTGGTGAGGTTTATGGATGTGGTAAGGTTTATGTATGTGATAAGGTTTATGGGTGTGGTATGGGAAGATGTGCAGGTAGTTGGTTTGAAAGAGACAGACGCTGTGGCAACCCTTAATGGGAGGAGCAAAGACACTTGTTCTTCAAGCAGTATATCGGTTTAAATAAAATGTAAAAAAAAAAACAAAAACCTGTCATCCATATACCAGTGTTGAGAGATAATTCTGAAAAATATAATTCTGAAAAATATACTGTTACTGAGCAGAAACCGGTACAAGAAAACAATACAGGGTCCATGATAAAGCCCTGGGGTACTCCACAGGTAACAGTAAAATTACTTGCTGAGAAAGTATTGCTATTAAGAGGCAATACAGTTTAAAGCTGTAACCATATATTCAAGAATCATCAGCTAATAGTTTATTACAAACAAGGGTCAATATTTTATGCTTCTTCTTCTTCTTCTTCTTCTTGTAATTAAAGACTGTGCCAGCACGTCGGCAATGGCGGGCAGTGGCGGGCGGAGCTAGACGGAACAAGCGCTAGGGAACACCTGGACCTGATGAGTAATCAGCGCGTTTGTTTCTGTCTGGCTACGACAATAAAGAGGCGAGAGACATCAGCCTCGAGGAGCGAGTCACCCACCGAGCAGGGAGCGGAGCGGCTCAAGCTGATAAGCGTGGCGGGAGCCGGGTGCACTCGGGTGGACCCAGGTGAAACGGCGTGCTGGCTCGAAATGTGTTGACGGATGTCAGAGGAGAGCTCCTGAGCCTTGGGACTGTGGATGTGTCCCGGTGTGAGAACAAGGAACGGAAAGATCCAGGACACGCATGGAAAGCAATAAAAATGGCCCTCTGCTTGGTGATCTGTTGTCTCTCTCTATTTCTTCCATGAATCGTTTACAAAAACTTACTGGAATGTTTTTTGAAATGCATTTCCCATTGCTAAGTGAAAAACTCAATAAAAATGATCTTCACTAAAACATTTGAAAGAAAAGACAGTTTAGAGAGTTTAAAATAGTTAAGAAATGAAGCATCCAGGCCAGGCTTTTTTTTAATAAGAGGTTGAACAAGAGCGTGTTTAAAACAGGACAGAACAGTGCCACTGGCTAAGCAGCTGTTTAGAATGGATAAAATATTAGTACTGACAGCACACAGGATATTTTAAAAAGATGTGTGGGGAGCAGAGCAAAGGCAAAAGTAGTAGGCCTCATATATATAGGACTAAATCTGTCAAGTAGGACAGTGAGAGGTTTAAACTGGTTCAAGAGGACAGAATATACTGGTAAATCAGAGAGATCACGGACAAGTGGTTCACTGCAAAAAAACCCTGTTCACACGTTTCCCAGTGGCCTCTGAGATTAATGTGAGTGCATGATTTATTACTGCTTTAAGTGTGACAACAGAGTCACGGATACAAGTGCATTTATATTCAAATAGCATAATAAGCTGGTTTCAACTGATGCACTGAGGTAAAGTGGAGCATCTGCAAAATGATCACATTATAGGTGGACTATAAACTAAGCAGCAGATCGAACCTGAAAGCGATTGGAGGCTGTACGCTGGTGCCAGGGGACATAAGGATGGCTAGGACGGCTGTAGGACGGCTTTGAAAATTGAGTAGAAGAGGAAAAGAGTGAGGACTGAAAAAATAAGGTGGTGGAAACTAAAGGAGGAAGACTGTAGTGTGAGATTCAGGGACGAGGTCAGACTGGGGCTCGGTGGTGGTGAAGAGATGTTGGATAATTGGGCAACTACTGCAAAAGTGATAAAGGACACGTCTAGGAGGGAACTTGGTGAGCCATATGGAAATAGAAAGAAAGATCAAGAGACGTGGCGGTGGAATGGAGAAGTGGAGGCTGGCATAAGGAAAAAAAGAATTGGGATCGACAGAGAGATGAGAAAAGTCAGCAGGAGAATAAGGAGATGAGGCAGCAGGTGAAGAAGGACCGAGCTGGGAAGGATGTGATGCAAGTCAGAGCGATAAAGAATGAAGATGGAAATGTCTTGACTAGTGAGGCGAGCGTGTTGAGAAGGTGGAGGGATTATTTTGAGCAGTCGATGAATGTGGAAAATGAGAGCGGGTGAAGGGTGGATGACGCGGAGATCCTGAGGCTGGAAGTGGATAGGATTAGTAAGAAGGAAGTGAGAGCAGCTATTAAGAGAATGTAGAGTGGAAAGTCGGTTGGACCAGATGAAGTGTGGAGAGATGGCAGTGGAGTTCTTAACCGGAATTTTTTTAACAAGATTTTGGAAGGTGAGAGGATGTCTGAGGAATGGAGAAGGAGTGCGCTGGAAGCGATTTTTTATAAGGGAGATGTGCAGCCCTGTAGTAACTACAGGAGAATAAAGCTGATCAGTCACACCATGAAGATTTTGGAAAGAGCAGTGGAAACAAGGCAGAGCAACAGTCTGTGCTCGTGTCATACTGAGGAAAAGCACTATGGACATAATATTGTTAGTGGAGAAGTATAGAGAAGGTCAGAAGGAGTTGCACTGTGTATTTGTGGATCCGGATAAAGCTTATGACGGATCCAAAAGTCATTTGTGAAAGTGAAAGTTTATAGGACTGTGGTGAGACCTGCCATGTTGTACGGTTTAGAGACAGTGGCGTTGTCTAAAAGACAGGTGGTGGAGCCGGAGTGGATGATGGACAGGATTAGAAATGAGTTTATTAGAAGGACCGTGTATGTGGTTAATTTTCAACACAAGGTGAGGGAGGATATATTGAGATGGTGTGGACATGTGCAAGAGGAGGGACATGGAGTATACAGGGAGAAGAATGTTGAGGATAGAAGTGCCAGGCAGGGTCGATTCCCTCCACCGTCGTGTGTGTGTGGATTTTGCATATTCTCTCTGTGTCTCAGGTTTTTTTCCCTCTGGTCCAAAGACATGCACAGTAGGTTAATTGGCACCTTGGAAAAAATGTCCCATGTGTGTGAACCTTGGCACCCCATACAGGGTCTATCCTGCCTTGATGTCCCATGGCTCCCCATGACCAGAGGGACAATTGGATGAAAGTGGTAAATGAATAAACAGGGAAAGAATAATAATCAATGGCCAATGTTTGTGTCCATGTTTATTTGCAGAGACAATAAATTAAGTTAACATATCATAGGAAAGACGACAAATGCAATCAATGTCCTCTGAAATGAAAATTATATGCAAGCTAGGCCTAATATTTGACACAAAGCTAGAATTTGGATACTCAAATTCATATTTACAAGGAAGCATCTCATTCATATATCCGGTATTCTTGGGTAGGTGTGGAAAAACAATTCTCAAAAGTAAGAATGAACAGAATGATCAAATAAAACATTTGTACGACATCCCTTTTTTTTCAGGTCTCACACATGATGCAGAAGATAAAAGACACGCCATGACATGAGAAATAGCCAGAAAGCAAAGAACTGGTGGAAACCAGTCAGGACACCATTTACTGGTGGCCTTAATGGAAGACTTTCAAACAAAAAGACATACTTCTGGTGCAGAAACCATGCTAAGCAACTCAACTATGCAGGCAACCATAGGAACTGTGGGGTGGTGGGGGGGGGGGGAGAAACATGGCAGCAGGTTCTCTGGAGTCCACATTTGAAACAATTGGCTCTAACTGGAGTGAAGTTGCTCATGAATGGGATGGAGAGTGGTGCAATAATGAGTGTAGAATGCAGGAAACATTTGCAGTAGAGAAAGTGGCAGATTTGGTCGGGATTAATGGTGTCCTCAGTGTTGGGGAGTAACTAGTTACATGTAACGGCGTTATGTAATTTCATTACGAAAGAAAAGTAACAGTAATTCGTTACAGTTACTACAAAAAAATGTGTAATTAAATTACAATTATTTTTGAAAATGCCAAAGATTACAGATCCCTAAGACCCAGACCCCCAACCTGCCCCACTCCCCAATCAAAAAATGTTTAGGGGGCACGGTGGCTTAGCGGTCAGCAAGTTCGCCTCACACCTCCAGGGTCCGGGTTCGATTGCTGTCTGTCATGCATGGTGGGTTGATTGTCACCTCGGAAAAATTGTAGCTAGTGTATGAATGCGTGTGTGTGTGAGTGTGTGTGTGCCCTGCGAAGGGGTTGGCATTCCATCCAGGGTGTGTCCTGCCTTAATACCCATAAACGCCTGAGATAGGCACAGGCTCCCCGTGACCCGAGGGAAGATCGGATACAGTGGTAGAAGAAGACCGAATAAGCTACTTTTTCATAGAGTTTGAAATGTTTTTTCCTTAGAATGTTAATTTCAGTAAGTGCCACATAGTGGACAAATGAATGTAATCAAAAAGTAACCAAATGCAATCAGGTACTTTACTTTTATAAAGTAAGTAAAAAGTTACACTACTTTTTGAATAGGCTCATTTGTAATCTGTAATCTATTACGTTTCCAAAGTAACCTTCCCAACACTTGGCTGTCCTAAGTGCTGAAAAATCAGGCCATCGATGAGGTGACTGACCTCTATTTTTTTCTGTATTTAAAGACACAGAAACGAACAAAGACTGTTGGAAGTGATGGTTTGTTTCTCACAGAGCCCTGATCTCAACATTCAAGGGCAGATGGATCTGAAGCATCCAAACTCCAAAGAAGATCTGTTCACACACACAGAATAGAATAGAATAGAAGTATAGAATAGAATAGCCTTTATTTGTCACATGTACATTACCGCACAGTGAAAATCTTTCTTTGCATATCCCAGCTTGTTGTTGGTAGTTGGGGTCAGAGCGCAGGGTCAGCCATGATATGGCGCCCCTGGAGCACAGAGGGTTAAGGGTCTTGCTCAAGGACCCAAGGGTTGCAGCCGGCCATACCGGGGCTCGAACGCCGATCTTCCAATCAGCAGCCCAGCACCTTAAACCACTGAGCTACACCCCCTCCTCAGTTTTCGCATATATACCAGGAATCTGGGGTCAGAGCGCAGGGGTAAGCCATCGTTCAGCACCCCTGGAGCAAACAGGGTTATGGGCCTAGCTCAAGGGCTCAACAGTGGTGGCTTAGAGGTGTTGGGGCTCGAACCGCCAATCTTATGATAAGAAAACCCATCGCCTTACCCACTGGAGCACCACTGCCCTGGACCACCACTGCCCTACAAGTATATCAGGATTACACACATGCTCTCTTGGTTATGAAGAGTGAAACAAAAAGTAAATTGAAAATGTTCATGTTAATTAACTAAAGAAAATGTTTAGTTTGTTTTGTTGACATTCAGTTTGCGTCAAACTTGCCTTGGCCAAAAGAAATTCAGAAGACGAACTCATCCTTGTCATTATACACCCACTTTTTAACTTAAATAATACAGTGCATGGGAAGCATGTCCCTTTCAGACTTTAGTCAATAGTTAAATATATCTGATCTAAAAACTAGCAATTCTTAATAAACTCGAATGCCTTTAACCAATTTTGCTCCCCTGGCGACGAGACAGTGGCGGGTTTTGGAGAACTAAAGCGCGGGAGGACAGTTTTGATTCCGTTTTTCTCAGTTTTTCTCAGTAACAAAAAGCAAAGACGGATGTGTGAATGATTATCCGGGTTGCTGTATGTCTATACATTGATTCTGTCTGGACACTGAAGACTGAGCAGTGACGCAAATACCAACAGCATGTTAAAAATGTCAAACGCCCCAAGACAGCAATCAAAGAGCACACCTATAGGACTATTCATGAACCCCCTCCTGCGCCCCATCTCTCACTCTCACACACTCACACACACACACACACACACACACACACACACACACACACACACACACACACACACTGCCAAGGAACCAAACTGATCTGGAACTTAGCTTGAAGCTTTGGAAAGAAAAGATGAACTCAGTAAAAGTCAATTGTGTCAGAGTTTCTCTGCTGGTGCGAAGTGAGTCAGAGGCATTTTGGCAACTGGAAATCTATAAACACACCAGACACGAATAAGGCACATGCATTCATCTGCTGAACTTTATGGAAAAACTGTATTCACAAAGCTGAGCATGAAATATTTTTGGAAACAAACAAAAAAAACACCAAAGAAAATTTTTATATAATGAATAATCAACAGCAAAGGCTGAAAAAAGGACAAAGGAAGAAAATGGGCAAAACGTTGCATATCCAAATGTTTCTTGTGCGGTCACGTACTGATACGTGCATTTACTTCTCATGCAGAGATTTGTGACTATTCAGTCACTTAGACATAATAAGTTCAGGTACTGATGATGTAAGGTGAGGAGGCCTGAAGATCTCAGTATCTCAGTAAGGTGTTTATTCTGGTGGAGATTCCAAAGTTGGGCACAGCAGATGTTCTATAATCAACCTACAAATCAACTACAACCAGAACAAACCATCCTTATGCTTTGCTAAACTCTACCCTGCTATAATTATACTATACCATACTATATCATACTATTCTATACTATAACCAACTATTAAATACTATACTATATTATACTATTCTATACAATACCCACATATTCAATAATATAATATATTATATTTTACTACTCTATATTATACTCACCTATTAAATAGTATAATATTATATTATACCATACTTTAACATACTATACCATACTTTACCTTACTATATTATACTATTCTACACTATAATCACCTATTAAATACTATAATATTATACTATACCATACTTTACCATACTATATTATACTATTCTATACTATACCCACATATTCAATAATATAATATATTATATTTTACTACTCTATATTATACTCACCTATTAAATAGTAGGTATAGTAATATTATAGTAATATAGTATAGATATTGTATAAATAATATAGTATAGTAATATTAAATACTATACTATATTATACTATTCTATACTATAACCAACTATTAAATACTATACTATATTATACTATTCTATACTATACTCACCTATTAAATAGTAGGTATAGTAATATTATAGTAATATAGTATAGATATAGTATAAATAATATAGTATACCATAATCTACCATACTATATTAAACTATTCTATATTCTACTATTCTATACTATAACCACCTATTACTGTAAATACTATACTATCTTATGCTATACACTAACATACCACACAATTCCATACTATACTATAATATACTATAATCACAATTAAATACTATACTATACTATATTATACTATACCCACCTATTAAATACTATACTGTATTATACTACACACTAACATACCACACAATTCCATATTATACTATAATATACTATAACCACAATTAAATACTATACCAGGGATCACCAACCTTTTTGTAACTGAGAGCTACTACATGGACACTGAGTCATAGAAAGGGCTACCAGTTTGAAATAATTTGCCTTTAGTTATATATTATTATTAATGATACTCGTTTATCTATGTGAATACACTTATGATTTATAACAGTAACTATCAACAACGAGTTAACTACATTTTACATTTTAGATGCATCTCACTGACGAGTTGTGCAATTTTTATAGCAAGCCTGAGAGCTACTCATGTGCTCCTTGGGGTGCTCCACGTTGGTGACCCCTGTACTATACTATACTATATTATACTATACCCACCTATTAAATACTATACTATATTATTCTATACCATTCTCTACCATACTATATTATGCTTTTCTATACTATACACACCTATCATATACTTTACTATACCATACTATACTATTATACACTATACGATACCCTAAAATACCATACTATACTATACCATCCTATACCTACCTATTATATACTATACTATATTATACTATGCCTGTCACAAACCTGCCTCCTCCCGCCGCGAATCTTCCCCAATCACAGTCGCCTAGCTACTGATGTGCTCCAGCTGTCTCTAGTTGGAGTCATCAGTAGACCAGGCTATTTAAACCCGGTTTTCCAACCAGTCTATGTCCGGGCTCGTACTAGATCAGTTAGAGCACGGACGCTTCTTGCTATGTTTCCAATCGTATCGCTAACTAACCTTGTTTGTTCTGACCCACGCATCAGGTCCCGACTCCTCCGGTCCAGCAAGACCGGAATCTCCAGTCCCGCGGTCGCCTCCCCGATCGCCGCTGAGGAACCCGGAAGTTCCAGCCGCCTAGGAATATCCTTGCACGGACCGATTCTGCGCGCTCCACGCAAAGGGCCGTGATTACGTGCCTTAGCTGCTCCTTTTGAGCAGTTCTTTGTGTTCTCCATTTCTAAATAAAACCTCTTTGATTTGATTCCGTGGTCTACTGTGTCTGTGCCATTACAGAAGCCCGGACCAAAACAGCTGAAGGAATGGAGAGCGCTCCGAGGGCGACGGCCCCGCCCCCACCCGCGTCGGCAGCCGCCGCCGCTCCGCCCCGTGCTATTCCTCCGCCTGCCAGCCAACCGGCCGACTCCAGTCTGATCAACTCACCGGCGCCGTTCTCGGGCGCGCCGGAGCATTGCAGAGGCTTTCTTCTTAAATGCGCCCTTGTATTCGACACGCACCCTAACCAGTTCCCGACAGAGAGGTCGAGGGTGCGTACATCATTTCGCTCCTCACCGGCCCCGCCCTTCGCTGGGCCGAGTCGCTGTGGTCCCTGGAGGACCTAGCTCTCCCGACCTACCTGGATTTTGTTGCTCACTTCCAGGAGGTGTTCGGACGTACTGAGGCGGACGCCACAGCCGGGGAACAATTGTACAGGCTCACTCAAGGCACCAGCACCCTCCAGGACTACACCCTCCAGTTCCGCACGTATGCCGCCGTCTGCGGGTGGAACGAGCAGGCACTCCTCACCACCTACCGAATGGGGCTGAATCCCACTCTACGCCGTCAGCTGGCGGCGGTGGATGACTCTGAGGGGCTGGAACGTTTCATTCAGCGGGCTACCCGATGTTCCGCCCGCCTGGGATCCTGTGGCATGGACCGGAGGGGGATGGACCGGAGTCCGGCCGCTTTGGCCTGGGGGAACGTATCGTCGGCGGTCGAGGCATCAGACGTCGAGCCTATGCAGCTCGGGGGCGGACGTCTTACTCCCGCCGAGCGGCGCCGACGGTTGAGCTACGGACTCTGCCTATACTGCGGAGCGACCGACTATCTCCTACGCGGGTGCACTCAGCGCCCCCAACGTTCCGCGGTGAGTTCCATCTTTCCTCTCGCTAACATGAAACCGCTCACCACCGCCATCCGTCTCACTACCCCTACTCACTCCATAACGGTCTCCGCGCTGCTGGATTCTGGGTCGGCGGGGAACTTCATTTCAGGGAACCTAAGCCGCCAGTTGGGATTACAACCTCAGCAGACCCCACGAGCTTATCAGGTCCGAGCCGTGACGGGGTTACCCCTGACGCGGAGGTGCGTCCGGTTCGAGGTGGGTCCGGTTGATATACAGGTGGGAGTTCTCCATCACGAACAGCTCCCTCTCCTGGTCTTGGAGGGATCGACCGCCGAAATCATACTGGGGCGACCCTGGCTCGTGCATCATAACCCGGTAGTGTCTTGGGAGACGGGGGATATTCTACGATGGGGAGAGGAATGCTTTCCGCGCTGTTTTCCTGACCTGCCCCTTCGCCCCCGGGTCCCCGTAGCCGCCGTCGCACTGGAGGATCAGGACCCCCCGGAGGTTCCCTCTGTCTACGCCGACTTCTCGGACGTTTTCAATCCCCGTGCAGCCACTCGATTACCGCCACACCGCCCTTGGGATTGCGCGATAGATCTGATACCAGGTGAGCCCTTACCCCGAGGCAAGATCTATCCGCTATCGCGACCAGAACAACAGGCCATGGAATGAGTACATCAACGCCGCCCTGGAACAAGGTTTCATCCGCCCATCGACCTCCCCGGCAGCCTCGAGTTTCTTCTTTGTGGGTAAAGAAGGATGGCGGACTTCGGCCCTGCATCGATTATCGTGCCCTGAACCGTGCCACCGTAAAGTTCCGGTACCCCCTACCACTTGTCCCGGCCACCCTGGAGCAACTGCGTGGGGCCACCATCTTTTCCAAACTGGACCTGCGCAGCGCATACAACCTCGTTCGCATCCGGGAGGGAGATGAATGGAAGACGGCGTTCGTCACCCCTACAGGCCATTATGAATATCTGGTGATGCCGTTCGGACTGACGAATGCTCCCTCGGTCTTCCAAGACTTCATGCACGAGGTGTTCCGGGACATGCTAGGTAAATTCGTCTTAATATACATTGACGACATTCTTATTTATTCCAGCGACCCACAGGAACACAGGAGACATGTCGGACTCGTGCTCCAGCGTCTCCGGGACGCCCAACTTTTCCTGAAAGCAGAGAAATGTGAGTTCCATCAGGCCACTCTGTCTTTCCTAGGATATGTCGTCTCTGCCCAGGGCGTACAGATGGACCGGGAGAAGGTGCTGGCGGTCACCACCTGGCCCGAACCTACCACCATAAGGGAGCTTCAGCGGTTTCTCGGGTTTGCCAACTTTTACCGCAGGTTTATCCAGGGCTACAGCGGTTTATCTCACCCTCTCACCTCTCTCCTCAGGGGCAAGCCACGGAAGCTGGTGTGGAATACCGAAGCCGCGATGGCATTTCGACACCCTAAAACGGGCTGCCTTCACCTCCGCGCCTCTGCTAGTCCACCCGGACCCTAACCTCCCCTTCACAGTTGAAGTGGACGCTTCCACCACCGGTGTAGGGGCCGTACTGTCTCAGGTACAGGGCAAACCACCCCGACTCCACCCCTGCGCTTACTTTTCTCGAAAATTTTCCCCCGCGGAGGCGAACTACGATATCGGCAATCGGGAGCTTCTGGCAGTCAAGCTCGCCTTGGAGGAGTGGAGGCACTGGCTCGAGGGGTCTGTTCACCCATTCAGTGTTCTGACCGACCACAAGAACCTGCAATACCTCCGGGAAGCCAAGCGTCTAAACCCTCGGCAGGCAAGGTGGGCTTTGTTCTTCACCCGTTTCAATTTTTCCATCTCCTACAGGCCCGGGTCGAAGAACGCCAAGGCCGACGCCCTGTCCCGCCTGCATGCCCCCCAAGCAAGGAAGCGCCCGAGGTTCCGGCACCGATCCTCCACCCAGAACTCTTCGTATGTCCCATCCAGTGGGCCACGCCTCTCGAAGCCGCGGAACCGACCGAACCCCGACCTCCCGGATGCCCTCCAGACCGCACGTACGTACCCCGCACCCAACGCACTCGACTGATTCAGTCTATTCACTCCTCCGTAGGAACTGGCCACCCAGGGGCCACCGCCACCATCGATCTCCTTCGGGCACGCTACTGGTGGCCCTCCTTGGCCGAGGAGGTTCGAAGATTTGTCCGCGGATGCCGGGAGTGTGCCATGAGCAAGAGTTCGCGCCAATTACCCGCCGGGAAACTGCAACCGCTACCAGTTCCCAACCGACCCTGGTCTCACCTCGGGGTCGACTTCATCACCGATCTACCGCTATCGGAAGGTAACACCTGCGTCCTGGTAGTAGTGGATCGGTTTTCCAAATTCTGCTGCCTTATTCCCTTAGCCAAAGCACCTACTGCCCTGGAGACGGCGCACCATCTGTTCCGGCGGGTCTTCCGGAACTTTGGTCTACCCGAGGACATCGTCTCGGACCGCGGCCCGCAGTTCATCTCCCGGGTCTGGAGGGCCTTCTTCGGACTCCTGGGGGTGGCGGTCAGCCTGTCCTCCGGTTACCACCCTCAGTCAAACGGACTTACGGAGAGACGGGTCCAGGAAGTGGCACGGTTCCTACGTACATACTGTCATCACCGGCAACACACCTGGAGCCAATACCTGGGCTGGGCTGAGTATGCGCAAAACTCCCTCCGCCATTCTGCTACCGGTCTAACCCCTTTTCAATGCGTCCTAGGGTTCCAACCACCGTTGTTCCCCTGGTCCGGGAACCCCTCAGACCTCCCGGCAGTGGATCATTGGTTCCGGGAGAGCGAACGAGTGTGGGCAGACACCCATCGACAACTACAGCGGGCCGTGCACCGCCACAAACTACAAGCAGACCGGCGTAGGCGAGAGGCACCTGTGTTCCGGCCCGGTCAGAAGGTCTGGCTTTCCACCCGGGATATCCGCCTCCGTCTCCCCAGCAGGAAGCTAAGCCCTAAATTTATTGGTCCTTTCCCCATTGTCCCCGGCAGCTCACGCCGGTGACTTACCGCCTCCAACTCCCGGCCTCCACGGCCTCCTACCGCATCCACCCAGCTTTCCACGTGTCGCTCCTCAAGCCTTTCACAGAGCCAGCGTCAGCGGATCCTGTACGCCAGGAGGAACATCCACTGCCCCTGATCACCGAGGACGGCCTGGCATACAAGGTGAGGGAACTTCTCGGCTCACGTCGACGCCTGGGCCGACTGGAGTATCTGGTGGACTGGGAGGATTACGGCCCTGAGGAACGCGCCTGGGTCCCCAGGGAGGACATTTTGGACCCCAATCTGTTGGAGGAATTCCACAGGACTCATCCCAACTGGCCGGCGCCCCGAGGACGAGGACGCCCCCCCCGCCGCCGTCGTGGAAGGCCCTCGGGAGCGGGCCCTGGAGGGGGGGGTGATGTCACAAACCTGCCTCCTCCCGCCGCGAATCTTCCCCAATCACAGTCGCCTAGCTACTGATGTGCTCCAGCTGTCTCTAGTTGGAGTCATCAGTAGACCAGGCTATTTAAACCCGGTTTTCCAACCAGTCTATGTCCGGGCTCGTACTAGATCAGTTAGAGCACGGACGCTTCTTGCTATGTTTCCAATCGTATCGCTAACTAACCTTGTTTGTTCTGACCCACGCATCAGGTCCCGACTCCTCCGGTCCAGCAAGACCGGAATCTCCAGTCCCGCGGTCGCCTCCCCGATCGCCGCTGAGGAACCCGGAAGTTCCAGCCGCCTAGGAATATCCTTGCACGACCGATTCTGCGCGCTCCACGCAAAGGGCCGTGATTACGTGCCTTAGCTGCTCCTTTTGAGCAGTTCTTTGTGTTCTCCATTTCTAAATAAAACCTCTTTGATTTGATTCCGTGGTCTACTGTGTCTGTGCCATTACAATGCCATACTTTACCATATTATATTATACTGTTATTTACTATACTATTTATACTATACCCTAAAATACCATACTATTCCATACCATGTTATACTATACTATACTATACTATATAATACTATACTATATCAAACTATACCCACCTATTAAATACTATACTAAATTACTATATAATACTATACTATATATTCCATAGTATACTATATTATACATACTATATACTATTCTTTACTATACCCGCCTATTATATACTATGCTATTTTATACTACACCATCTTATATACTTTGCTATATCATATCATAGTATACTATACTATACTATACTATACCATACCATAATATTGTTTAGTATATAATACAGTATAGGTTTTAATTAATATCGGGTGTTTGTATCGGCTATTAAATCTTCGGTTCATTCATACTCATCATTGCTCAGTTGCAATGAGCACATCGTAGTTGGTGGCTGTGGTCGGGTCCACAGTGGATTATAAAGAGAGTGGGTGAGATTGAGACAGAATTCATGCATGTTTGAGAAGGATTATTTGAGGGAATAGGATTACAGCTAAATCTGACAGTTTAGTACTTATTATGTCACGTCAGTGTGCAGTTTATTGCTAAGAGGATGTAAAAGTATACAGTATATTTCAGTTTGTGCTAGCTGTAAAACTAAATCACTTTCTCACATGTAATTCTACTCAGCTCCAATAGAACAAGCGTAATAGTGCACCTCCTTCTATCCCTTGATTACACACACAAACACACACATACACAAAGACAACGTGTAGCCATTGCACGGAAGTGTTTCATTTTGACTGATTATCTAAAGTGCCTTAATCAAAACATTTATGTTTGTATTTATAATGACCTTAATTAATCTTGACGCTTTGCTGCACTGTGATGTCATATGGCAACAGCATTTATTTGAAATGGAAAACTGGAAAAACACAAAACAATCCAGGGGAATGCTGATGGAATTTATATTTATACAACTGTCAACATGGGAAGGCTTTTTCATTTTTTTCTTTGCTTATGTAAAAAATAAATTGTTGTATTTGTTAAACTACTAAATCGATCCATGCAATTATTATGTCTGTTATAACTTTCTAAAATATATCACCTGTACATGCCCAGGTGTGGTCAAAGACATACATAAAATACATCAAATTCAACAAAAGAAATACAACAGCCACACCATGCATCAAAATATACTTTTACAAGGAGCATAACATTTGTTGGCTGTGTTAGTCTGTGTATATATATTATATATATAAATATATATATATATTTTTTTTTTTAGCAAAAAAAGAACACAAACATGAATGGAACTGTAATGACATTCAGTACCACCCACTCAGACAAGGATGAGGTTATGAGGTTCTCTTTTTGGCAGTGGCAGGCCATGCATTTCATACTCACGACAAACTGAATGGTGTCCTATTTCTTTACATTTATACTTTACCTTTACTGACAAAGTGTAGTCAGGAGTTCAACTTTTACCAGAGTCTTTTACCACACAAATATATTTACCTTTACTTGTGTGGAAGATGTGTGTGATGAGCTTCTCTATACAGCTTAAAAATGTATATCATATAATCTCATTATGGGTAAAAAAAAAAGAAGGCAAAATGAAGTGAAAAGAAGTGAAATGTGATGGCTAAAATCTGTGTTTAGAAACTCCAACATTGTATATGACTCAGAAAGCTGCTACTTGTGTATCAGAAACAAACACTATGAAATGAACAGATTATAGGGAATAATTCAGTACATATTAATGGACAAAAATACAGTAGAAATGTAAGAAAGTGATTCTGATAGAGTTTATGTCAGCGGATAAACCCTTCATTTTGTGGATTTCAGGAGAAAAAAAGGAGTCGCTCCTGTGTACCTCCATAACTGTCTGCTTCGTTTCAGATATGATGAGGACAGTCTGTATGACTGAAAGAGTTATTGTCACTCTCTTGCCCTCTTTGTAAGAACTGTACATATCCAGAGTGAGTAAAATTGCTCAGAAAGTGACTCTGGATCCCTCATATAGCTGTATCCATCACATCCATCACTATCTGGTATGGAGCAACCACAAAGCAGGACAGGAACAGACTGCAGCGAATGATAAAATCCGCAGAAAGAAATCATTGGTGCCCCCCTGCCTTCTCTCCATGACCTGTACTCTACAAGAACCAGGAAACGGGCAGGAATAATCACTCCAGACCCCAAACTGCCAGACATAGGAGCAGTTTCTTCCCTCAGGAAATCACACCCATGAGTAACTGACCATCATGTATGATGCACAACATTTCTATTTGCACTACCATGCACGCTCACACCTTATTATTGATCTGCCATATACTCTGTACATTATCATAGCCATGCCATGTACATTATTATAGAATTTAAGCTGTATAGTCTTGCACAGTCTGCATTGTCGATATAAATCCATGTTGTGTTGTATAGTCTGTACTGTGTTGTATAGTCCTGTCTGTAAGTTAAATGTATACTGTAATACTTTTCTGTAAATGAGATTCACCAACAGCTGAAATCAAATTCCTTGTGTGTATAAACACACTTAGCCAATAAACCTGATTCTGAACTTTTGTCGTCTGGCCAACGCTACAGAGCACAACTTTCTTCCTGCATGAACACTTAAATGCAAATAAATAAATAAACACATCTATCTATCTATCTATCTATCTATCTATCTATCTATCTATATATATATATACATACATACATATATGTGTGTGTGTGTGTGTGTGCGCGCAATACCAACGTTACCATTTAAAAATCCGTACTGCCATGTGCAATAATATTCTTTCTATAAAAATGGGCAATAACCCTGTATTCTCTTTTATTTATTTTATTTATACTATATATTTCCATAGTACATTAAAAATGTGAAACTACTTCTTTCACCAAAACAAATTCCTTGTAATATAAATCTACTTAGCAATCAATCTGACTCTGATTCTTGTGTGTCTGGTTCCTCTCATGGCTTCTTCCGTACACCATCTCAGGCGAGTTTTTCACAATGTCACTGGTCAGGGATAAAGTCATAGGGACTCACGATACACGTTATAACCTATTTATTTCCTATGTAGCTGTAATGCCAATTGTTTAGGAACTGAAATACAACCTGCAGCTACAACTGTAAATAAAAAGTGCCACGCCCATTTCCGCGTTATCGATATGACGTCACGGCAGTCTAAACCAGGAAGCGCTAATCCCCAGGGGCTTTGCGCTGCTCGTCCACAGGTATTTACTCTCAACTTCAAGCGTTGTCGCTTCGCCGTATTGTGTGTTGTTTGTTTATTAAAGTCTTCATACAGTTCATATCCCCTGCATGTGTCCCAAACTATGTTTGTATTGCCATGCTAAGCTAGTCAGCTAGCCGCGGACACAGTGTCAGTATGTGTGTGCATGCGCGCGCGTGTGTGTGTGTGTGTGTGTGTGTGTGTGTGTGTGTGTGTGTGTGTGAGAGAGAGAGAGAGAGTGCGGGGGTCAGAATGCAGGTGATCGGGATGAAGATTCCCTGAGCCATCTGAGCTGCTCTATCCGATACCGGATGTTCTATTATTAGAGCTTATTATTGACAATCTTTTTTTATTTATTTATTTTTTTATACGTTTTAGATTCCTGTGACGAGATCGAGTCTTAGACGTGGTGTGGGTACTTTGTGCAGAACCCAAAAGCCAAGTCCAATCGCAAGCACTGTGACAGCACAAGAATGCCTGCAGGTAAGCCGAGTTTGTATTGTTATTATTATTGTTTAGTAAGTTGTATTTACATGCATCAGTCAGAAATAAAGCACTATTGATACTGGCTCTTCGTCTGCCTTTATAGACAGTCACTGCTGTGTGTGTGTGTGTGTGTGTGTGTGTGTGTGTGTGTGTGTGTGTGTGTGTGTGATGTGGAATAATCTAATTTGTTGTGGCTTGAAAGTTTCTTGTTGATGCTGACTTGGTGTAAAAAAAAAATACACACACACTAACTATTTCCTTTTTGGTTTTGTAATGTAATAATCCCTTTTCTGTTTTCATGTATAATGATTCATCTTTATTTCTGTGTTTTTAAATATGCAATAGTTTAGAAAGCTGACTTTGCAACACCTGGACTGATTCTGGGTTTTTGGAGATTGTACCTGATGTGTAATAATCTGCCTAGTTTGTTGTTATTGCTGGAAACTTTTGGTCTGTACACGCACTAACTTAGACTTTTGAGTGTGCAGCCATATACAGTAAACATAAGAGTTTTTAAATGCCGTGTCTAGTTATTCCACATTGTTCATAATGCTAATTAGGGCTAAATCCATTGGATCCATTGGATACGCATGTCCTGTAGTTACTGAGCTGAACTGGAACTGATAACGGGTATTGATCAACATTTGCTGCTTTTATAAACACTAATTGATGCCTCTTTGCTCTTTGTATTATAATTTACCTAGTCTTGTTATTGTAGCTTGAAACTTGTTTCTTAAATCTGACTTGGTCAAAAAACACACTCACACTAACTTTGATTGTATAACGTGTGAATTAAGGTCAGAATAAACAGGCTGTATTTCCGTTTCTATTTTTTAATGCATTGCGTTGTTATTCATCTGCATTAGTTTTTTTTCCAGTATGCAATAGTTTTGTAATTTGACATTGGCTGTAGTTTCAGGGCTGGACTGGAACTGACACCCGGGTGTTGATCTGCATTTAGTGCTTTCATAGACAGTTCCTGATGTATATTTGCTGTACTATAAGCCTAATCTGCAGTTTTTGTAGCCTGAAGTGTGCTTGACTCGGTCAACACACACACACACACACACACACACACACACACACACACACACACACACACACACGTGTACACAACCTAACCTACACTTTTGAGCGTGAAATAGGGTCATATACTGTAAATCCTATTCTGGTATTTAACGCCTTGCCTAATATTTTGTCTTTTTCATTTGTATTCGATATGCGATCATTTTCAGTCCAAAATGATAATTAGCGATAAATCCATTTTTATACTGATTGACTGTAGGTTCAAAATTAGACTGGAACTGATGCTGGGTATTGATCTGCTTTTACTGCTTTTTATAGACTGATGTGTTTTTTTTCTGTGTTATAATCTACATAAGCTCTTTGTGGCCTGAAAGGTGCTTCTTACAGGTGGCCAAAATACACACAACACACACACACACACACACACACACACACACACACACACAAACAGAAGCACATTTGCACAATCCAGTACCTTCAGTGTGTTTAAGTAAATCTTTGTAAGCTTGGAAGTGTATTTCCCTGACAACCCAGAATTACACAAAGGCACATCAAGTGCACATTTGTGGCATTTATTTCAAAAAGAACAACAGACAGTCAGACAGCCGGACGTTATACACAGTGACAGTGTAGCACTGAGATTTGTGTAGATGCAAACATATGGAAAAACTGTGCATGTAATAATGCATTATAAGTAGAGCTGAGCGATACACAATATAAATTGAATCTACGTTTTTTTTTTAGACAAAATTCAATTATGGATATAGTGGGGGAAATTTGTACGTTATTTCTAACCATTTTTAGGGGTGTTTTGGGGCTGTCGTTGTCATGTTTATCCCGCAGCACCACACACACACACACGCACACCTCCCCATTCAACGTGGTTCTGGTGGAGGTACTGGAATAAATTAGTCGTTCTGCTTCCTTTAGTTGCCACAAACGTTAGACAAATTTTACAGCGGGTCTTTGGCTTGCTGAACGTCTGAAGTTGCAAAGTATACGACTGTTGAAAAACACTCTTGGAAACAAGCTCTTCGTATTCGTCAGAGCTCACCACAATGCTGTGTTTCGTATTTCCCCAGGTGCAGAACTACGGAAGCTCGCTGTGCCAAACCAAAGTGAAATAGTTTTTTTCAAAATCAACATAAATCATTAAATCTATATTCGTAGATGCCTGAAAAAAAGCAGAAGATTTTGATGCACATACATATGTGGAGTCATGTAGATATCCTGATATTATTCCTATGTAACTGATACTGTGGTTCTAGAATAGAATAGCCTTTATTTGTCACATATACATTACAGTGTTTCTCAGCATATCCCCACTTGTTTGGAAGCTGGTCGCCCCTGGAGCACAGAGGGTTAAGGGCCTTGCTCAAGGACCCAAGGGTGACACCGGGGCTCGAACCCCGACCTTCTGATCAGTAGCCCAGCATCTTAAACCGCTGATCTACACACCTCCCTTAGGAAGGTTAGGAAGAGGCCTGAGGTTTAATCAGCGCTTCAGTTAATCCCAAAGGGACTCAAATCAGATCACTCAAGATCTTCCAGTCCAACTTCACTAAATCATATATTCACTTATCTCCTGCAAAGAGAAATGTCACTGTGAAGCATACAAAGGCATTACTGACTTATGTGCTTCCCACATTGTTGCCAGTTAGAGGAGGGGCGACCTATGGGTGTGACGGTCAAACTTACAAATGGTCATGTTAGAACCTTTAATTAGTAGACGATCTTGAGTGATCTGATTTGAGCCCCCTTGAGATTAAGCCGGAGCGCTGACTAAACCTTCCTAACCTTAGTGTCTGGACTTAATAATGCTTTGATTGCATAATGATCACAAATTCCCATATTCACGCTCTAAAATCTGCTGGAATGCCTTCATGCCATCTGAGATGGTATGAACACAAAGACATGTAGTTTATTCATACACATAGTGGTTTTATGTGCAGACGCAAATGTTCTCACCCAATAATCCTAGAATGATAGTTTTATTAAATCACTGTAGATGTTTTTGTCCTGTTTTCACACACACACATATATATATATATATATGTGGGGGGGTGGATATTCATACGTCATACTGAAGTAACAGTTAATGGTAAAGCTGGGAGATTAATCATCGTTATGTGTAATTAATCATTATTATTGTGTTTTTATTATTATGGCCGGTGTTTTTCGGTTCTTCTTCGTGCACAGTCTAGCCAATAGTATAATACTTGGGACGCGGTTATAAATATATTAAGATCCCATTTGATTGGTCAAATTTGGACAATCTGAGCATGCAATACAAATACTTCACACAAAATAAATTTTAATTTATCGCCACTCTCGGCGATATGAATATCACATGTACTATTATCGCGATAACAATATTTTTCAATATATCGTGCAACTCTAATTGTAGCCAGAGATTTTGCACCTCGCACGAATTTTATGGAAGAAAATGTACCTCTCGTTTGCAATTTATTCACCGGAAAAAAGAATTCCAAATCTTAAAAATGAAATGTAAAGAGATATATTCTCTTCCTCGCCCGCATCATGTGGTCATATGATTTTATTTATTTTTTCTTGCAAGAATTTTTTGTCTTCATGCTCTGAGTTTGCGGTTGTTAATAATAATAATATTAAAAAATGTCGAATAATATATTCTGTTATTCATGCATGTTCGTAAAGTCATGCATTTAGAGCAGATAAAAATGTGCGTTAACTCATTATAGTCCTGAACTATTCTGAATTCTAGTTCTGAATCTCAAAAGGAGGATTCTGAAGTGCTACACTTGATAGTGTTTTTCCTCTTATTGTCCTAATTAATTCTATTTATTTGTTTGGATTCGACATGCCGTAGTTTAGCAATGTGACCCGATAAGCGTGAGAAACAGGCAGCGCTTTTCCATCATTGTGTCTGATGCAGTCCTCAGGAACAAGTCGATCAGTGAATGGCTTTTTCGCATCTTCCGTGTGTTTTATATGCTGAATGAAAAGCTGTTCTGCAGGCTGGTGGAGCAGCACTTCGACATGTGATACTTGAAGGTCAAATCTTTTGACTTTACCCGGTTCGTGCTGGAGGCAGGTAACAGCATCTGCTTTTCAGCTTGCAGCACGGTGGGTTTGATGCTGCAGCTTGATTCTTGCTTGTAAGTGCTGCACAGATGCGTGAAATCCAGGTCTCGTCAGTTTCTGTCTGTGAGCCCGTCAACATTATGGACAAATCAATTTGAGGTTTGTGGAGGTTGGAGCAGTAATTGGATTTGGCTTTCATATAAATTAGGGACAAGCCTTGCTTATAGGTGTGTTTTTAACACACACACACACACACACACACACACACACACACACACACACACACACACGCACGCATATATATAAACGTCACTAGAAATCATTTCCCTACAGTTGTAGGGAAATTTAGTTCATTTATAAGTTCATTTATTTTGAATTATTTAACTAAAAATTGTTATTTAAACATTCTTATTTTTCAATAATGGTAAAATATTTGCTTAAATATATTACATTTTTCCTCAAAAAAGTAGGTATTAACCAGAATTTTAAAATATGCTATTTTTTAAATAATAAAAAAAACATCATTATTGAAAAGGGAGAACTATTGGTTGCGTGAATTATGTCTGTTTTTGCCACGTGTCTATTAATAATGCCTTTATCAAAATTGAGACGAGTACCATATTTTACCTGACACCGAAAAATCATTTCCTTTGATAAATGAAGTAATTAGGAAACGTTTGCGATAAGAATTTGACCCTGCACGAAACAATGCCCGTGTGGCACTATGTTATCAGGACAATCCTTTTGAGAGGCGAGGTTTAAGTGCACACCTTGCAGATAATCCGAATCAACTATCTAGGCAGAGTAGATAGTTATAATTAGGAAATAAATCGTGACAAGACTTGGATTTATCACCCAGATCTACACTTAGTCCTGTAGGGTGAAAAGGGATTGGGGTGCCATCAGAGTTCCAATCCATCCCAAAGAAGTACCATAGGGTTGAGGTTAGTAGGGGATCTTCCATTCCAACCCATGTAAAGCATATAGTCATACATTTACGGCATTTGGGAGACACCCTCATCCAGAGCGACTTACAACTGAGCAATTGAGGGTTAAGGGCCTTGCTCAAGGGCCCACTAGTGTCATCTTGGTGTTGGTCAGGGTGGGATTTGAACTTGTGATCTTCCAGTCCAGAGGCCAATGCCTTAACCACTGAGCTACCATCTCCTCATAGAGTTTGCTTTGTGCCCAGGGGCAGTGTAATAGATCACAGGATTAACCCTCCTAGTATTAATAAAAATGGCAAAGACCCATATATGGCTGGAAACAGCCAGGTGTCCCAATACTTGTGTTTCTCTTAAGTAATTTTACAGAACATGGGCGTATACACTAGCAAGGTGTGTCACATGTCCAGTAAAGGGAAATCTAAACAAAGCACGCAGGTCAGCGTTTTCAAAGTAGTTTAGTTTTAAAAACAAGACAGTAGAAAAAGAAAGCCTTGGTTATAAATACAAGGTTTTAATAGAACAATTTAATGCTTCAGCAACAATAGATGATATTTTTCCATTCCTGAAAAAATAAAAATAAAATAACAAATGTATTGACCAGGTGCACTGTTCCGTCCTGTGTAACTCATGTTAGTGTTAACTCACGTTACATACATTAGAGAAGTAAAGGGGGCCTACAAATGTGTTTTCTCTCTCTTTTATATAAAGAAATAGAGAGAGAGAGTGAGAGAGGGTACAGAGAAAGCACTTTGACATGTTAATGTGCTTGGTAGGAAAACGGTTTGAGCCTTCTTGCTTTTGGAACTTGTATGTGTGTGTGTGTGTGTGTGTGTGTGTGTGTGTGTGTTGTGTGTGTGTGGGAAGTGAGTGAGCGAGCAAGAGTGAGTTTGATCTCCGGGCCTGTTCAGTGTGCGTTTGATCTACCCTCTGATTTGCGTTCATGTCATGTCCCTTCGTTTTTCCCCTTTGGCATCGCCTCATTCATGTGTGTTACGAAAAAACATGAAGTAAGGCTGGATAGTGAGGGGGGGGAGCATGAAAGATTTTTTTCCCCCGTAAAATACACTGCATGCAACTTATTTTGTATACATATCTTGTGCCGGTGTTGTTCCTGAGGGAACATAAATATCGCACATCTTATAGAAGAATTTAACTTCAGAATGAAGAAATAATCAGGGTATTATTGTTAGTTTTATTACTATTATTTCTTAGATTACAAATGACACCAAGCATAACATTCAGTGTAAATGGTCCGGGCAGATTGGGAGACCAATGATGCTTAAGGGGCAGGTCTGCACGATTAATCGAAGAAGAAGAAAAATCACGATCTCGATTCATACGATTCAATACAATATAGTTTCTAAATGACGGTGATTCACGTTCGACTATAGGCTGGTTTTTACTTCTGAAATTTTTGTTTGTCACTTGAGCACATTGTCTTAGTCTTCTTAGTAGACTGACAACAGACGCTTTCTGTATTTCTCCGTCCATTCTCAGAAATGCCATTGTGTTGGGTTTGTGCCACAAACACACAAACACACACACACACATACAGAGACTAGTCTGAGTTCCGTCCAAAAGAGCATAAGGCTCCAAAGGGTCTCATAAAACAATTCACACATCTTCCTTGAGTCATTCCTGTTGGCATCTCCAGATGGTTCATCTTGACTAATGGCTTCTGGTCCGTCTTGACTAATGGCTCTGGTACAGAATGGATAATGGATATGTTGATACGGTGCACAATTTGGACACCTTTAACCACTGCACTGTTTAAATTCTTTATTGTAATTAAGTTATTATGGATTTTCTGCGAGTTCCATTAAAAGTCTGTGTGCTGAGATTTATGAGTGCTTTGTCTAGACAGGGATGCAGGGACGCGTATCTTTAGGAGACTTTTTGTTACATCTTTTTTTTGTAATGGAGGATTTTCTACTCGTACTACTTCGACGTCAATTAAAGCAGAATAAAGCAAATCAATGCAATGCGCTTTTTGATCGTACCGATCAAGTCGAGTAATAGATTAGTTAGGCCCAAATGAAATTGATTAAATAAAATGTAATTAAATATTTTACATATGGGAGACCCCATTAGGATAATACAGATGCGTATAAATGTGTGTGTTGTATTTAATTTTTCATTTTCTAAATATATGTTTTTCTTCATTTTCATTTTCTTCATTTCACCATAGTGTAATAATGCCTTCGTTCTTTCCAACTAGGGCTGCACGATCCTTTCTAAAATGTGAATTCTCTCATTTTGTTCATGAACAATTTATTTCACTCAAGTAAAAAAAAAAAAAGATACAAATTCCGAAGTAACAAAACCGCTTTACCAATATCTGTTTTAAAGAAACCCAGTAACATGTGAACGTAGCATGACCTGAATGCAGGGAAATAAGGATGGTTTATACTTCTGCGTCGAGTGAATGCTGTAGCCTACGTATGCCGCCGCGAGCGTTTATACTTCTGCTCAGATCGAGGTGGCTATTCCAATTTTACACCCAGTGCAGCTTTTGGAATCACTATGCTCCTTTTCCAGTTACTGGAGTCACAGAGTGTTGTTACAGGGCGTGTGTGTGTGTGTGTGTGTGTGTGTGTGTGTGTGTGTGTGTGTGTGTGTGTGTGTGTGTGTGTGTGTGTGTGTGTGTGTGTGTGTGTGTGTTCACATCTAGCAGGACATTTCAGCTGCAGAATTTGTCACATACATATTTGGCTTCTCCTGCAGAGAAAAGACTTAGCAGGACACTAGTGTACACACACACACACACACACACACACACACACACACAGGAAGTAAAGTCAGTGAACTCTGTTCTACACAGAGATAAATTGGTTCTCTTTAAATTCAGGCTGTCTTTACGCTGTAAAGTGCACTCAGCCCAATTGTGGCCTCTGTCCACTTCCCCATTCTCACTCGGCCTTTTTTGGACTGACAACCTTTACATTTGCACATTTAGCGACAGCTTCGGTTGGTTCTGACATCGTACAGTCGTCCTGCCAAACCTTTTTATTCGTCATTTTCCAAAAGGCGGAATCTAACTGGCTTCTTATGTAACTAGGTCCTCGCACAAACATGTTTTAACCTCTGTTCAGCCCATAAGCAACGACGAAGGGAAAAGCCATTCCATTTTAAAGACGTCAATCATTAGGTCGTTAGATCATTTCAAAACAACGTAAAAGTGAAAAAAACATTACGTTCATCAGTTTATCGATCTGACTTGTTCTTATTATACTGGCTTCATGCAAGCAGTCGATATGTCTGTAACAGTACACATCTAATAGTACACGGAACAAAATAACCAATTAAATATAGTAAAAGTAAATGGATTAGAGTATAATAATACTATAATTCAGATTTTCTATGTATTCATTTTATTTGATCATTAAATTTGTACCAATTCAGTTGATTTCTCAATGTTAAAAAATTGTGTACAGTCGACTTTCTTTAGAACCGGACTGATAATTGTTTGTGGAAAGTGCAAAGATCCTGCGCAAATAATTTTTTTGTGGGATTATATCTTTTTTTTTTTTTTTTTTTTAAATACATTTTAACACTAAATACTTATTGTTAAACATTGTTGGTTATTACTTGTATATTTTACTGATTTTCTATTAAATGAAATTCTTACAAAATGTTTTATTAAATTGAATTAATAATTTACTCTACTAATACTGTAGAAAATGTGCTTACACGATTTACAGTACGTACATATCGAAGAAACATCGTTAATTTGCCAGTACTGTAACTCAGTATTACATTCATTTTGTTTATTCTATTCTGTTTTTTATATATTTGATCATTTTTAAAAATATATTTTATATATAATTTAACCCTGCGGCTGTTCAAAATTGTACACAAGACACACAGTTCAAACTGTTTACGTTCACAAGTACATGTGGTTCTTCCGCAAACGGTTACCACAATTGTATATGAGATCTTTGGCCATCCTATACAAGTGGAGCCAAATCACCTTGTAGCCCAAGACTAGTTTGCCCACAGGGTTGAGCCCCCATTAGTACCTGGATCGAAGACCTCCTGGGAAAACTAGATTGCTGCTGGAAGCGGTGTTAGTGTGGCCAGCAGGGGGCTCTTACCATGTGGTCTGTGTGGGTCCAAGCACCCCAGTATAGTGATGGGGACACTATACCCCATATAAGCACCCCCAGTTTAGTGTCTGCGTCATTATACTGGGGTGCTTGGACCCACACAGACCACAGGGTGCTTCGACCCACACAGACCACAGGTCACTTACCCTGTGATCTGTGTGGGTCCTAGCACATCAGTATAGTGACGGGGACACTATACTTTCGTCTTTTTGTCTTTAGGATGAAACGTTTAACGAGTTCCTGACTTTATGTGGTCGTTAAAAATCCCAGCATGTCTTTTGAAAAAGAGTCGAGGCGTGTCCTCGGCATCCTGGTCAAATCCGCCCATTAGTCTCTGACCATCACGGCCTCCTAACCGTCCACCATATCTACTGATTAACTGTACACCACTGCACACCGGTGATGGATGAAGAGATCCTCCTCTCATAATGTGTAAAGTGCTTTGTGTGTCCAGATAAGCGCTATATATAAATATAATGTATTATTATAAGTAAAATACATTTGAATGCTACCATACGGTATCTTTGGACTGGAGCCTGGTGAACTCCTTTGGGAATACAGTTGATCCAGAAGCACCCTGTAAAATCTAATTCTCTCATCTTCCTGTAAGAGCAGATTGTATTAGAATAGCAAATGGAGACTAAATGTCGCATGGGGTTCTTCAAAAAGCTTACGGTCAGGCATCTTACTTGTGATACAGTGTATCTGTAACTGGGAAACGTGGGTGGTTTGTTCTGTGTCGTTTAAAACATCTGGATATAAATATCAGGATATTCTGATAAAATGAAATCAAATAAAACTGGCCTTGTCTTCCCGATATTCTCAGATGGGACTGTATGGCCCAGATCAAGTTTCAAAAAAGTGTCTTCAGCTATGCAGAAACAGGGACAGTTCTTATTATTCTCTGACACACACACACACACACACACACACACACACACACACACACACACACACAGTCTTGGGGTTATGGGGTTGTTATTATTAGCCTTTAGACAAGAGGCCTACACTGGAAACAATAGTGCAGTTAATAAATACATTAGTGCTACTGATGCATGCCAGATTGTCTGTGTGTGTGTGTGTGTGTGTGTGTGTGTGTGTGTGAGAGAGAGAGAGAGAGAGACAAGTAGTCTAACTCCATGATATAGCTGTTTAGAAGAGGGAGTTGGGGAAAAGAGGAGGGGAGGGGAGGGACAGTGTGTATGGAGGACCTGCAAGGTCAGAGAGAGACAGTAAGGTAGAGCGAGTAAAGGGAGTTGGAGATACAAAGGCGGAGGAGATATGGACACCGAGAGCCATTATCCTGGTAAGAGTATGCTTATTGTGTGTGTGTGTGTGTGTGTGTGTGTGTGTGTGTGTGTGTGTGAGACAGATTGTTTTGTAATAGTTATTGGAGGGCTACTGCACATAGTAAGTGAATCCCTCTTTCATTGTTGTAGATGAAGATAAAAGAGAGAAGAAATAGAGGACAGTGATGGACAGTGTTATCTCCTTCAGATGATAAATGAATTGATTATTCGTGCCAGCAGGACCATCATTCGCATTCCGCGCGTGATTGGCCCACCTCGGTGCCAGTGTGGACATGTGACTCATACGCACTGCAGTTAATCTTGTTCTATACGCTTTACTTATGGACACACACACACACACACACACACACACACACACACACACTCGTGTACAGACGCCAGCGGTAGAATCCGACGCTATACATTTGCAAATATTTTTTTTTTTATCCTCGGCCGAAGCGTGTGAACAAGAATCGTTTTCAAAGATCAGCCGTGGTCATGAGCTGGGTTGCCAGAACTGAGCAAAATCCATCCAATCTTCAATCACACACCAAATCACTTAGCCAAGAATACTCACAGTGGACCCTTCTTCAATCTGTTTTTTGCCCTCCCTTGTTCTTTTCTTTCAGTATCTGCGCTCCAGTTTATTGACCTTATAAATAATAAAAAATTATTTCCATACAAACAATAGAGCATCTTGAGAGGTAATTTCTATCATATATGCGTCATATCCCACGGCTTTGTCTTGTTAAAAAGAACCATTTCATTCAACTGAAAGTATTTAAAGGACAGCGAAGAAATGAGGATGAACTGGAGCATGTGCATTCCCACTGCTTTTCCTCAACCCAGAAGATCAAATCATATTTCAGAGTATTGTTGTCATGTGACGCAGCAATAGGTTTAACATGCAGTGCTGTAACGGTACACGTATTGATGTGGTGCATAGATAAAATCCAAAGTTCCCTCACGAATGTAACAATCAACCGATGAGGAAATACATAACCTAGCACTTCTTCCTTTTTTCCGCTGTCTTGGCATCACAACAAGAAAGGTAAAAACAAAAAACCCTCAGCTGAGTTTAAGGTTGCTTGTATCTTACATTTGTAATCGAGTTCCTGTTTTCTTAGATGGAGATTTAACCAGTGGCCTGCAGGTTATATTCTTTAACATGGGTGCACAGTGGATAGTGGTTAACACGTTCGCCTCACACCTAAGGTGGTGCGATTGGGGGTCCGATTCCCGACTACGCCATGTGTGTGTGTGGAGCCTCAGGGGGTTTTTCTCTGGGTTCTTCGGTCCCCCCCGCCCCCACCCCCCGTCCAAAAACATGCATGGTAGGTTGATTGGCGCCTTGGAAAATTGTCCCTAGTGTGTGAATGTGAGTGTGTGTGTGCCCTGTGATGTGTTGGCGTTCCATACAGGGTGTGTGCTTTCCATACCGGAAATAAGATTTATAGTGAGCTGTTTTGCGCATTCCATTTTTACAGCATATTTATTTCCGGAGTGAATGAACAAAGGATAGAAGGGATGAAGTAAAAAAAAAATGCTGAAATAATTTGAACAGTTAAGTAGAACATATCTTTAGAAAGTTTCATATTAAATGTAGGACATGGGGATATATTCTATTTTATTTTTATACTTGTTACTGTAAAATATAGTGAAATGTTACTTTTAACGTGTTAAAATTCACATTGATAACACAAATATTACAATTTGTATTAAAAAACAACAAAGACGAGAGAAGACATTTTAGTCCGTGGTCTTCCCAGATAATTCCAGGATTGACGAAATTTCCCCAAATTACACCTACTTGTAATATATTATTACCATATTTTTCTGTGTATTACCTCATGTAACCTAAACGTATTACTAGTTTATATGGAAAGCAACCAAAACCTGAACAAAATTCTTAAAGGAGCCACGTACCGTATTTAACAATTAAAACACACATTAAAAAAGTTACATTGAAACATAAAAAAAATGAATATTAAAAGAATAATTCGAAATTTGATAAAAAAATTTTATAAAAAAAACAAACAAATTATTAAATGGAGTGATTTTGATTGAAATGCATATATTTATAACATCTGTTACAATTAGAGTATTAGAATTAAAAAATTACAATAGTAATAGTATTAGAAATATGAAAAGTATTCAATTATGGTACATGTGCGATTAAAATGCGATTAATCTTGATTTAACTAATGCCAATCGTGCGATTAATCCAGATTAAATATTTGAATTTGACAGCCCCTAATTACTTTATGTATTATTTAATGAAGCTGGTGTTTTATTTAAAATGTTCACAAATGTTGTTTTACGTTTTGAATTTTTTCACCCATACAAAAATTGAACCGAACCCGTGACACAAAAGCCCGAACCATGAATTGTGTGTAGCGTTACACCTTTATTGAGTCTTTTACAGACAGAAGTTGAACAGTTTGCCTAAAAAATATCCACATGGTCATCCGGATCAGGGGCTGAATAAAGTTTACTGCTTATATTTGTATCTGAAAGACTGCAGAAATAAATGTGCTTGTTATGAATGGACAAAAATGTAAATCATCCCCCCTCCTTATTATTATATAATCTATAATAATGTGTAATTGAGTCCAGGGAACAGTGATAGAGACATAAAAACAAACATAGACTACACCCTCATCCGGTTTCTATACAAATACCAGTGTTTCGAGGTCTGTACAGAATGTGTTACACTTCTAATAGGTGTGCGCGCACACACACACACACACACACACACACACACACACACACACACACACACACACACAAACACACACACACACGTTCTGTGGTATTCATTGGTAATCCAGGAATTTAGCGTGGATTAAATGCCCTTATGATGTAATATGTTTTCATATAAAGAGACTCGACTCAAGTTGTCCATGTATTTTTTCCCCCCTGTATTCTTAAAAACTATTAAAAATAATCTTTCAAAAATGTTAAAATAGGTTTCCACATTAATTACAACAGGAAGTTTTTTCCCCTCAGGTATACCAGTGCATCATTTTGATTACTATTATTTTAATTAATTGTTATGTGGAAAAGGAAGCAATTAAACACCAAATCAGTCACACACACACACACACACACACACACACACACACACACACACACACACACACACACACACACATTTATACATAACGCAGCCAGGAAAACTTTTTTGTATTGTTATTATTTTTTTTTTTGCCTGACTGGTTTGACATCACCACAGTTAAGTGAGGAAATGGTGTCAGGGTTGGTGGGTTAAACTGTCAATCACATTGGAGGGCGGGTTTTAGGAGGTGTGGCATGTACAAATGGGTGTGCGTGCCACAGGTGAACAGGTGTGTGTGTGTGTGTGTGACTGGTGTGCTCAGAGTTTGCGCTTGTAGGATAAGGGTTTAAAGCCATTCAGTTCAGGGCGCGCTGGAGCTGCTGTCGATCGTGGGAAAGGTCGGAGGTCATCATGAGGAGGTACAGGCAGGTACCAATCTCAGATGCGGATGTAACCTTCAGATACGGCCGTGCAAGGGACAGGACATCCGTCTTTTCCACACTGGGTACTGAGTTTGTGTTTGATTGTGTGTGTGTGTGTGTGTGTGTGTGTGTGTGTGTGTGTGTGTGTGTGTGTGTGTGTGTGTGTGTGTGTGTGTGTAAAACTGCTGCTTAAAAGTGTTGATTCTTGATTCTTTTTCATAGTCTGTTACAGTATGGTAGAGAAAAAATCAGTTTTCAGAGTTATACACCTGTAAGGCTTGGTGTGTGTGTGTGTGTCTTGTGGTAATTTGTTTATCTATTTATGCAGGAATATGATAAAAGCATATCTCTGTATAAATAGTATTATAAATAATGCATTACACGTTCTGTCTCTCTCTCAATCTCCTTCTCTTTTTCAACCTCTCACTGAGAGTATCATATGCTTGATAATGATCAACCCCTATTTCCACTTCTCAGCTTACAATAACCACACACACACACACACACACACACACACACACACACACACACACACACACACACACACACACACACATTCATCCATGGACATAAAGGAGGGTCTGCAATATATTTGAAATGACTTTAAATACTATTTGGTTTGCAGACGTTCACAAATCCCTTCGTGTCCCTGGAGTCTAGAAGCTGTCCTACAAACGTCACACCACAGACCAGTGGGTTTGCATACGTCATTCAAATGGTCTCTTTCAGGAGGTTCTGAGAGAAAGAGAGCGATAGAGAAAAAAAGAGAGAGAGTAAAGGAAAAAAATAGTTTAATGCCTGTAATATGGCTCCCGGAATAAATGAAAAAAAACATTTTGTGCAGTTCTATTGCACAGTCTAAGTAAGTGGGGTGTGTGTGTGTGTGTGTGTGTGTGTGTGTGTGGTGTGTGTGTGTGTGTGTGTGTGTGTGTGTGTGTGTGTGTGTGAGATGGACCTGATATTTGTGTGTGTGTGTCTTTTGTTGTTTTTGTTTTTTTTGTCTTTTGTTTTTTTAGTCAGGAATAGAGAGGTGTTAAATTTGAGAGGAGCCTGGTGGCAGGTTAGATACTCTCCGATTTCTGCGTTTCCCTTAATAATTAATTAACCATTCACTTAAACACAAACACACACAGACACACACACACACACAAAGTGGCAAAATATCAACAAAATAGAAATAACATTCTTTCGTTTTTTATTTAATTGTTAATTTCACACACACACACACACACACACACACACACACACACACACACACACACACAATTTTCCGAACTAAGAACAGAATCAAACTTTGCGGTAGCATAAGCAGCAGGGGCTGCGAGACCATGATGTCCTGTCACACATGCAGAGATGCGAGATAGAAACTGACATCTGGTATATTTACATTTACAGCATTTGGCACACGCACTTATCCAGACCGACATACAACTCAACAGTTGAGGTTTAAGGGCCTTGCACTAGTGTCAGCTTGGTGTTGTTGGGATTTGAACCTTAGATCTTCTGGTCCAGAGGCCAATGCTTTAAATACTAGGGCTGTGTGATTAAACAAAATCCTATCAAAATTGCGACGTGAACATGCGCCTTACAGCCACTTAAATCAGCTAAATTCTGTCAGTGTTCTAATTGTTTAATTGTTCGTATGTGGGAGACCGTGGTCTGGGTTGTTTTTTCTCACGCACACACACACACACACATTCATATACATAAATAGTTACAATTTTGTTTATTTGATAGGCCTGTGCTAGAGGCATTTTCTTACACATTTACTAGGTGATTCTTTTATTCTATTTATTTATTTCGCCTCATGTCTGTTTTAGAGGTTTTTGATAAATATCGAATTATTTTCCTTTGGAAAAATGTTTCAGATTCACACTGTCAAATGTCAAAACTCGCACAAGAAAATCGTGCTAGGTTTCTTTTGTCCATATCCTGCTACCTATCCTGTTAAAGAAGTATTTGAAACAAATACAGCCCTTTATCCTTTTCTTGTCGTGTAATTCCTTGTTGCCAAACACCAAGAAGAATCACCATACTATAGGATTAAATGGAAAAGTGCTTGGAGATGGTACCCGTACACACGCTTGAGCGAAAGGAACCTTGATGAAAGAGGCGAAAATGCACAATAATGCTCAGGTAGCAGCACTGCAGATTTGCTCTAATGGTATGTCGCTATATATGGATGGAGATCCAACCGATAAAGAGTTGGGCTGAGGATTGAATCCATACATTGGGCACAAAATAGAACACCATAGCACCTCACATTCATGGAAGACTGCAGGGTTCATCAATTGTGCTACAGAAATGTGTCCTTTTGGCAGAAAGACTGGGTTCACCAGCACTGGCATCTACAGAATCCCCTGCTCAAAAGAAGCATAGAGCATTGTCGTGTGCACTGTAACGCCAGTTTAAACCGTACAATGAAATCCTCTCCGGTTCCATGACCACATATTATACATAGACAAAAAAGCATAGAGATAAAGTGCAATTCTAGTATTTATGGATGTAAGGTGCAGCAATGCTCTCGCAGGCTCTTTCTGGTTTTCAAAGGCACTCCCTTTTAGCTAAGGAAGTTTTTGCATATGGTTGAAAAAAAAAAATAGATGTCGAGCGATTGGATAGCTCAACTGGATAATGCTTGCATATAACCAATTATTCGCCCCTTTTTCTTTTAGAAATGCATTAAAAAGCATCCATTTTGTGTCAAATAGCAGAGAACAATAAAAATAAGCAATAAATAAAAACAGTGCTGAAATCATGTGCAAAAATAAATCTATCCATAATGACCATAAAAGAGCGCTCCTCGTGCAGCTCGCAGTCGTACATGTAAAAACTAACAGCATGTAGAGTTTAGGATTTTCCCCTAGTGGTCCAGTGGTTAAGGCTCTGGGTTCCTGATCATAAGGTTGCTGGTTCAAGCCCCAGCACCACCAAGCTGCCACTGTTGAGCCCTTTTTTGCTCCGGGGCGCCGTACCATCCCAGCTTCCTGTAATATGCGAAAACTGGGGAAAGGGTGTAGCTCAGCAATTAGTCACTTGGCTCCTGATCGGAAGGTCAGGGTTTGAGCCCCGATATGGCCATGCTGCTATCCTTGGGTCCTTGAGCATATCCTCTGTGCTCCAGGGGCGCTGTATGATGTCTGACCCTGTTCTCTGACCTAAATAAGCAAGTATAAGTGAAGGAATAATTTCACTGTGCTGTAATGTATATGTCACAAATAAAAGTTGTGCTATGTTAAAGCGGAACGGATTCCGGAAAAACTATCTGTGGGTTTTTCCGATAGTTCCCACTACTATCATCCATCTGTTGATGGTACTCTATGTAGGAGTCAACTAATCGTCATAACCATTTAATTGATCGACCTCTGATAAAGAAGGTGCAGTAAGGGGCAGATTTAATGCTGCAAGTGTAGATCCGAATGTTCCACTTTCTGCCAGTCACGGAGGTAGTAGTTTGGGAATTGGGTGCGGACCACATCCAGTCAAGAGGTACACTTTCCAAACATGAAGGGCATGTCTTTATTTTGTGGCATTTGATGTCCATCTGTAGGCCAAGCCCAAGGAGACTTGCCCTGCAGCTGCCATTAGCAATTCTAACGTTCTTATCAGGAACCGGATCACTACAGAGACATCTGGCTGAACTCAGTTTGTCGAGCATTATTATGTCAGCTATTGATCTTGGAAGATAATGGCCAACATTCTCACTGAATTGAATTGAAATTGTGGGCCTTGGTTCAGTTTTGTTGTTTTCAGTCAAGAAGACTAGATTTGCCCCAAATGGCTTTGCTTCAGGTTTAAGGTCGATCAGAGTCAGTGTCTGAGTACAGGAATCCCCTAATCCCACTAGACTTTAGAGTGGAGAAGGACACTTGCAGAAATATCCTCGCTGATAGACCCAGGCTGAGGGTGCAGTGTAGCAAAGGTGGCTGAACGAACTTGATTGGAGCCAGGATAGTTAAATTCCCTCACACATAACCTTTACCTCATAGAGAGCACTAGACCATGAAAGCGTCCCAATATAAACTGGCAAAGAATCAAAAGGACCCCCCCCCTCCTTCCCCCTATCAAACCCCTGCTGGTAAATCACACCGTGACTGGCCACGGTAATGTTTGGAATTAAAATACCTGTCAGTGGAAGGCAAACCTCCAGAGCATCTGTGGTCTAGGACAATAAGGACATGAAAACAGGTGTGCAAGTCTGTGTACGTACGTGCACCCATCCTGTTTCCATGGCATCATTTTCATCTCTTCTCCTCAAATCTAGATGCTCACTTTTTTGAATGTGGTCTTTTTTTGGTAGTTTTTTTAAGAAACCATTGCTTTAAAATCACATAGGCTTCATCTTTATAGACCAAAGTTCATAGTGACAACTGTGGGGTTTGGATCTTATAGTGACTCAGTTCTGAACCCCCCAAATTGTTGAGGGTCAGTAAGATCGTCTTGCTGCTCCGGCATTACGGCATGCTAGCAACGGCATTCCTCAGCTTTTAAAACACGATGTCACGTACAGTCACTTTTATGAATATAAATATGGAGCCAGGACAGAATAAATGTCAATAATATCAAATCAACTTCAAATTACATTACAATTTTTAACCGCACTGTACAGTGTTTTCTTCATGATTTAGCTTGAAATTATCCCAAACTTTACAATGTTCTCTTTGGCCCAAATCTTCCTCTCACTGTTCCTCCATTTTTCATTCTGCAGCCTATTTTTTGCCACGGCTCTGCAGAGTTGAGTGGGCAGTGAGTAATAAGGGTGGTGTGGAGAAACACAAGGTGTAGCTAAACAAATAATTTGCTCAATTAACGTCAAGTAATAGTTTCAGCCCTACTGTAATCTTTACTGTTCTAACTTGCTTTTATCTCCTGTTTTATTTTTCAACTCCACCCTGCTTGTAAGATGTCAATCATTAGACTGTCATGATGTTTTCAGGCATGTTCTTGCAACAGGCGGAAATGTAGGACAGTGTGGGAGTGTCAACAAGCAACTATTTAAAGCAGCTGGTCAGTCAGCATGATCAGCACTTTTCTGTGATGCTGTTTTGAGATTCTGGAAGGTTTCTACCAGTGTTAGTCACCAGGGTTGGGAATGGAAATGCGATTCCGATTCTGGAATCAGATACTTAAGATTAAGAATCGGATACTTTTCGAGTTTACATTTCAAATTCCTCTGAACGATTCCTGGACGCATTTTTTTCCACCTGGCAACCTGCCAGGACCTTCCGCTCATCCATTCTGCCAGGACCTTATTGTGGTAATGTAAACATCAGCACTCAAAAGTGTGTTTTTATTTTTGGTAAAAGTGTAAGCATGATTACTGTGGGTGGTTCACCGTTTGGAATCGAAACTGGAAATCACGACGAATCGTTTAAGGGGAATCCGAATCAGAATCTCTAAAATGAAAATGCAACCGTGACACACTTTTCTCCTCCCCGTGTCCTTCATAGACTCCCCGTATTCTGGTGATGGATTCTTTTGCGTGTGCTTTTATAAAGTGTGCCATGTTGAATTTTCCATCGCTGGTGCCGCCCAACATTTATGTACAGGGCACTCATATTTTGTTTTCCATAAAGCTGACACCAAGCAAACACTCAGACATTTGCTGAGCTTTAAGGACAGTGGTTGGTAACGTTGTTGGTCTCCACCGCGATCGCTGAGGTTATTAAGAATTAATTAATGAAGCCTTATCTTATCGTCATCAGTGGTGGACGAGCACACAAACCATGTAGTTGGGATAAAGTAGAGATACACTATAAAATATTAGATTAGATTCAACATTATTGTCATTGTGCAAGGTGCATTTACAGAGCCAATGAAATGCAGTACTATAGTAAATGTAAAAGTGACACCTTTAGTGATCCCAAACAGTTTTTGTACTTGAGTATCTAAGTACTATTATAGCTATTATAGCTCTATTGTTCCTATTATAATTTTTTGTCACAAGACTTCCTTAATCAGATTAGTTTAGACTTTACAAAAGACTCTATTATTCTTAGCGCATCCATCTATTATAGGAATGATTATTAATAAATCATAATTAATAAACTATCCAAAAACCAGAGTCAGATGTTTCTTCCATCATTTATTCTCCTCAAAATGTTCTACTTGCTGTTGAACTGATTTTCGACACCGAGCTCCCTCTACCCTAATTGGTGGATTGCTGTTTGCTAGGCCAGTCAAGTTTTTATCTACTCATAAATAAAAAGAAATGCCTGTAAAAATGTAGTAAAAAAAGATTTTTGACTTTAAAATGGAAAAATCAAACAGTGGAGCTTTACAAATGGAAATACAGTAAACTACAGATACTCATAAATAGATTTCGGGCTTGAACCCTCATAGCCATAGATATTGAACAGCAATTACCCACTACTGTAATTGATGTATACAGGTTCGCTATGATCACTTTAGGAATAAAGTTTCCACAAACACAGGCCTCAATCAGTGAACACTCTTTAACAAAATAACATTTTTAAATCTGTAATGAAATGTATAGTTATAGAATTGAATAGAATAGCCTTTTATTGTCACATTGGCATATCCTAGATTCTTTTTGGAAGTCCTGGTGAGAGCGCAGGTCAGCCAGGATACAGCGCCCCCTGAAGCACAGAGATTTAAGGGCCTTGCTGAAGGACCCAAAGGTGGCATCTTGGCGATACTGCGGCTCGAACACCGGGCTTTCCAACCAGTAGTGCTGTTTGTAATTACATATTACTCTGATACAAAAGAAAATTATTTATAAGAACAATCTCCGGTGTCCCCCAGATGTGTAAGGGTTTCCTTTGGAGTCTGGTTTCACGCCTGCTTTATTTATTTATTTATTTATTTATTTTCCTTGGGGAAAATGTCCCCCTCACTATTGTTGTCTCTGGCTGGCTAATTAAGGGTGCACACTTCTTGTGATATACTGATCAATTTTTAATTTACCTGAGAACTTGAAGCTGATTTACGTCTACAATCAATTCTCTGAGAATTCCAATTGAATTTCCGACGCTCTGTTTTGACCTTTAGTATTGAATGCTGTTACCGTGTTTTGCGTTACTTTATAACATTGCTATGTAGTTTCAGCAACATTACGCTTTCCTGGTGATTCTTCGATTAGTGGTTTTGTACACATTTCCCTAATGGTCATTTTTAATTACCGCAGAACCTTCATTTAGTCCATACTCATGGAAGAGTATGGACTTTGGTTCTGCAGTGATTCTAAACAACCATACGGCTGTGACAGAGTTTCTAAAATGCGTCAGGGTGTAAATAAATGAGTCGAGTGTATTTAACATTCATGAGTGCATTTATTTATTTATGCTGCTTGACACATTAAATATTGCTTTATTTAGCTTTAGAACCACAAAGGAATGTCACTGTAGTTAGAGAGGCTGTTCAAAGAGACCAGAGGAGGCACATGCGGAGTATATCCAGCCGTGCACGCCATCACAGCATTGTCCTCTTAGCTTCGTTATTTCTCTGCATATCCCCCACAGCGCACAGCCCCGTACCTCATCCCAGTTCATTTCATTGTGTGAACACTGACCTTTTCATTCTTACTCAAAGGTTGTAGACAAGAAAGCCGGCATGAACGGCATACTTATGTATGAATAGTTCTCCAATTAAATCCACTCGCACCTTGCAGACGCAGAGAGACGGTGCGATCACCATTACTGATAAAAAATGCCGTCCAATTGTCCGACTAATTTCAAATTCAGGGTCACAATGGATATGTTTCCTTTCTTCCACCTTTCCTTTCTGTCCTCTATCTATCCATTATTTCTTCCTTCTTTTTGAAATGATTGTTTGGCTGATAAGCTATCCGTATCGAAATTACCTTCAGAACAAATTTGAGTAAAACAACGTATAAAATGTTATAGGAATGAGGTCTATGTGATTTTAGGGCTGTCGCGATACCTCGCAATACTTCGGTCCATGTCACAAACACAGAGCACTGCGTTTCCCATGTTTTCCCATTATTATTGTTACACCGCCCGCTAGACTCTGGAGTAGAGACCTGCACAGGAAGGATTACTATTGATTTTTAAATTTTGTCCCGTCCTTACCAGCAAAAACCAGCAGGTAAATTATATAAGTAGTTTCATTTCCAATGCACTGACTTCTTCCCACTACTCTGCTTTTTTCAATTTCACTTCCCTTTTGAATATAATTTAAAAAGAAATGGAAAGAAACAAATGTTCCAATATATTTGAGTTTGTCTTTGTGTAAATGATGAACACAGAACAAAGAACTTTTAAGAACATAAAACAAACTTCAACTGAAACGATATTACCTCCGTCTTATGCTTCAGACATTGAGCCTCATGAACATAAGCTTTCAACTTTGTGTTTGTAAAACTTTGTTTTATTTTAATTGCTATATACAGGAAGTAGTTCTGCATGTTTTTAAAGCTGTCGGTAAACCCAGGGGTTTAGTGCGTGGAGAATTTCAATTTCTTTAAGGAGACAAGAATAGCACATCCGAATACTGTGTGAGGTTTTATAAATAAATACATGGGTGAGAAGAATTCTGACTTATTAAACAGATACTTTCCCATAACCCTCCTCTCTCTGCGGACCCTTTGGAAGGACGTTTAATACGGCAGGTCAATGAACGACATGGGTTTTGTTTTTCTCAGATATTCTTGGATGCATTTTCAGCAAAAAAAAGTACCTAAAAAGAAACGTTTAAGAGACAGGTCTTAATTTTCTCTTTGTTTGTTATTATTGCTCTTTAATATAATAAAAGTATATTTTAATCTGATTACTTCAGTTTTTCATCATGTAATAAAAAAAACACAAACACACCCGCCATGTGAAACGTGATGCATGTACACTGAACAATGTCTCGTATTTACAGGTGTGTGTGGATGTTGCGGACGGTGTCGTCCCCGCTACAAGCGCTTGGTGGACAACATTTTCCCAGAGGACCCAAAGGTAGTGCCCATGCATACATGTCCACACACACACACACAAACACACACATAGTAGAACTTAAAAGTGGCACATTTACTTGTACTCTTTCCAGAGAGACTTCATACAGCTGAGGGTTAAGGGCCTTGCTCAAGGGCCCCCCAATGGCAGCCTGGTATTGCTTGTATTTGAACCCATGATCTTCTGATCAGCCTCCCCCTTATAAAACTGAATAAAATATAGTTAATTGTTTATGGATGAATATATTTTATGCTTTCACAAATTTTCAGGAAGAAATCACCTTCATGTAGGTGTAACGTATTCTTCCTGCCATTACTCTGTTCTCTCTACCGAACACTTTCACAGCATTCACTACCAGGCAGTTTTTTCCCACTATTTTCACACTGTCGGTTAATGTTTTACACAAATCTAAACAATAGTGATAAATACTTGAAGGAGACCATTTCTTCATGTTGTTTATGGAATTGCAGAGTCATTATACTTTTTCACCACTGATCAAAAATAACCTCAATGACATTATTGAAGCAGATGGGAGAAATCAAAGTCAGTTGCCATGAATTTCTCAATCTGATTAATAATATAATCAAAGAATAACAATAGAAATATAGATATGAACAGCACATTCAATTATTTGTTTTTTGTCTGTATAACACTTTTATGAAAAGAATATCCCAAAGCACTGTATTATGATGTTTTAGAATTTGCTTGAAAATTGTCAGTCTAGTTGTTGTTCTTTCGGCTGCTCCCCTTACGGGACGCCACAGCAGATAATTGGAATATGTTAATTTGGTATGTGTTTTGCACTGGATGCCCTTTCTAGCGCAACCATCCCATTTATCCGGGCTTGGGAGCGGCACCAGGAATACATTGGCCTGTGCAACCCTAATGGCTGGGATTTTTTTCCCCAATACCCTCAACACCGAACTACCACCTCCGACTATATATATATATATATATATATATACACTGTAGGTTTTTTCGAGCAGTTCATCTAATTTAGCTATATGAACAGTAAAAAAGGCCTCAAATTCACTTTAGCTTAGATTTAATTGAATAGCACTTTTAAAAACGCACATTGACACAAAGCAGCTTTTCAGAAGTTAATAGATTGCGAATATTCCTAATGAGTGAACCAGTGGTGGCAGTGACAAAGGATTAAACGTTAGATATATGAGGGAAAAAAACCTTGAACAAAACCAGAGAGGAATCCGTATCCGAGTCACACTGATTGTTCTTTCATTATAATTCCATCGTTGATGGCAGTTCAAGCACAAAACCGTCCAACTGTATTCCAAAGTAGTCCATTATAGCAGACTGTTAATGTAGCATTACTTGTACTCCAATGTCCATAAATGTAATCCTTAAGTTTAACCCTGTAGTAAAGTCATGTTGTTATTATTAGCAAGTGGAGGGGCACGGTGGCTTAGTGGTAAGTACGTTCGCCTCATACCGCCAAGGTCCGGGTTCGATTCCCGTCTCTGCCATGTGTTTGTGGAGTTTGCATGTTCTCCCCGTGCCTCAGGGGGTCTTTCTCCGGGTTCTCCGGTTTCCTCCCAGTCCAAAAAATGCCCGGTAGGTTGATTGGCACCTTGGAAAATTGTCCCTAGTGTATGAATGTGTGTGTGATTGTGAGTGTGTGTGCCCTGCGATGGGTTGGCATTCCATCCAGGATGTATCCTGCCTAAATGCCCATAGACGCCCGAGATAGGCACAAGTGCCCCATAACCCAAGGGAAGATCAGATATAGCGGTAGGAGATGAATGAATGAAGGATTAGCGAGTGGTGCTTGGACCCAAACCTGCAACCACCTGGTCCTGAGCCCAATGTTCTCAAACCAAACTGCCACCTCCACTAGCTGTAATGGCCATATGTACTGTAGGTTTTGCTAGCTGTTCAACTAATTCAGCTAGATGAACAATAAAATCAAATCCACCTTAGTTCAAATTTAATTGAATATGAAAATTCCAAATTGACCCGAAGCAGCGTAGCCTGTAACAGACTCATTGGAAAAATGCTTCCCAAATAATTCTTACACTTTATCTGAAATATTAAGAAATTTGGATTTTGGCCTTCAGCAAAGTGTACTAATAATTTTTGGACATTATTTTACTGATATGTAATAATAAATAATCATTGGTTGTGGATTAAATTCCATTTATTTTTGGTGCCTCTATTAAAATATTAGGGAACATCAGTAATGGTGCACATATTCTAGCAATTGAAAAGCAACGGTTTATGAGGATTGACCATGTAAGTAAATGAGATTTTTACACGGCGACAGCGTCATTACTCAGCTGATAATGGAAATAAATGTAGCGTTATTAAAAACTCATTAGATGTTACTGAATTCTGGAAAACAGCCAAAGATGTTGTAAAGCCCCATTTTGGCCAAGATAGAATTTAGCAACCAATAATAATGCTATTAATATTTGCTGTTTAGTCTTGTAGAATTTAAATGTATATTTAAATGATTTGAATTTGGAAATGCCTTTATTATTTCCATTATAGCTTTAGAGCACACATGTTATTGAGTGTCTTGATACCTGACTGCTTTTCTGAAAGAGTGAATGTCATGGTTTCACTCCTTTTTAGAGGATAGTTGCACGCCCCACAGTACGAGTGCACAAAAGATTCAGAGATGCATTCAGAGACTATAGTCTGATACATACAGTGGTTTGAAAATGTATTTGCATGTTTGTCAGACTTTAATGGTACAACCAGATCATCAAATTAAGTTTTTTATTATGTAAGGAAAACAATATCCAAAAACTACATCACCCTGTATGAAAGTGTACCCCCCCCCATTTTAAAAATATAGCTTGACAGTGGTTTATCATTCATTCATTCATTCATCTCCTACCGCTTTATCCGATCTTCCCTCCGGTCACGGGGAGCCTGTGCCTATATCAGGCGTCTATGGGCAGTAAGGCAGGATACACCCTGGATGGAATGCCAACCCATCACAGGGCACACACACACACTCACATTCACACACACATTCATACACTAGGGACAATTTTCCAAGGTGCCAATCAACCTACCGTACATGTTTTTGGACCGGGGGGGAAACCGGAGAACCGGGAGAAAAACCCCCTGAGGCACGGGGATAGCATGCAAACTCCACACACACATGGCCGAAACGGGAATTGAACCCGATCCATAGCGGTGTGAGGCGAACGTGTTAAACACTAAGCCACCGTGCCCCCGTGGTTTATCATATCTGATTTAAAATTTTCTAGCCACACCCAGGCCTGATTACCTCCACACCGTGTCGCAACAAGAAATCACCCAAATTACCCAAAGAGCGCACCAACAACTCATCCAAGACGTCACAAAAGACCCCATAACAACATTCAATGAACTGCAGGCATCTTAACTTCCCTCAGTTAAGGTCAATGTTCATGACTCCACCATTAGAAAGAGACTGGTCTGCATGGCAAGAGGAAAACCGCTGCTAAGCAAAAACATAAAGGCTCAGTTTTGTTTTGCCAGAAAACATCTTGTTGATCCCCAAGACTTGTGGAAAATACTCTGTGGACTGACGAGACAAAAATTTAACTTTTTTGAAGGTGTGTGTCCCATTACGTCTGGCGTAAAAATAACACAGCGTTTCAGGAAATGAACATCATAAAATATGGTGGTGGTAATGTGATGGTCTGGGGCTGTTTTGCTGCTTCAGGAACTGGAAGACTTGCTGTGATAAATGGATCTATGAATTCTGCTTCTACCATAACATCCTGAAGGAGAATGTCTGGCCGTCTGTCTGTGACCTGAAGCTGAAGCAGTTCTACAGCAGAACAAAGATCCAAACACACCAGCAAGTCCACAAAATGAAGACTAGGAGTGTCCTAGTCAAAATACTGACCTGAATCCTATTGAGATGCTGTGGCATTAAAATTTTTCATTGTTTCATTGTTAAATATGATACGTGGCTCCTTTAAGAATTATGTTCCAGTTTAGGTTACATACGGGAATATAGTGAGGATCTCATACCTGTTGTGAATGCGCAGCAAGTAGGCGAAATTCTGGGGAATTTAGGAAGCGCGAGTGGATGCATGTTGCTGTGGTTTTTGTTAATAAAGGTTACGAACAGGAGGAACACGTTTGACGAAAGGTCAATGCTGAAATTAACTGGGGAGGCCACGGACGGAAATTTCTTATGTACTGTCTTTTGATCATTTGTCAACACGACGGAGTGTGAAGGAGCAGATCACTTACATAGTAATGCGCCTGCTTTAATCGCACAATAATAAAATTAGTTCTGTTAAAGCTAAATGTGCGTTAACGCATTACTACCGAGTTAACAGTGACAGCCCTAATTTATATATTAATTCTTCCCTAATGAGTAAACTGGGAATGATGAAAATGGGAATGAGCATGGGAATGACTCCTTGAGAAGGTACGAGGAACAAACCCTTAGAGAAATTACTATGGGTGGCACCAAATGTCCATTCATGACATTTCCATTATAGTTTTTGTGAACGATTCACAGGTCCGAACAGCCATCATTATTTCTTTCCATGTGTGTCCCGGAACTTTCCTTCCCTCATATCGTTGTCGCCGGACGGAAAACAAGTGCCCTGATTACTCGACAGGTCGAGGTGTTCCCTAGCACTCGTTTCGTTCAGCTCGGCCCTCCACTCCTGATGTGCTGGCACACTCCTCCAACACCCGACTCAAGCCAGGGAACTGTCCGGCCTCAGCTAACTCCCTGACGTGAGAGGCTGATGGCCGACAAGCTTCCAACTCTGCAGGCAGACCGGTGGCGTTGGTTGGGGTCAGTGGAGAACGGGGCAAGAGGGAGAGACGCTGTCTGTCCCTTGGTACATCCCTTCCAAACTTCTCTGGCGAGACGTGATGCACTCGGCCTCCCTCCGCGGCGACGTCCATCCGCAGTCATACCGCTCTTCAAGCCCGGGATTTCAGGACCACTGTAAACTATTCACAGGTCTGAGCTGGAAGAAATAGAGACAAACAGTAGATCACCAACCAGAGAGCCATCTTTATTTCTTACCATGTGTCTCACCCACAGTCTCACGGATCGGGAGCCTTCCTCTGACATCCGTCGACGCCCACTCACGCAGTCTTTACTGGGGTCCGCCCGATTTTTACCCACAGATCGGAGTCCTCTTGGGTCTTTTCGGGCCGCTGTTTCCCCTCTATCCGCCCCTAGTGCGCCTGCCGAACCGCATGTCCGCATTCCGGCTCCCGCCACAATTGTCAGCTTGCACCAACCTTGTCGATCCGCTTCCTGCACGCTGACTCTCCTCAAAGCTGATGTCTCTCGCTTCTTTATTGTCGTTGCTGGACGGAAACGAGTGCACTCATCAGGAACAGGTGTTCTTTTCGGCTCCGCCCACCACTCCCGGCGCGCTGGCGCAGTTCTGTTAGTTATTTGCTCTAATTATGTATCTGGTAGTTCAGTGGATAAGATTGTTGGATTTCTGATCAAAGGTGTTGTGAGTTGCGATTCCAACATCCCCAAAAAGAACAGGAGATACATGTAGGAATTAAAGGAAGGAAGGGAGCAAAGAAACAAGTGGGAAGAACGAATGAAGAAAGACACTCTGGTTTGGTTGTTAGCGATCAGCTCGTATTCTGTTCTATTTCTGTGTCTGCGCTGATAAAAATTATATCCATCGTAAGCCTTAAGTTAGGAGTGTAAACACTGTTTTCCCCTTGACTGTGAGATCAATACTATATAATAAATCATTATCGTCATGGACACAAAGCATTTCTTAAGGCATCAGCACAGACGTAGCTATGCAATAAAATTACGAACCCGTAGAAAACAACAACAAATAAAACAACAGTGCTACACCAACAGTGGCCCCTTCAGCAAGACCCTGCTCACATTATAGATATGAGATCATTGTAGCATTGTAAGTTCTCAGTATCAGAACACACATGCGCACTTCCTTTTACTTGAGTGGATCTTTCCTCATGAATGATCTGCTTATGACACCACATTAACACACACTTTCACACATTTCCTTGATTGCTCAAGGGAATGACATGACTACTTGGTCAGAGGTTCATTACTGAAATTAGTGGCTGTGAAGGTGTGGGACAGGATGTTCTCTGGGGTTGATGTGCGTAAATGCTGCCCCAACATGTTCGGAAGATGCTGGCCAATGAGAACGACTCAAATCCTTACTGGACACCCAATGGCTTAAAGACATGCTTCATCCACAATTACAGCAGCTTATCGTGTTAAGGCATCATTCACACTTCATTGGATAGTAGGGGTGTATCAGTACACGTATTCGCCCTGGATTTACATAAGTGAATTTTTTTTTGGTTTATAAACAATTTTTATTTTATTAAACATGAAAACGTACACAAGGGAGGTGGAAGCACAGTGGTTAAGGCATTAGGCTTGGACTGTAAGACCTCAGCTTCAAATCTCAGCGCCACCAAGCTGCCACTAGTGGGCCCTTGAACAAGGCCCTCAACCCTCAACTGCTCAGTTGTGAGTCGCTCTAGATAAGGGCGTCTGCCACAGGCAGTAAATGTCAATGTATAACGATGCCATGGATCTTATGGATTCTTATGGATGGTCTTATGGATTCTTTATTTCCAGCTTCAAAATTTCTCTTAAATTGAGAAAATCCTATCAGGTCCACATATTGGGAGTGAAGTAATGAAGACATTTGTTTAGTATACTAAAATCAGTATAACAGTTAGGCAGATACTATGTTTAGAAAATGAAATAATAGATGTATTAAAAATATTAAATACACTTGCATACACATCTGTAATACCCAAATTGGGGCCGTCAAATTTAATAAAAAAAATCCAATAATTAATCCTTATTAATCTTTCAATTGAATTTGATTGAATTTAATAGATTACTCAGAATTCTCTCTTTCAGATCATTGTATTTTTTTCCTCAATATTTGGTTTGGCACGTTTTACGCTGTATGTCCTTCCTAACCCAACCCTCCCCATTTATCAAGGCTTGGGACCGGCCCAAGTAGAGCACTGGCTTGTGCAACCTTAATGGCTGTGGACAATTGGGGGTTAAGGGCCTTGCTCAAGGGCCCTCTAGTGGCAGCTCAGAGGTTAAGGTATTGGGCTCTGGACCGAAAGGTTCGAATCCCAGCACCAACAAGTTTCCACTGGAGAGGTTGTGTCATTGACTATGTTGTTTTTTGTAAATGATATTTGTGACATTTATTTTCTCCAACCCTTTTATTCTCCTTTTCTCCAAGGATGGCTTGGTGAAGTCAGACATGGAGAAGCTGACGTTCTTTGCTGTGTCTGCTCCGGAGAAGCTCGATCGTATTGGAGAGTATCTCGCCGAACGCCTCAGCAGGGACGTGGTGCGACATCGCTACGGGTGCGCCACACACACATGCAAACATATAGTGCACTTTATATACACACACACACACACACACACACACACACACACACACACATTATTTAACTCATGATTAATCGCACATTTTTTGTCCTCAATGTAAAGCGTACCGTAAATGAATACTTTTCATGGTTTCCAATTATAACAGATGTTCTAAATTTATAAATTGCACTCAAAATACTGCACTCTCCTTTTAATAAAATAATTACTTGTTTTTTTTTTATTTCAAACTGGAAATTGTTCTTTTAATATTAATTTCTTGTTTGTTATAATGTTATTTTTTTTAGTGATAATTTTAATTGTTAAATATGGTTAAATATGGTACGTGGCTCCTTTAAGAATTATGTTTCAGTTTTGGTTGCGTTCCATATAAACTAATTTAGGTTACATGCAGTTATACAGTGAGGAGCTCATACCTGTCGTGAATGCGCGGATAGTAGGCGTAATTCGGGGAAATTTAAGAGACGTGAGTGGATTCACATTGCCGGGTGTTTTTTGATCATAAAACACATCTATTACCACCTTTTTTTATATTCCATCCTAACATTGCAAGCGGTAATCACGGCTGAGGAAAGGTCAATGCTGAAATGACCTGAGAAGGACACGGACTGATGTTTCTTCCCTAATTGTCTGGGTCTTGTTCATTCGCCAACATTACACAGAGTGATCGCCGTTAAAGCAAATTTGCGTCAAAGCGTTATTTGCATTCTAACTTTGACAACACTAACATATGTGGTTCTTATCCATAGGTATGTTGTGATCGCAATGGAAGCGCTGGATCAGCTGCTGATGGCGTGTCACTCGCAGAGCATTAAACCTTTTGTGGAGAGCTTTTTGCACATGGTGGCAAAGTTGCTGGAATCCAGGGAACCGGACCTGCAAGTGCTCGGGACCAACTCGGTAAGTGTCTCAGAGTGTGGTGTGCAGATAAATGGGGCAGCATGCGCTAGCAATGCATTGACTGAAGAGAGTGTTTGAGCAGATGGAGAGTTTATAAGCCGCCTCTAGAATGACATTTCTGAGTTTAAAGTCGGTGAAGCTCTTGTTGTGATACATGATTAGAGCAAATGTTTGTGGACACCCATATTATGTGTTTTAATGTAAAGTTTCTTCCTGTTATCTCTTACTTTCAGTCATTCTCTCAGCATTTAAACATTTTTTTAATCTTGAATTATGTGATCATGCACAATGCAGTGTGTGGTGTTACGGACAAACACATTTACTATATGGACAACAAATTATGGACTGTAAGATTGGCTTTTGTTTTTCTTGAACAGAATTAGTCTTTGGGTCTCGTAGTCGGGAGATTTAATAAACATCAACATAAAAAGCCAGATGTCCCAGTGTCAATTTATATGATTTAGGGAAGTCACCTGAAAGGAAGCTCTCATAGTCGTTCTGTATGATGCATCACTGTTAGCAGTCAGGCTCCATTGTTAGCAGTAGGGGATCCCAATGTGGTTGATTAATACACACTGGGTATTTTATTACAGGGGTCATTAATCAGCAAAACAGTCAGCAAACTCATTCATTCGAATCACTGATTGGTGATTTATATTAAAGCACCATTAATGAAATAAATATTAATGAGCACTTACAAAATGGTACAGCGGAAGCTTGGATTGCGAGTAACGCGCATTGCGTGCAATAATTTGCAATCGCGAACGTCGATCATCACCAGACCAGCGGCTCGTGTTCAACTCTCTGCGTTCTCCGTATTATCCTTCATACAGGCAGCGTTTGCGGGTACGTACAGTTTACTATAGTATTGTGAACATGTGGAAAGCAAAACAAAAAACCCTCCCCTTCATCAGAGACAATATTTGTCCATACAAAAGATTAAAATACAATAGAATAGCCTTTATTTGTCATATATACATTACAGCACAGTGAAATTGTTTCTTCGAATATACCAGCTTGTTTGGAGGCTGGGGTCAGAGGGCAGGGTCAGCCATGATGCGTCGCCCCTGGAGCACAGAGCGTTAAGGACTATGCTCAAGGATCCAAGGGTGGCAGCTTGGTGATACCAGGGCTCGAATCCCCGACCTTCCAATCACTAACCCAGCGGTCCCCAATCCCCGGGGCGCAGAGCGTTACTGGTCCATGGGGCAACATGGGGCGGCACAGAAATACATAATTTACATTATTCACACATCGTCTTTCCTCAATTCTAACAGATCCCTTTAATCATCCGCTGAAATCTGTAGCTTTTGTTCGCCAGTTTGTTCCCCGACAGCCGATTAATAGCAGAACGTTATTATTATTACTCTCATTTACAGTCTGATTTCTTCTACGTCGAACGTCAAACCAACGAACCGAACCTGATGAAGCAATTAGCACGACTTTAAACCACCTCAGGGGAAAAATGTCAGAATGAGTCAGGAGGACAGTACAGCAAGAAGAGAAACGTATTGAGTTATGGAGTGTTTTTGTTGCTGTTACTGTGACAGTGCTGAAAAGGAAGAGAAATAGTCCTATACCCTCATCTTTTCCCCAGCCATCACTTTGCTCCGCAGACCACCTCTCCATTTTTTAATTATTATTTTTTTAAATCAAGGCTGTGAATGTTACAGATTGTTTTTTTTTTGTTTTTTTGTTTGTTTGCTTCTAGCTAGCATTAGCAGTAGACCGCACCATAGTGCAAAATGTCATCTTTTCCTTATGTGCCTTAGATTTTGATGGTTATACAGTGTGAGATCTTAAAATGTAACGTGGAGATCACGTTGATACAAGGACTATGGCAAAGGACTAGGGCGGCACGATCCTTGCTAAAAATGTGTATCACGATTTTTCTGTGTGGGAATTGAGATCACGATTCTCACACACAATTCTCTCAGTTTTTCCCAACGAAATTGTATTGCATAAATAAGTACAAAAATAGTCTACCAATAACTATTTAACAACGGCGGCGTGAGCGTTTATACTTGTGCGTCGCTCTGAAGTGACTATTCCCAAACACTAGCTGGCGGTGCTGCGGTGTTTGAGTTTCCTCGTTGGTTTCTGCTGTAGCAACAATGGCGAATTCCTACAACGACAGGAAATAGCTGGCAGTCTTTGTAAAATGGCGACGACTAATCATAGAGGTGGCGATATTTCCTCACTTCTTCAATGATCCTTTCGGCTGCTTGGTCCATGCTTCACTATGGACTTATGGTACGGAGGAATACACCAGAATACGTACGATGCTACACCGCAAATACGATCTCAAGCCGACCAACAACAGACCTTGCGTTCTGCGTCGATGTGACGCATAGTTACTTTTCTGGAGAGCTGCGCGTCAGGTTACAGTGTAGGCTACGGCGTAGGGTCGGCCTCGACGCAGAAGTAAGAAGCAGCCTGTACTCGCCGTCATTTGGAAATGAGTTCGTGATTTTTTTTCCTGATTTATTGTGCAGCACTACAAAGCACTATTGAAAATCACACGAGATGTGAAAATGGCAAATATTTAACCACTTTTATTACATTTAAAGACACCCTCATCCAGAGCCACTTACAACTGAGCAATAGCTCATACCTGCCCACTAGTGGCAGCTTGGTGGTGCTGGGTTTTGAACCTGCAACCCTCCGGTCCAGAGCCCATTGCCTTAACCGCTGAGCTCCCACCTCCTTTATTAGCTTACATCCTGCAACATTCAACAAACCCAACAAGTCCAATTCTACGCAGAAACGCTTCAAATAAGCTTCAGATCCAAAGCAAGTGTTTAAAGAAACTGCAGACATTTGACCTTGCTATGATCTTGAGCTCTTTGAATCCGTTTAAAAAAAGATCTTTTTTGGGATATAATGCTAATATTTCTAAGGGGAGGGGGCTTGGCTATTGCATGGAAGGTCGGGGTTCGAGCGCGTGCTCCTGGGGCTCTGTATCATGGCTGACCCTGCTCTCTGACCCCGGCTTCCATTTCCGTCACGGGATCAACAAAGTGCCATAAATAAATAAATAAATAAATAGATAGAATCTACGTTTTTAGACATGGAGAGAACGATCCCTCGATGTCAATGACCTTCAACTTCGGCTTTCTTGGTCCAGATTTAGTTCAGAGGGATCTGAAATGGTGTTTCTGAATGGAGAAACAAACTGCACAATTAAACACTCAATGGAAGAGAGAAAAAGTTCTGTGTAAATTGATATGTTGATTAAATAATAGAAAGGAAAGGAGCAGAGCAGAGAACGGAAGGACTAAAGGGATTAGCAGCGAGGTGGGTGTATGGTGCGAAAATGCGCCACCCGGAGAATTCCGAGGCGCCGGCGTGTTTTACTCTTTCTTTTCGCGAATGCCTTCAGACAGGGAGCTGCGTGATTTTCTGCAGTAATGACGGAAGAGCTCCTTTAACTCTCGAGGTCATTCGCAAAATGAACGGAAATCTGGAGGCTGCCAAGGAAACCATATCAATTATACATAAACGCCATCAATTATACACTCCCCATCCACTTTAACAGGGACACCTTTATACCCGCTCTGTTACACGGTCACCCAATCATTCAATCATGCAGCAGCAGAACAGTGTGTACTCCTTACATGAACAGTTCAGAGACTCTCAGAATCATATAATATACTGTGATCGGAAACTCTGCAGACTGGAACGTCTTACTCAGATGAAAACTGCAATATTTAAACTAGGGCTGTCGGTAGATAAAAATATTTAATCGCGATTAATCGCGCCATTGCCATGAGTTGACTGGCGATTAATCGCACACTTTGAATGAGCCATAAATGAATATTTTTCATGTTTCTAATACTCTTTCTAACAGCACCAGATGTTATAATTATATACATTTCACTCAAAATCTCTCCATTTAATAAACTGATTCATTATGTAATATATCTTTTACTCTGGGAATGAGTCTTTTAGTATTATTCATTCATTCATTCATCTTCTACCGCTTTATCCGATCTTCCCTCGGGTCACAGGGAGCCTGAGCCTGTCTATGGGCATTAAGGCAGGATACACCCTGGATGGAATGCCAACCCATCGCAGGACACACACACTCACAATCACACACACACACACACTAGGGACAAATTTTCCAAGGTGCCAATCAACCTACCGTGCATGTTTTTGGACCGGGAGGAAACCGGAGAACCGGAGAAAAACCCCTGAGGCACGGGGAGAACATGCAAACTACACCCACACATGGCCGAGACGGGAATCGAACCCGGATCCTGGCGATGTGAGGCGAACGTGCTAACCCCTAAGCCACAGTGCCCCCGCTTTTAGTATTAATTTGTTAATATTAATTATGTTCTTGTTAATTTCAATGTTAATTTTGAACTGTGTGTTGTAGTTGTTAAATATGGTACGTGGCTCCTTTAAGAATTATGTTCCGGTTGCTTTCCATATAAACTGTTGATACGTTTAAGTTCCATATGCTAATATAGCGAGGAGCTCATACCTGTTGTGAATGTGGTTAGTAGTTAGGAGTAATTCAGGGAAATTTAGGAAGCATGAGTGGATGCTCGTTGCTGGGTGTCACCTCTTTTATATTCCATCCTAACATTACAAACGGTAAGCGCAGCTGAGGAATGGTCAATGCTGAAATGATCTGGAAAGGCAGAGGACTGATGGGTCTTTATTCATTTGTTCTTTGTTGTCCGGGTCACGTTCATTCGCCAACACGGCCCAGAGCGAAGGATCAGATCAGCAGACAGAAATCCCAATGCATTAATCACTCGTTAATCAAATTTGTGCCTCTCATAGTAATAACTCATTGCAGCTGCTGTGAGCAGAAAAGCATCTCAGTACTCACAAAACATCCTACTTACAATGTGCCTGGGCTAGAACAGCAAAGTCCACATTAGGATTCAATTGGAATCGCTCTGGACGGGACCAATAACAGAAGCTCTTATGGCACCACGTCAGTCATGACAGACATGTCGACCTCTTACATCATCATTCGGGCTTTCTTACCGTGAGAGACATCATCAAGCTGTCTCAGCACATCCAGTATCTGGTGGTTTTCGCTGAACTGTTCAGGTGCGGGCCGTCATTGGATTCTGACACCGGAAGAAAAATCAGTCGTTCCGGAGTGAAATTTAGAACAGTGTCTGCGTTAAGCCGAGCTATTCTCTTCAATCCACTGGGTATTAAGTAAGTCGGGTAGTGTAATTGGTGGCATCAAGCCAACCAAGGGCTTCACGTGTCAGTGAGTTAGGCCTAGCATGGTCCGCAGCCTAAGGAGCGAAAAAGGACTTCCTTCCTTAACCTGTGCCGAGACAGCTTTTGTCCGCCATGCTGGCTTGCATGAATGAGATGTCTCGCCATTGGTCTAGCCCCTTTAAGAACAAGCTTCCTGCAAAAGGGAGTTCTAAACTCAAGATTCACTGGATAAGAGCGCGAGGGTTGGCCGAACCCCGTAGTGGTAAAATCTTCGGTGACCTATCACTTTAATCCGAATCAGCACTCTGTTTCGTCCTCCTCTCAGATTTCGCTGGCGAACAAGATTGCGAGACTTCCGGCTTCCATCTATCAGACGAGGTACAAATATGCGGCGCAGTCAGTGTGCTCGCTGAACACTGGGACTTTTTTTGTCTGTGTACCAGGCAGAGATTGTGGAGATGAGGCTAAGAAGGATGAAGCTATTAGCCTCTGATTACCACACAAGTAAACTCTGCGACCTCCCTCTCAGCCAGCGCGAAATGAGTGATGGAGGTGAGGAGCGCGACACCTGCTCCCAGTGGGCCAGCGTCCGAGGTCGGACGGCTCTCTGCCATGGGGAATGGCTCTGTGCCATTCATTAGCAGTTGCAATGGCGAGAAAATGTCCGCCCCACCCCAGGATTGGAAGAAGCAGCACGCAACCTGCCGTGCGAATGTTCCCATATCGTCATGTCTCTGCCAGAGAAGAGAAGGAGGGGTGAATCCAGCCCACTTCTGAGTTCTGTAAGGGCCTTGATTTTATGTTTTTCTCTGGTTTTCTCAGAAACTATTCAGTGTCACCAAGTGCTCACACGGTACTTTCAGACAGTTTGGGGGTTCCTTCAAGAGCGCATCCAAGCTGTATGTGGCATGGCACTTTAAATGTGCCACTTTCGCATCCTGGTGGACAGCCGAAATATCGAGCACCTCCCCAGTCTTGAGGTTTCAGCGGAGCCCGGCTCGCATAATCGACACACGACCCGGGGGAAGAGAAATATGCAGGCGCCCTCTTTCAACACGCGTTCTCAGTTGGCACGTATGCGCTGCCCATAGTTGTGTGTTGAGCACCATTTCAGAGGGATATAGGCTCCAATTTGCCATGAAACCACCCGTATTCAACATGGTGTTAATCAAGATGGACTATGGAGAATCCAACTCTCCTTTAAGAAAACGACCAATCGGAATTGTACCGTGGGAGGAAATCTGCCAATTCTTTTATTTCCGTTACGTTGTGACTCCAAAGAAAGGGAGCACATCGCTTTGAGTGCGTGTGTTGAACAAGAACCTAAGAAAATATTATTCAAAATGTTAAAAGTGCATTGTCGATTGTTCTTCTATATTCATTCTCTCCTCCGAGCTTACTTTACCCCACTCTGGTCAGAGTGAACTGTCTTCGATACTGATAGCTCCACGTTGGCCATCCAGGCACTGCGTCATCAAGATAGTCCAACTCCTGTCGGCCCCTCCCTCCACAGAGGGACCTCCTTTCTCAAGTATATCGCTATGATGGGGTCAGACGTGGTGTCATAAGAGCTTATCTAGTTGGTCACGCCCATTGTGAAACACCTCACTCTGTTACGAAAGATCCAGGGAATACATTAAGTAACCTATTGTTAAAATGTGCAGAGATTCACCCAAACTGGACTGTCGAAGATGAAAACTAATCATTTTCCTCGATTGGAAAACAGCTGTGTTCTGAGAATTAATGAAAACTATTATTCTGTTGATTAATGAAGTAATCGGCTAAGTACATATTATTTATTAAAGAATACTAAATGAGTGAGAAAGGCGGGTCTAAAATCTTTTTGTTGATGAAATTGCATTGAACAATATCTGTGTACAAAAGGCACAAATGGTCACGAACGCCCCGATTATCCCAACCAATCGGAGATCACCTGCTTACCTGGACGTCCTGTTCTTATGCGCAAATTGAGGGAAGGGAAGGTCTGAGAAAGTTGACCGAAATCGGTGTAGCGTATACCGTAAATTCTGGACTATAAAGCGCACCTGCATATAAGCCGCATCCGCTCTATTTAAAAAAAAAAACCCAAAAAAATCATAAATAAGCCGCACCTGCATACAAGCCGCATCCGCTTTTGAATTGTAAATGTACATGTATGTACCTAAATAGATCCTTTCCTAACCTATACTTTAACACGGTGTAACGGTGGACGCTGCACAGAGACGCGGAGATCCGGAATTCATACAAAACAGGATTTATTAGAATAAAGAACTCAGGAGACGCCGCTCATACGGAGCGGACAGACAGGCTAGGCTTGCGCTCTGCGCGCCGTGGTACCGGGAGTACCGGAGAGCAGGAGCGGTGGCGGACTTGGAAGTCCGGGGATCGGGAACAGACAAAGGTTAGGCATAAACATATATCGAGCGTCCGTGTCCGCGACACTAGGTATGTGCTACGAGCCCGGACGGGGATTGTAGGGTGAACCGGGCTTATATCGGGAGAGGGGAAATCAAGAACAACTTTGGCTGATTTGTGCGCGTGCGTGTGTGCGTGCGTGTGTGTGTGTGCGTGTGTGTGTGTGTGGGGGGGGAAGAGCAGGGAGGAGAGAGAGAGCACCGAGCAGCAACTTTGCTGATTAAAACGGGACAGAACCAAGAGAAAATAAGCGCTATTTACAGTATTTATCTTCATTTCTCCTGTGTGTGAAATGACGTCACCTTAACCTTGTAAAGATAGAGTTTGTCCTCCTTCTATCCGCTTCTACCCACTTATATCTGCTAAAGAGGAACTAGCGCATTCTTCTTCTTTGCATTTATTTTGTGTTAGTTTTGATTCTAATTCCGGTTAGAGCCCCTAGCGGTCGGGAAAAAATCTGCAGAATAGCCGCACCTTATTATTAGCCGCTTGGTTCAAAACCTAGGAAAAAAGTAGCAGCTTATAGTCCAGAATTTACGGTACTTCCGTGCAGGATTACTACAAGTGTGTGTGTGTTCATGCAGCGGAAAAATAAACACACATTGTATTCCCAAGTTCTCCTGTAAACTAGGAAGGAAATGAGACCTTGTCTGTCGCATCTTCAGTCTTATCCAGTTCTGACCGACTTGCCTGATGTGTTTCGCGCCCATCGAATAGAATACCATCTAAACACAACTGTGAAAGCTAAACACATTTAATTGCCATATTACATCAAAATACATATACAGCGTGTTCAAAAATTCTCTCCGCAGTGTAGAGAAGGTTACGGGAAACTACTCGTTTAATGAAACTCAATGTTCTCACACGTGTATTTATTTATTAAATCTCGGACAATATCATGGTGTGGTGTTCTTGTCTGTGGTAAAACTGCTTAATGGAGTTGAATTAACCCGTTGTGTATTTGTGGTGTTTCAAAGCCCAATAACACTGACACGGAGAGTAAACAGTAAACCTTATGGTACTTGAACAGTTTTACATTTATGGCATTTTGTATTCTTTTATCCAGTGGTCTTATGTATAGCCAGTATATCATGTTATATAACCCATATAACAGTTGTGGGTTCAGGGTCTTGCTCTAGCAGTGTCAGTTTAGTGGTGCTAGGATTGGGACTAGACCACTAAACCACCATAACGAACGAAGTTCAGTATCAGACCACGGTGTTAAAACTACTCTAACAGAGCTGTGTTCAGAGGTGTGATTTATTTATCTAAAATAATATCGTGATGCAATCAATAACGCACACGGCAAAGTCTTTGAGCCATAGTGTGAAGGAGAAGGGGGATCTTGGGTATTTGCGATTTTTCACACAGCCTCACACACAGTTGCGAATCACACATCGATCCTCAAACTGTGAGATCTCACCTCTCCTGCGTCTAAACAAGAGAATTTCCTCTCATTAACAAATTCCTCTTCTTATTTTCTGACCTTGTACGTATGGGTGCGGAGGTATACGGGGCTTTTGTTTTTTCGTCTCGCGGATTTAAAATCGTTTGCGTCTTTATTTCTCTCCACAGTTTGTGAAGTTTGCGAACATCGAGGAGGACACGCCTTCGTATCATCGCCGTTACGATTTCTTTGTCTCGCAGTTCAGTGCCATGTGCCACTCCACACATGAAGACCCGGAGACTCGCAGCAGGTAAGTGTGTGTGTGTGTGTGTGTGTGTGTGTGTGTGTGTGTGAGGTGGGAGAGTGTGATAGGCATGTTAATGTTCTATCTAACAGAATTTTAAGGTGCGTTGCTGCTGTTCTACAAGGAATCAGGATGTTTGGGGGCACAAAGTGGACATTTGGCATTTGAGTGATTGTAAAGCACAGCCTTGATGTCCCTGATTGTGTCATTATTTCTTTGTGTGTGTGTGTGTGTGTGTGTCTAGGATCCGTGTAGCAGGTATCAAAGGACTGCAGGGAGTTGTACGGAAGACAGTGAATGATGAATTGCAGGCAATTATCTGGGAACCTCAGCACATGGACAAACTCATTCCTTCAATGCTCTTTAACATGCAGGACAATGACGAGTTGGACAGGTAAGCGCACACACACACACACACACTCACACACACACACACACAAGCATTGTGTAATTTGTCAAATTTGAAGCCTGTAGTAAAAAGCAGGGCGACTTCGATTAGTGAGCAGTCGCTTCACTCACGTGAGTAAACTGGGTGTTTGTGTGGTGCTCTGTTATCCTGGTCAGGGTCACTGTTTGTTTGTTGTGAAGTGGCTGGACTTGATGAGGAATGTCCGTGTTATTTACACACAATATATATCACACAAATAACTTAAAAAAGTATTATTTTTTCATAAGTAGGGTATCATTTTCATTTTTCGGATTCCGCTTGTAGAGTCCCAGTTTCGATTCCAAACGGCGAGCCAATGTTGGTCATGACACCTTGATGGAACATATTAGTTTTTTACAATAATTACACTTTGTCTTTCGGTTTTTTGAGCACGGTCCATCTTGTAAACTGATGTTTAGACACCACATAAGGTCCTGGCAGATTGCCAGGTGAAAAAATTAATTTGCATATGTAAACTGTACACAGAAGGATTATATACAAAGAAAGAAGTTATATACACTGATAGTGTGTCATCAATGTTTGTGTGTGTGTGTGAGATTATCTGGAGTTCAGTAAGGAAACAGCTGTAGGGAAAAAGCAGTTTCTGAACCTGATGTTTAGGTCCTGGCAGATTGGTCGTGTGGAAGGTCCTAGCAGTTTGCCAGGTGAAAAAAAAATGCACCCAGGATTCAAGAAAAGGAATCAAAATTTTCTAACAAGTATCCGATTCTTAAGTATGCGATTCCAGAATCGGAATCGATTTTTGATTCCCAACCCTACTCCTACGAACTGTTTTAATAATTCAATTATTTTTATTTGTATAGCGCCTTTTAACGAAGGATATTGTCTCAAAGCATCTTTTGCACAGTTAATGCAGTAAGAATGAAAAAGATTGCTCTCAGTTTAAGTTGGTCCCTCGTGAGCGAGCCGATGGTGACTGTGGCAAGGGAAAAACTCCCTGAGATGGAAAGGAAGAAACCTTGAGAGGAACCAGACTCACGGGGGAACCTGCCCTGGGGGACACCGAATGGGAATGGGAATTTAATGGGAATGCGGTGTAGACACAGTGAGTGAAGTGGTCATATTTTCTAGATCTGGTGACTCTTGCTTCTGCGTTCTGAACTAACTGAAGCATATTTCTGAATTTACTAAAACAACCAGAGAGTAGAGCGTTACAGAACAAAAGCATGGACTAGTTAGAGAGAGAGAGAGAGAGAAAAGAAAGAATGACCAGTTAGGTATAGTCACAGTTGCAGTGTGTACGTATAATTTCACCCAGAGGCAGCATATATATATATATATATATATATATATATATATATATATATATATAATACATAAAGAAAATCAGGAGAGGGAAACGACAGATCCTTGTAGAAGAGCAAACTTTACCTCTGAGGGTGTAGAAAACTCACTATTTACATTTGCAAGCTCAAAACGGTCAGTCAAATAAGACCTAAGCCAAGAGAGAGTTGTTCCCTTTATGCCAACACCATTTTCTAGTCTAGCAAGTAGGATATTGTGATCAATGGTGTCAAAGGTTGCACTAAGATCAAGCAACACCTAGCAAGGAAGCACAGCCCTGACCCGAGACCAATAACAAGTCATTTACCACATTAACCAGCCATGTGCTATGATGAGGCCGAAATCCTGCCTGATACATTTCGAAAATATTATTCCTAAATAATAATGTGGTTTGGCACCATTATTGAAAACGCCACTGAATATCAGCGGTGGGCACAATGCGCAAAAAACGAGATAAAATATTACTCCAGTAAAAGTATGTGCTACCGTTAAACATACTTTTTTAAACATACTTTACCTTCGCGGGACTCATGCAAAATGGCCTTAAAATATATATCAATTTATATATTTAAAAAATACTAAAAACAAATAAACTGTTAAGAATCTACTGCAAAAAGCATTTACATTTACATTTGCAGCATTTGGCAGACGCCCTTATCCAGGGCGACTTACAACTGAGCAATTGAGGGTTAAGGGCCTTGCTCAAGGGCCCACTAAGTGGCAGCTTGATGGTGGTGGGGTTTGAACCCAACCCGTGATCTTCCGGTCCAGAGTCCAACACCTTAACCACTGGGCTACCACCTCCCTAAAAAAAAGCAAGAATATCAGCTAAAATAAAAATAAACGATATATAGGCACAGGCTCGGGAGCGACTTAACTATTGCCTGCTGAAGAAAATAACATATTTATACATGAACGCGGACGGGAGCCGGACAAAACTTTCAATATTGCGGGCGGGAGCGGGACAGAATTGACATATATTTTTGTGGGAGCGGGACAGAACCTTGTGGGAGAGGGACGGAAAAATCCAGTATGACTTTTTTTTTTATCTATCTAGTATGAGGGAAGGAAAGCGCCGTGGCACATATCGAATAGGGAGGCGGGACTCTTGCATCACTGTCATGATTGGTCTGTCATTCTGACAGGTGTGGTGTGATTGGTGCTTCCTGGATTGTTCACGCCCGAGGCGATTCCCATAGTAAGATACCAAACGGATGTTTGAAAGAGAACTGTTGTTTGTCTCTATTCCTTCCAGCTCGGACCAATGAATCCTTTACACATATTTTAAAATATTTTAAAAGTCCAGTTCCATGATGTGTGGATGGTGTGTGTGTGTGTGTGTCCAGTGATGTGGATGTGTGTGATGTGTGTGTGTGTGTGTGTGTGTGAGTCCAGTTCCATGTGTGATGATGTGTGGATGGTGTGTGAGTGTGTGTGAGTCCAGTTCCATGATGTGTGGATGGTGTGTGAGTGTGTGTGAGTGTGTGTGACGTGTGGTGTGTGTGTGTGATGTGTGTGAGTCCAGTGTGTGTGAGTCCAGTTCCTGGATGGTTGGGTGTGTGTGTGTGTGTGTGTTCCATGATGTGTGTGGTGTGTGTGTGTGTGTGTGTGTGTGTGTGTGTGTGTGTGAGTCCAGTTCCATGGTGTTGATGTGTGGTGGATGGTGTGTGTGATGGTGTGTGTGTGTGAGTCCAGTTCCAGTGTGATGTGTGTCCATTTCCATGATGTGTAGTGTGTGTCCAGTTCCATGATGTGTGATGTGAGTCCATGATGGTTGTGGAATGTGTGTGTGTGTGTGTGTGAGTCCAGTTCCATGAGTGTGGTGGTGTGGATGTTGTGTGTGTGTGTGTGTGTGTGTGAGTTCAGTTCATGAGTGTGATGGTGTGTGAGTGTGTGTGTGAGTCCAGTTCCATGCTTGTGATGTGTGGATGGTGTGTGTGTGAGTGTGTGTGAGTCCAGTTCCTGTGATGATGTGTGAGTGTGTGAGTCCAGTTCCATGTGTGATGGTGTGTGAGTGTGTGTGAGTCCAGTTCCATGATGTGTGTGTGAGTGAGTGTCCAGTGTGTGTGTGGATGGTGTGTGAGTGTGGGGTGTGTGTGTGTGAGTCCAGTTCCATGATGTGTGTGGATGGTGTGTGATGTGTGTGTGTGTGTGTGAGTCCAGTTCCATGATGATGTGTGGATGGTGTGTGAGTGTGTGTGTGAGTCCAGTTCCTATGTGGATGGGTGTGTGATGATGTGTGGATGGTGTGTGTGTGTGTGTGAGTGTGTGTGAGTCCAGTTCCCATGATGTGTGGATGTGTGTGAGTGTGTGTGTGTGTGAGTCCAGTTCCATGATATGTGGATGGTGTGTGAGTGTGTGTGAGTCCAGTTCCATGATGTGTGTGTGTGATGTGTGGTGTGTGAGTGTGTGTGAGTCCAGTGAGTCCATGATGTTGTGGATGGTGTGGAGTGTGTGTGTCCAGTTCCATGATGTGTGGATGGTCCAGTGTGTGTGGTGTGTGAGTGTGGTGTGTGTGAGTGTGTGAGTCCAGTTCCATGATGTGTGGATGATGTGTGTGGATGTGTGTGTGGTGTGTTGAGTGTGTGTGAGTGTGTGTGTCCAGTTCCATGATGTGTGGATGTGGTGATGTGTGAGTGTGTGAGTCCAGTTCCTGCATGTGTGTGAGGTTCCATGATGTGTGGTGTGATGGTGTGTGTGTGTGTGAGTTCCATGTGTGTGGATGTGGTGTGTGATGTGTGGTGTGTGAGTGTGTGTGAGTGTGTGATGTGTGTGTGAGTGTGTGTGTCCAGTTCCATGTGTGAGTGTGTGTGTGTGAGTCCAGTTCCATGATGGTGTGTGATGGTGTGTGTGTGAGTGTATGTGTGAGTGTGTGTGTGTGAGTCCAGTTCCATGATGTGTGGAGGGTGTGTGTGTGAGTGTGTGAGAGTCCAGTTCCATGAGTTTGTGTGGATGTTGTTTTGTGTGGTGTGTGTGTGTGTTCCAATGGTGTGTGAGTGTGTGTGTTCCATGGTGGTGTGTGTGTGTGTGTCCAGTTCCATGATGTGTGGGATGGGGTGTGAGTGTGTGTGTGTTCCATGTGTGTGTTTGTGTGTGTGGAGTCCAGTTAATGTGTTCCATGATGGTGTGTGATGTGTGTGTGTGTGTGTGAGTCCAGTTCCAGTGTGTGTGTGAGTGATGTGTGATGGTGTGTGTGTGAGGAGCATGTGTGTGAGTGTGTGTGTGAGTTTGTGTGTGTGTGTGTGTGTGAGTCCATGATGTGTGGATGGTGTGTGAGTGTGTGTGAGTTCCATGATGTGTGGATGGTGTGTGAGTGTGTGTGTGTGAGTCCAGTTCCATGGTGTGTGATGTGTGGATGTGTGGGTGGTGTGTGTGTGTGTGTGTGTGTGTGTGTGTGAGTCCAGTTCCATGATGTGTGGATGGTGTGAGGGTGTGTGTGTGTGTGAGTCCAGTTCCATGATGTGTGGATGGTGTGTGAGTGTGTGTGTGTGAGTCCAGTTCCATGATGTGTGGATGGTGTGTGAGTGTGTGTGTGTGTGATGTGTGTGTGTGGTGTGTGTGTTGTGGGTGTGTGTGTGTGTGTCCAGTTCCATGTTTTGTGGATGGTTGTGTGAGAGTGTGTGTGTCCAGTTCCATGATGTGTGGATGTGTGGTGTGTGTGTGCTTGTGTGTGCGTGTGTGTGTGAGTCCAGTTCCAGTTTAGCTGTGTGTGTTTAGAAATCTGATGGCTTGAGGGGAAAAAACTATTGCATGGTGTGGTAGTGAGAGCCTGAATGCTTCGGAATGCTTATCGACTCATAAATAAATAAATAAAAGACTGTAATGTAGTTGAGTACAAAGGACTATAATTGACTTGAATTTAAAGCCTCCCCAAATGGAAATAAATGTAAATTAAAGTAGAGATACACAAAAACACGGTTTAAGTTCCATTTACTGTCCGTCCCTGATGAGTCTAAAATAAACACAATATAGAAAACACTATTATTTATATTAACATGGTTTACAGGGTCTATAAAAGTCTCAACTATCCAGAATTGACGGGATTGACTGGGTGTAAAAATGACCAACTGTTTGAGTTTTGTTGTGGACGGTCAATTTTAGTTTTTCGTCGGAGAACTGGTAGAAAGACGCTCCTGCCTCCTTCAGAATGCACTGTTGTTTATAATTCTTTTGGATATCGTAACATTGAGGACAGCTTACGCATCAGTAATTTGAGCTCAAAACCTGGTTGCTGGTGTGAGGCAGTCGAAGCCTTATTTATGCCTCCACCTGAACACAGACTCCTGCGTCAGAAATGCAGAAAAAAAGCTCAGTCTGACACCGTAGTGTCCAAACTGCCCTTCCTCCTCCACAGATTCTGCTCATTAGAGAGGTGTGAAGGACTGAAGGTGTGTCTGACACCCACACACACACCCCTCCCCCACCCTGTATATATAATATATATATATATATATATATATGAATGTGTGTGTGTGTGTGTCCTGCGATGGGTTGGCATTCCATCCAGGGTGTATCCTGCCTTAATGCCCATAGACACCTGAAATAGGCACAGACTCCCCGTGACCCGAGGGAAGATCGGATAAAGCGGTAGAAGATGAATATATATATATAATTTTTTTTGGTGGTGTTTTTTGAAATTATTATTTATTTATTTTATTTCTCAGACAATGTTTGGTTGTAATGAATCAGTGTAACTGTATTTCCCTTTTTCGGGATGGAGTTTCCATAGAGTTCCTTTCAAATCAGGTACGTTATAAATCAGGTCATTCTGATCCGCTCGAGATAAATGCTACAGGGTTTCATTTTCCTAATGTACTCTGTATATTTTGGAACTGATGGATAAATGTGGAAATGGGATTCTTTGTTACTCGTATTAATATATTTGGTCGTTTGAAGACACTTCAAGTCATCACAGTGAGCTCGGTGTTTCAGGGTCTGTATTAACTAAGAAATGAATTAGGCAGCACTTGATTAGGAGCACCCGTAAGAAGACTCGTTCTGATCACCCAATCACGTTGCAGCAGTGAAGAGTATAATATCAGGCCGGTACGGGCCATCGGCATTGAGTAATGTTCACATCATTCATCTCTTAAAGGGAAAAAATTGCGATGAGCTTGTTGATTCGCTGATTTTCAGCTTGGCATGATTGTTGATGTTAGACTCTGTAGTGCAGGGGTCGTCAAACATGTTTAACACGTGTGAGGGGACACAATTTTCCTCTTTCTTCAATGTGAGGTCCGGACGATGTGTAACAGAAAATGTCACAGGCCAGGGTGACTTACCAGTGTTTTTGTAGAGATGTTATTATGAGTTTAAATGTATTTATTACACCTCTTAAACCTAGATTATTTGATTGTATTGTGTATTGAGCTATATATAAATATATATATATATATATATATATATATATATATATATATATATATATGTACAATGTGTGTATGTATGTATTATGTATGTATGTGTGTGTGTGGTATATGTACAGTGTGTGTGTATCTAAAAAACAAAACTTGCGAGACAGTTCTGGAAACACCTTTTTGTGAAGAGAGAGATGAATGGAGAGTGGTGTGACTGGTTTAAGCAGACATAAATGCTACACTAATTCAGAAAACCACTCGGTATGATTGCGGTGCAGAGAAAAGCATTTCAGGATGAATAAACAAACCTCGAGGTTAATAGACCAGAAAGAGCAGAAGGTCACACTGATAAATAGGTTTTAATTCTGTCTCGCCAAGAACACAAAGCGGAAGCTGCAGCGGGGGTTGTACAGCATGTCTGCTCGCTGCATTTTGTGCCAGTTTAAACCTAATCGTCATTTGAACGCCACGGTTTATTTGAACGTTCTTGGCAATCAGACGCATCCGTTCACGGGCGGCTATTTTTCGTCTTCTTACGGACGCACAGCAAAACGTTTGATGCCTCAAACCGCTTTCATTCACATCACAGTAACCTGAAATGGCAACTGGTACCATTGAACATGAGCTCAGTCACAGTCCATTTTAAAATCCCAAAGAACAACATCCAGCAGGAATTGCTTGTGGAAGTCACGCCAGCATGGCTTAGAATCTCAAAGAACTGATTCTTGCAGAATTTAAGCCACAAAAGGAAGCATTAATATATTCCTAATAGTGTGTTTTGTAAATTCATGATTTTAAATTTGAATATGAAACTAAAGGTAGAAGCGTCACAGAGAAGTGTTCAGCTTCAAAGCGATAATTAAAATCATTAAAGAGGAAGTGGTTCTGTAAAGTCCCGTGGGAGCGAAGGGAGCCTTTTCATTGTTATTGTCACTGACTCACTCATCAGGAATAAACATACAGTGATGCATTTATGACACTGAAATTTATATTCACAAATCATTTAATTAGGCCAATTAAAGCTGCCTTGGGAGAAAGTCCATTGATAAATCACTGCACGAATGCCAAACCGATCAATTCCATTGACGTGTATAGAATTAAAGACAACCGTTGCTAGTGATTATTTTAGTAATAAAGTATTCTAACGATTGTTCCATCGATTAATCGAGTAAGTACTTTTTCTTTATTAAAGAGCGGTAATAAATAAGACAGGTTTATTTTTCTTTTTAAAAAAAATATGGACCACATGGCAGCACAGAGTAAACCCTGTGTAACTACTCGTTTAATGAAATTCGTTATTCATTTTTGTATTTATTTTATTAAATCTTCCACTGGATCGTGAACTAGTATTTTTGCTTCCCGCTTGTATTTTTCGCCCTCTAAAAAAATGTGCCCCATACCTGCTCTGTGCGCCAATGCGGAGGGACTTTTTAAATTCACTGTATATAAATATTACAAGTATAACGGCTCACCATCGATCCCTGATTCATACGGATCATGTTCGGTATGCACTTTTTTTTTTTTTACTTTTTTTTCCCTCCGATATTGCTTTTTAAGTAATTTCATTACACAGAAATGAAATTAAACGTGTTCTAGTGAAAGGGACATGTTGGTTAACTAGCTGTGCAGCTCGCATCATTCATATCTCATGTATAGAGATATTATAAACAGAAAGTACATTTTCCTTCTTTTTTTTTTAATATTTTTTGCTGATCTGAAAAATTATCGATCCGTGACTCAAAAATGATCCGAATTGTGATTTTATTTTATTTTATTTCATTCATTTAACGAGTGATGAAGCAAAATATAAAAATCAACTTCAAATGACATTGAAAGCGCTGTCCACACTGTACATTGTTTTCTTTATGTTTTAGTTTGAAAAGATCACAAAGCTTTAGACTTTAGAGTGAATTGTTATCCTCGCTAATTTTCCCACTTCCAACATTTTTTGTTTCTATTTAACGTCCTCCCTGTCCGGAGCACTCCGAGTGTAACGTGTGATGCATCAGTAATAACGGTCCGTATTAAACTCCTTGTTTAGTTAAATGGATTAAACGATCATTTTAGAATTTTTGTAATTGAATTACTCAAGGAATCGTTCCAGCCCGGGAATTAAATCAATGTTACGTGTTTTGATTTCAGTTGCATGGACTCTTTATTAGTTGAATGTTTTTCTCCTCAGTAATGCATTATGGCATAAACCCAATCTATTCATTTTTAAGCTTTTTAATTAAACTATAGTTTTGTAAAGATAAAATGCAAGCAGAAATAATCCTCGCACGAGGCCCTCTCCAAACAGCGTCTCTCCATGTGGGAAAACTTCGCACGTCCTCACGGCACATGTGCCAGATACTTGAGTCACGCTCCATACCCATGTCGAGCGACTCGTGACTTGACTCAGATTTGACACTGAAGCCTCGTGAAATCATTTGCAAAATGATGCAAACGAAAACAGAACGGTGAATAAGTTAGGATCACAGCCATATTGCAATCTATCCACTGTGCAGCTGTGTGTGTGTGTGGTGTGTGTGTGTGTGTGTGTGTGTGTGTGTGTGTGTGTGTGTGTGTGTGTGTGTGTGTGTTATCACAGACACGCACTGCAATACTGCTCACAGCAGTCAATTGCAGTGCTGGAAGGAAAGTGTGAAACAGTTGAAAAAGAAGCACTTGACCTTCCCAGCCATGTGAACCCCCCAGTTATTAACACAAAGCTGAAGATTGTGTCGAATGTCGTTGGATGTGGTAGCAGTATATTTTTCCCAGCACTCGAGACCCAAACCTGTACAAAGCTCCATGAAGGCCCAACACTATTGCACACTTTTGGGATGAATTAAGTGAATTGTACGTGACTAAGTGAAGCCGTGGTGTGTGAACATATCCACAGGAACACTCCGACGTCTAGTGGACCATCGTCCCAGAAGATTGGAGAAGATGGAAGAGTAAATATAGATGATGTTCAAAAAACACAGACAAATCTTCTGGCCAACATAGGATCTCTTTAAAAGTCAAATATACAAGACGTTGCTTATAAGATGCTTCTAATCTCCAGATAAATAAAGATAAATAATCTTTTTGGTGATCTGGTGAGTAAACGGTTGTCGTAGCTGCCAAGATGTTTATAGGACGTTCTTTTACATGCCTACATCCACATCCGGGTTGTAGAGGATCTGAATAGAATAGAACAGAATAGAATAGGCTTTATTTGTCACATGTACGTTACAGCACAGTGAAAATCTTTCTTTGCATATCCCAGCTTGTTGTTGGTAGTTGGGGTCCGTGTACAGCCATGGTACAGCGCACCTGGAGCACAGGGGGTTAAGGGTCTTGCTCAAGGACCCCAGCTTGGACATACCGGGGCTCGAGCCATTGAGCTACCCCTAAGGACCCCTAAGGATAAGGAACATCGAGCTTAAAGCAGGGGTATAAACAGGGTTCCTACAGGTCATGACATTTTTTGGTTTATCCTGGAATTTCTAAAGGTCTTTTCCCGACATTTTTATATTGATATTTTATATTATATTTATATTAGTATTTTGTACTTTTTAATCATGTTAAAAATGTATTATCATATTTTTGTTTGTCGCTTCAGTTTGATTCAAATTGCCACTTGCCAAATTGCAATTTTTTTATTTCATTGTATTACATTTTGCCTATTTTTTCCCCTAACACCATGAAACACTAGACTGTGTCTCAAAAAAAAGTATACCCTTTTATTTTATTTTTATTTTTGATTAAACGTGGCAGAATTCTGGGTATATGACTTTGAAACAGAGTGATGCATATTAAATGCCTATGATGCTTATTGTTGCTAAAGTGTATTTCTGGATTTGCACGGTATCTTTTAAATAATCATTTCGAAATATTTTTTTGTTAAATACGCTCAAACGTGACCAATTTATTTATAGCTTAACACTTATTTGTTAATTAATTGTCAATACGCTGACGAAGTGAACTAGCCTACTGCGTAGTGTGTACTTTTTTTTTGAGACATAGTATATTCCCAAATACTATTTATCATTGCCTCTAGGTAATACACAGGGGTCGTCAAACATGTTTAACACGTGTGAGGGGACACAATTTTCCTCTTTCTTCAATGTGAGGTCCGGACGATGTGTAACAGAAAATGTCACAGGCCAGGGTGACTTACCAGTGTTTTTGTAGAGATGTTATTATGAGTTTAAATGTATTTATTACACCTCTTATACCTAGATTATTTGATTGTATTTGTATGAGCATTATATGATTATATATATATATATATTTGTATATATATATATATATGCATGTATATATATATATATGTATATATATATGTGAATTATATATATATATATATATATATATATATATATATATATATATATATATATATATATATATATATATATATATATGTACAATGTGTGTATGTATATTATGTATGTATGTGTGTGTGTGTATATGTGTATGTATGTACATGTGTGTGTGTATCTAAAAAACAAAACTTGCGAGACAGTTCTGGAAACACCTTTTTGTGAAACACCTTTTTGTATTTTGTGAAATACTATTTATCATTGCCTCTAGGTAATACACTACACCATGGCAAATTTTATATATATATATATATACCGTAAATTCTGGACTATAAAGCGCACCTGCATATAAGCCGCATCCGCTCTATTTAAAAAAAAAAAAACCCAAAAAAATAATAAATAAGCCGCACCTGCATACAAGCCGCATCCGCTTTTGAATTGTAAATGTACATGTATGTACCTAAATAGATCCTTTCCTAACCTGTATTTTAACACGGTGTAACGGTGGACGCTGCACAGAGAACGCGGAGATCCGGAATTCATACAAAACAGGATTTATTAGAATAAAGAACTCAGGAGACGCCGCTCATACGGAGCGGCCAGACAGGCTAGGGAGCCTTGCGCTCTGCGCGCCGTGGTACCGGGAGTACCGGAGAGCAGGAGCGGTGGCGGACTTGGAAGTCCGGGAATCGGGAACAGACAAAGGTTAGGCATAAACATATATCGAGCGTCCGTGTCCGCGACACTAGGTATGTGCTACGAGCCCGGACGGGGATTGTAGGGTGAACCGGGCTTATATCGGGAAGAGGGAAAATCAAGAACCGCTGAGGCTGTATTGTGTGGGTGTGCGTGTGTGTGTGTGTGTGTGTGTGTGTGTGTGTGTGTGTGTGGGTGTGGGGAAAAGAGCAGGGAGAGAGAGAGAGCACCGAGCAGCAACTTTGCTGATTAAAACGGGACAGAACCAAGAGAAAATAAGCGCTATTTACAGTATTTATCTTCATTTCTCCTGTGTGTGAAATGACGTCACCTTAACCTTGTAAAGATAGAGTTTGTCCTCCTTCTATCCGCTTCTACCCACTTATATCTGCTAAAGAGGAACTAGCGCATTCTTCTTCTTTGCATTTATTTTGTGTTAGTTTTGATTCTAATTCCGGTTAGAGCCCCTAGCGGTCTGGAAAAAAATCTGCAGATTATAGCCGCATGGTTCAAAACCTAGGAAAAAAGTAGCGGCTTATAGTCCAGAATTTACGGTGTATATATATATTATATATATATATATATTATATATATATATATATATATATAGTATATATATATATTTATACACAAAGAAACAATAGGCTCTCTCTGAAGTAGTTTCTCGCGTCCTTCTCTCGCGAGACACTTCCCTTTAAAAAAGGGGAAAATAATTTTGCACGGAACACAGTAAAAGTTCCCAAGTGAATAATAAATATAAACAACTAACAACTTAATAATGAATATTCAATCAAATTTTATTTATATAGTGCTTTTCACAATGTGCATTGTCTCAAAGGAGCATTGCAGAATGGGATATTCACAAAACATTAAATACGTGTTTGTTAAATATGGTTCGATTTGCGCGCATGTTCTCCCAATGCCTCAGGGGTTTTTTCTCCGGGATCTCCGGTTTCCCCCGGTTCCAAAAACATACACGGTAGGTTTATTGTTACCTTGGAAAATTGTCCCTAGTGGATGAATGTGTGCGATGGGTTGGAATTCCATACATGGTGTGTCCTGCCTTGCTGCCCGGAGATGCACAGGTTTCCCTCGAGTGATAGAAGTCTGATAAAGCGGTAAAAGATGAATGAATGAATGAGTTACACTATTACCTGTTAACTAACTGGTCTGTATTCATTTTTTTATCCGCTCAGCAGTTTGTTTTTGTGTTTGTTAAAGGTGACGGAAATTCAACTTTTATTTTCTTGATTGATAACTATGTAATCAATATTTCTGTCCAGTGCCTATGAACGTTGAAGGGCTTTTACACGTTACACAACGCGCCTACAATCTGACCTGCTTTTGTACTTCCGTTTCCTCTTCCGTGCTTCAGCTTCCTTCATAAAGTTCCAACTCATCGAGTGTCTTGTTTATTTTTATACATCCATGTCTGCCCATATTTGCACATTGTGTTGACTGGATAAACTTCTTTCTTCCTGTTCTTCAACTTGCAAGACTCGAATGACTCATAGGCATACTCATACAGTTTTTTCTTTTTCTTTTTTCTTTTCCCCTCGCTGTGTCTGCACACACCCACATGCACTGTAGATTTCCTCATTTTAGCATCCTGCGTTTCTTAGACGCCACTGAAGCTTTGTAAAAGCGCTGTATTTTATTTCTGACCTTGATTGATGTCTAACGAAGGGGCATTCAGTGGTGAGGATGTGCTTGCGTTCAGTTTTCTTCTTCCTTATATCTTGGGAAAGTTCCTTGCCAATGTCGTGCTCATTAGGGAACGTTTATGATGCTGAAATGTATACTCGTAAGCTGTTTAATTAAGCCATTTAACGGTGGTTAGAACGTGTATTCGTAAATACTAAATAGATCAATTGAGTTGAGCTGAATAGAAATAAGGGGACAGCAGTTAACAGTTAGCATGTTCGCCTCACACCTCCAGGATCGGGGTTTGATTCCCAGCTCCTCCGTGTGTGTGTGTGTGTGTGTGTGTGTGTGTGTGTGTGTGTGTGTGTGTGTGTGTGTGTGTGTGTGTGTGTGTGTGTGTGTGTGTGTGGAGTTTGCATGTTCTCCCCGTGCCTCAGGGTTTTTTTTCTCCGGGTTCTCCGGTTTCCCCCTCGGTCCCATAACATGCACGGTAGGTTGATTGGCACTATGGAAAATTGTCCCTAGTGTGTGAATGTGTGTGTGTGCCCTGTGATGGGTTGGCATTCCATACAGTGTGTATCCTGCCTTGATGACCCTAGATGTCTGATAGGCACAGGCTCCCCGTGACCCCAGGGAAGATTGGATAAAGCGATAGAAGATGAACGAGTGAACGAATGAATGAATAGAAATAAAGGAATGATAAATATACAGAGGTGTGTGTGTATATATATACTCTATATGACTGGAGGTATAGATTCCATGGTCCGTGTTAAAGAAATGTATTTTGTTAGACCCATTCCATACAGTTTTGTACAATAGACATACGGTCCTATTATTATTTTATTCGGTTAACTTGTTTCATTCTATTTGAGTAACGCACATATTCGAGAACACACTCGTTCAGAAGGCCTTTGCCATTGCCGATAACGTCCCATCTGTGTGGCTCGGCGAACGCGTGCAGATAACGAGCGGCGTGCATATGAGGCCGTTGCGTTTATGATGAAGGGGCTGGAAGCCGATCAGCGCTATTGATCTGGGTCTATCAACGATGCACACATGTGGAAATCCACATAATCCGCGTATTTGATGGAACAGAAGCCGGTCGGACTCTAAATGAAATGATCAATGTGACCGGCAGGAGAGCACAATTAGAGACGAGATCAAGGTCGCGGTAAGGTCAGGTGTTCAGTGTGTTATGTGGGTTATACAGGTATATTAAGGAGGGCTAAATTTTGGTCAATAATGTCCATTTTGACTGTTTTTGAGTTTGGTGGAAATAGAGGTACGCTGGTTTAGCGGTTAGCACATTCACCTCACACCTCCAGGGTCGGGGTTCGATTGTCGGCCAGGTGTGCGAATGTTCTCCCCGTGCATCTGGGGTTTTTTCTCCGGGTTATCCGGTTTCCTCCCGGTCCAAAAAATATGCACAGTAGATTGATTGGAAAATTGTCCCTAGTGTGTGAATGTGTGTGAGTGTGTGTGTGTGTCCTGTGATGGGTTGGCATTCCATACAGGGTGTATCCTGCCTTGATGCTCGAAGATGCTTGAGATAGGCACAGTTTCCGAGAGAGAGAGAAGTATAAAAGCGGTAGAAGATGAATGAATGAATGATCCAGAGTACAAGATGCAATTTGAACAGGGCAAGGTCAATAGTCTGATATAGTGTGTGTGTTTTTTTTTCTCAATAGCTTTCTTTCTGTTTGAAGTGTGTACTGAGGGTAGGGTAGATATGAGCGTGGCAGCATCTGTCTCAATAAAATCAAATGATATATATATATATATATATATATATATATATATATATATATATATCCCCTTCCCCCCTCCTCGGTAAGGACCATTTCCTGTTTCCCTACAGCTGCTTCGGTGCAGCTTTTGTTTGGATGGCGTGTATTAAGTACAGGGGCCTGTCTTTTGTTCGAATTGAGTTCTGTTTTTGACTAAATAATAAAGTAAATAACCATGACGCTATTAAAAAAATAGAAATGTAGAAATACGCCTCATACAGAGAGATTACGAAGTGCAGAAAAGGGTTCTCGTGCATGTCGGTTAGCTTAAATGCAGCCAGATTCCAGGAGCTAAATGTGAGCTGAATACCGTCAAAAAAACAAAACAATGCAATATGTATAAGGCCCATAAACACACGCTTTTGTCCATCTCTGGCATCGGCTTTTTGTCATTTGAGAGACGTTACTCTGGATTTAGAAGCTCGTCCCCAATGAACTCCTGTTAAATATAGACCACTGCAGGCTCATGCATTTTGTATTTCACAGCCGGTGCATCATCGATCCATGTAGGGTTTGCACACGGGTGTGTGTGTGTGTGTGTGTGTGTGTGTGTGTGTGTACCGGGTCATATATTTGTTTAGATTTATTGATAGACACACAAAATGTCAGTCACGACCTTGTAGGAACATTTTAGTCTTCTTAACACTGAAGCCTTTAATGTTCGGGCGTCAATCATTCCAACCCATTCCCGGGTCGTACGGATCAGCAGAGTCTCGTGATGACGATATCTATTGACTGTCCAGTTTATTAGGGACATCTCTGAGCAATATGGCGTTTCAGCTTGCGGATATTTTATATATAGTGGGGAAAAAAGCGTGCTTTTTGTTTTCAGCACCATTCCGGTTTGTAATTGGTATTTCAGCAGCATGGAAATTCTAAAAACAACCTAGCAAAGCACAGAGTCAATCACAACTTTGGGTAACTGGATGAATGTGGAAATGAAAGTAGATCAACATTTTGTTCATCTGTTTTCCACATAAAGATGGCTCTTTGATAATTATTGACTTATCACAGTGACCATCCTTTTACCATGACGGCGTGAAATCCCTCGCTCGGTCACTCCTTTCCATATAAAGCATGGCTCGTGAATTTACGACATAAGAAGGAACTAAAAACATTAGTCAGAGAATTTAAATGTTCAGGTTCATCTTCATTCAGTAAAATCATTCATTTCCCGAAGTTTGGAATATTGTGACAATTTTGTTGTGTAGCAATCAACAGGAGCAAAAATTTTTGCAACAATATTTGACATTTTGTGCAGCACGCAAGTGGGGTAAAGAATGCCACATCGTCCACTCGTGCAATGGCGCTCGCCCACGCGTTCGCTGCAGCGTACATATATGCTGTATTGTTTATACTGTATGGGACTTAAATGTGTTAAATTATTAAGAAATGACATTACACTAAAGCTGATCACCATTCTTTGTGACTTGTGGGTAAGATAGGCCTTGTCTCGACAAATAAAATGAAATAAAATCAATAAGAATAGTCAGTTATACGAGTAAACATTATGTACAGGACTTTCTTACAGGGTTTTGCTGTCCTAGAGGTTACTTTTAGCCCTAAACACCGTAATATCTAAGCAATGTTGGTAATTTGCTGATGAGTGGATGGAGTGAGTGAGTGGATGAATGGATGCATGCATGGCTGGATAGATGATGAGTGAGTAAATGAATGGATGCATGCATGGATGGATGATGAGTGAGCAAGTGGATGAATGGAGGCATGCATGGATGGATGATGGACAAGTGAGTGAATGGATGGATGATGAGTGAGTGGATGTGTGGATAGATGAGTGAGTGAATGGATGTGGATGGATGAGTGGATGCATGCATGGATGGATGGATGATGGACAAGTGAGTGGATGGATGGATGAGTGAATGGATGGATGGATGGATGAGTGAGTGAACGGATGGATGGATGGATGTATGAGTGAGTGGATGGGTGGATTGGTGACTGAATGGGAGGATGGATGAGTGAATGGATGGAATGTTGAATGAATATAGGGAATGATGTTGTCCACGCAGAATTCGGACACCATTCCAAAATGACAGACACTCAATATAAAGCACTGTTTAGGTTTCGGACACATTCATAATCTACCTGGATTCCTTTATCTACCTGCATTCCTCGTCTGGTTTCTCTCCTCCGTCTCATGGTTTCTTCCTCGTGTGGTTTTAGGAAGTTTCTTTTGCTCCTTGTTTTGAGTAGGGTTACAAAATTCTTAATATTTCCATGGGAATTAACATGAATGTATGTGAATTAAACTAATTGGAATGACCTGTGAATTTACAGAATTACAGTTTGGATTGTAAATTAAAACTTAAATGTAGTTGGAATAGAAATCCTGGCGGATTAAAAACCATATTTTAATGCAATTTCCCTGCACATTCATCAATCACATGCACACAACATGCTTACTGCGGTACCCCTACATGCAATGCGCATTCAAATATTATTTCTTGAATCCTGCAAAGAAAATAATGTCAAATAATCTCCATTTTGGTGAGTATTACAGACATTTATATTTAACTGTATTTAAAACCTTGCGCTGTGTCTAAGATATTGTACAACAACATTATACTCACAATTAAATGATAGAAATCAAAGCAATTGAGATGTGTCCTTTCCAACATATGGCTATACAAATCCAGTGTCCCAATATATCTTTCCACATTGTTTACTGTGTTTGAACTAATACACCAAATGGATGTGTGAGAGGATGGATGAATGGGTGAATGAGTGAGAGGATGGATGTAAGGATGAGTGAATGGATTTATGGATGGATGTATGAATGGATGAGTGAATGGATAAATGGATGAGTAGATGGATGGATTGAATGGGTGGATGGATGGATGGATGGATGAAAAAAGATGAATTACAGTTAAGGCCGGCTGTTAATGGCGTATTCATGCGGGTGTTTTCGACGTTGTGTTATAAGTTACATTTCAGGTTCAAAAAGGTCTTAAATTTGAATTTGTGAACCCGACTTTTGTTTTCTTTTATCTGTTTATTTTATTTGATAATTTTATCACTTTATTTGATTCAAAAAAGACATTCAAAATATTTCTTCATCACAAAATCCATGGAAATGTCCCCATCCTTTCTTTACAATTTCCCCCTTTTCTCTGTCTCAGGAACGGAGGAGAGGAGAACCCGGCGTCCCTGGCCGAGAGCTGCTTTCGAGAGTTGCTTGGTCGCGCGGCGTACGGGAACATGAACAACGCCGTTCGGCCCGTGCTCGTGTGAGTACAATTTCCATTGCAGCCGCCATTGTGTAAAACGCACCAAGCGTCTTCAGGAGCTTCATTCATCCGTTTCATTCACCCTGTAATCTTTTCATCTCGAGTGGACTGCAGTTAGAAAAGCAAAAGCACGCTGTAGCGATTAGCATTTCGGTGTCCTGCGGTGACTCATAAATTTCTCTTAATGGAGCAGACTGTAATGTCAGCGTCTGATCTTAAACCGATCGTCGCAGTGGATTTAAAACTTAATGACAGGCAGCAGTGGGGGGGAGGGGGGGGGTGCGAACAGTTACAAGCAAAGACTTAACCTTGTGGAAGCACCTCAGTAAATCAGCAAGTCGATATTTATACTTTGGGGCCCGCGGGTTCACACAGGCTTTGTGACACTGTAACATTAGCATAAAAATAATCCACTACATTTACAAACGGAGCGAAAGGCTGGAATTTCTTTCAGGTCTTTGTGTCAGAATTCTGTAGTTTTCTCTGTAAATAATAAAAGTTTAACAAAGATGTTGTGAAGGGCTTAAAAAAAAGTATATATTTGTTTGTTTTTTTTATCAATATGATTTAAAGCCAGGACATTGTCATTGTCATATATAGCTTACACAGCACACAGTACACAGCACACAGCAATGAGACAATATTTCTCCATCTGCTACATAAAACAACACAAAGCTACAGAACAGAACACAGAGTTGAGGATTCGACTCGCTCGTCTAAGCCACATAACTGCATCGTGTGCAAACGCACGCCAGACAAAACAGACGACACAACACCGCGCAGGACAAATACACAAAACACAAATCAGCTCGAGTGAGTGAGTGAGTGAGTGAGTGAGTGAGTGAGTGAGTGAGTGAGTGAGTGAGTGAGTGAGTGAGTGAGTGAGTGAGTGAGTGAGTGAGTGAGTGAGTGAGTGAGTGGGTGGACGGATGGAGTGAGTGGATAGACAGATGATTGAGTGAGTGGATAGGCGGATGGAGTCGATAGGATGGATGATGTGTGGATGGATGTTGTGTAGATTGATGGATGAGTGAGTGGATGGATTGATGAGTGAGTGAGTGGATGGATGAATAAGTGAGTGAGAGTGGACAATTGATGGATGGATGAGTGAGTGAGTGAGAGTGGATGGATGATTGATTGAGGATGGATGGATGAGTGAGAGTGGATAGATGAGTGAGTGGATGGATGGATGATTGAGTGAGAGTGGATAGATGAGATCATATATATATGATATATATATATATATATATATATACATATATATATATATATATATATATATATATATATATATATATATATATATATATATATATATATGAATTTGACACCATTCCAAAATGGCCGACACTCCATATAAAGCAATGTTTAGGAGCTGGATATTGGTTGCAGACGCAGAGCTGCAGACGCAGAGCTGCAGATGCAGGCCGAGCTGCTCGTCTTTATTTACACGTTATACGCGTTATAGAGTTCGCCGCTTTATACAGTATAATGTGCAAAATGGAGAAATATAAACAGCAGTGAAAATACAAACATGTGTAAAATACAGGAAAGCAGAAAGTTCGGAAGGATATCCGGCATAAAAACCTGCGCCAAACCGAAGCTGCAGAAGCCACTAGAAGCCCCACCTTTAGCCAGAGCTTTTTAACACCAGGTTGTGGCAGATAACGCCGGCGCTAACGTCCTCTGTTTGTGCCGTCAAGACTCGCTAATGAGATGCTTTTGTCTCGGCTTAGTTATTGGCCAATTAGGGCCAAATCTGGATGACTGTGGGGAGCGAATATCAAAGCAATGCATTCAGCCTTTCCGGCCCGTGGCACACATCTCCCTTTGAACAAATTCTGTAATGTCACACACACACACACACACACACACACACACACTGTATTCTGAATTCATTTAACTCCGAGTTTTGTTTGTATCTGTTTATATGCTAATTTGTGTGTTGGTTAGTTAACATCCTCACAGTAAGGTGTTTTTGAACAGCTTGTTCAGATCGAGCGTTTGAGCTTTTGTACCCGTGTGTGTGTGCGTGCGTGTGTGTGTGCGCGTGTGTGCGTGTGTGTGTGTGTAGGTGTCTGTTCGAGAGGAAGGTTTTGAAGTGCATAGAATGAAGAGAGGTTTAATCTTTAGGGGACAGATCTGTATCTTTGATAGGGAATAAAGGTGAAGGGAGGGAGAGAGGGAGAGAGAGAGAGAAGTATGGAAGGAAGGATTGGGGAGGCTTTCTTCCAGGCATTCTAAAAATAGCTCAGATTGGGGGCAGATTGACGTCACCATGGCGACTACAGGCAGGCAAGGGAGGAAAAAGAGAGGATGATGGAAGGAAAAGAGGAAAGCAGAAAAGCAAGGGGAAGAAAATGGAGAAGACGGGGAAAATTGAAAGCAACGTGGAGCTCGGAAATGCTTTATCAAGCCAAGTTGTCACCGTGTGCGTATAAAAATGCGTATTAATTGTGCATTAAAGGTGCAGGGGGTATCATTTCTTGTAAACTGCATAAAAAAATAGAATATATAAAACGCCACGACTTTATCATAACTGAAAGTGGCTGCAGGAAAGAGAAGGAAAGGAAGAAGAAAAAGCGTTTTTGGAAAGCTGCAGTCCTGGCCGAGCTGCTCGTCTGTGTTTACACGGCCGTCCTGTTAGTCTTTATTTATAGACACTCACTTTTTACGCCGCACAATCTCTGTTGGATTCAGGAAGCCACACACCGTAGATTCAATGTTGTGATGGACGAATTTGTTACATAAATAGCTTTTTTTTCCATGCATTTATGGTTTACTGACGAATTTCCATTTAACTTTAAATTCACTACATTTTCATATCGGATATCAAACAAACCAGCCGTTTCCTTTTTTATTAATGAGCAGGTCAAAATCTGTGAATATTGACTTTTCAACAGCAAGAACGTATTCTGATTTATCTCTGGCCTTATTTGTGCTATTAATTTGTTTTTGTTTGTCTCATTATAATTAGAATAGGTATCACTCAGTCATTGTTAACACTCGATGAAAAGACTGGTGTGCTACGTAACATTAGTCATTAACGTAAGTGTCTTGTGATAATAGGAACATAATAATAGTCAAGTCAAATCACCTTTATATATGTATGTATATATATATATATATATATATATATATATATATATATATATATATATATATATATATATATATATATATATATATATATATATACACCGTAAATTCTGGACTATAAGCCGCTACTTTTTTCCTAGGTTTTGAACCATGCGGCTAATAATAAGGTGCGGCTATTCTGCAGATTTTTTCCCGACCGCTAGGGGCTCTAACCGGAATTAGAATCAAAACTAACACAAAATAAATGCAAAGAAGAAGAATGCGCTAGTTCCTCTTTAGCAGATATAAGTGGGTAGAAGCGGATAGAAGGAGGACAAACTCTATCTTTACAAGGTTAAGGTGACGTGATTTCACACACAGGAGAAATGAAGATAAATACTGTAAATAGAGCTTATTTACTCTTGGTTCTGTCCCGTTTTAATCAGCAAAGTTGCTGCTCGGTGCTCTCTCTCTCTCTCCTCCCTGCTCTTTCCCCCCCTTCCCCCACACACACACACACACACACACACACACACACACACACACACACACAATACAGCACAGCCTCAGCGGTTCTTGATTTTCCCTCTCCCGATATAAGCCCGGTTCACCCTACAATCCCCGTCGGGACGCTCGATATATGTTTATGCCTAAACCTTTGTCTGTTCCCGATTCCCGGACTTCCAAGTCCGCCACCGCTCCTGCTCTCCGGTACTCCCGGTACCAAGGCGCGCAGAGTGCAAGGCTCCCTAGCCTGTCTGTCCGCTCCGTATGAGCGGCGTCTCCTGAGTTCATTATTCTAATAAATCCTGTTTTGTTTGAATTCCGGATCTCCGCGTCTCTGTGCAGCGTCCACCTGTTACACCGTGTTAAAATACAGGTTAGGAAAGGATCTATTTAGGTACATACATGTACATTTACAATTCAAAAGCGGATGCGGCTTGTATGCAGGTGCGGCTTATTTATTGATTTTTTGGGGTTTTTTTTTTTAAATAGAGCGGATGCGGCTTATATGCAGGTGCGCTTTATAGTCCAGAATTTACGGTATATATATATATTATATATATAGCGCTTTTAACAACAGCGATTGTGTCAAAGTAGCTGTACAACAATAATAATAATAATAATAAATGACATACAGAAACAAAACTTAACAAAACTCTAAACAATTAAGTGTCGCCATAGCCATAATTATAAAAAATTATACATTTTATTCTATTTTCTTTCCATTATTTACATAAATGCTGCTATATATATATATATATATATATATATATATATATATATATATATATATATATATATATATATATATATATATACAAGCATCGATCTGCAGGATTCAAGCATCTGTGGCACTGAAGGACAAAGATATTATCCAGTGGATAATGAGTTGCTATTGCGTGCCTATACAACGAAAAGTGCAAAGTTTTTTTTCTTCGTTTAGAGCCTTTAATTGGCCAAAGCTACACAATGTTTGGGATTTGACTAAGGAGTCAGGACATACAGACTTACAGTTTCATGAAGATATCTCATTGCGTTCAGGAGTTATAGTCAGTTGTGTCAATGTGGCCCCGCCTACTTTGAACTTTTAGGTGAGCCATTACAACGGTGAGTCGACGTTCAGTGTTCTTTGGATAATCATTGATAAACTGTGTCTACTGAACATTTCTCCACTGGTTTTGTCCTGATTCTGCAAGAAAGTTATCACTAGTGCACACACGTAGGTTTTTAACATAACATAATTTGTACGGACAAGCAAACTTTGCAGCCTAAAGCCGTCAATGAGCAGTTTCTTCCCTTTGACCCAAGGATTCTGGAGTTGTGAGTGTCCAAATGACCAAAATGACCAAAAATGTACGAGATAAATTTTTGCGACATGTCATGATGATCACTGATGCGTGACTGCGTTGAGAAAACAGCCTGACGTCCCCGTATTTGTGCTGGCAGGGATGGAAACGCTCTCCTTAAATGACCGTGAATGACCCACCTCTATTTACAGCCATCTTCCTCCGACGCCTAATCGCTACGCTCAGTGATCAGCCTTGTGCAACAGAACAATTCTAATATATATATATATATCCAAATTTCACATCTCATGGTTTGGTCTACACAATAACTTTTAGGGCATAACAATAATAATAATAATAATAATCACGACAATAGAAATAGGGTTTTGCACACTACGTGCTTGAACCCCTAAAACTACTTGTATATGTTACATTTCCCAGTTTAGGTGGACGGCCGTGTGAGCAGTTGCGCTATACTCTGTCCGGATGATGGATTGAACAGTGCTCAGGATGTGTGTGTTTATAACCGATCCCTGCTTCTCAATTACTTTATTGCTGACCTGTTTATTGTGTTCTTTAGTCTTCATGATGCTCACTAATGTTCTCTAAGGAGGCTTAATCACCCAACTGTAATTATACTAGGTTTTTAATACACACAGGTAATTACTAATTAGGTGGCTTCTCTAGGCAGTGGATTTGATTTGGGGGTGTCAGAAGTAAAAGGGGGGCTGAATACATATTGACGCTACACTTTGCCAATTTTTATTCATTTAGAAAAGAAAAAAGCGTTAGCGGCATGTTCACTTTCCATCTCTCCTGAAATCCAGAGGAACTGTGGATTAGGCTGCGTTCGGAGGATGAGACAAAGTTATGGATAAACTCACAGGAACCCGAATATAAACGACACATACGTTTCTCACACACACACACACACACACACACACACAAACACACACACACACTGCCCGAGCACATTGTTCCGCACTACACTATCCATAATGCACCTCCCTCAGAACTACAACATCTCTAAACCTCTTCTCGCAACAAACGTCACAATGTTGCGTGAAAAAAAGTTTATCACATAAAACGTTCCACAAACTTACATGTATTTAATGTATTTAACATTTAAGTTTGTTAAAGTGGAAAATATTTCAAGGCGCATGAGTAGTTTTGCAGTGCACTGTGCTTTATTCATTACCGCAGCCTGTTTTAGCGTCACGCTGGTAACTGTACCTCGCGTCGTATTAATACGTAAATACAAAAGATTTCAAATGATGCGCAATGAAGAGGTCGAACATCCACCATATACATACAGTAGATCAGGTGGTGACAGATAAGCAGGAACTTTGGGTCCCTTGGGTCATTGAGCAAGACCATTAACCCTCTGTGCTCCAGAGGCGCCGTATCATGGCTCTGACCCTGCGCTCTGGCCCCAGCTACCATACAAGCTGGGATATGCGAAGAAAAAGAATTTCACTGTGCTGTAATGTAAATGTTACAAATAAAGCCATTATATGCTATAAAAACCGTGCTATGACAGAAAAATGGGGTGAAAGGGGCCCTATAAAGTAGAATAATCTACTTAAGTACAGTAGCGGAGTATTTGTACTTCCTCATTTCCCCATCTATGTATGTATTTAACTAAAACTGCAATCTGACATTGCGTACATCACAGCAAGTATTTGGAAGAAACCTAGTATTGTTGAAAAGGGATACCGGGCCGGTACATATTTTTGGATACGAGGCATCATGGACTGTGTTATTAATGTATACTGTGTTTTCATATATAGCAAATGAACACCTGAACCCCATGTGATCTGAAACACAAATCACAATCCACATGAAAAGAGGTTTTAATTGACCATTAGTCACGGTTCTGCCTTGACCACCAGCTTCTAGAAGATAAAAATGGTCTCGGACCTTTTATTTATTTTTAACCATGTGTTCTCCGGTGGGGGAGGGTGTAGCTCAGTGGTTTAAGGCGCTGTGCTGCTGATCGGAAGGTGGGGGGGTTCTTGGGTCCTTGAGCAAGGCCCTTGACCCTCTGTGCTCAAGGGGTGTCCTATCATGGCATTAAAAAAACAACCTGGGATATGCGAAGAAAGAATTTCACTGTGTTGTAATGTATATGTGACAAATAAAGCCTATTCTGTTCTGTTCAACCCTATCAGGCGTTATATTACAAGGTACAATAAGGTGGCACAAAGGTACTGCCTCAAAGGGTGCAGCATGTATATATTAAAATAAGCAATTTAATTAAGAAATACTTCATTCCACACATTTACAGATGGTGCCAATATTAGTCACTTGACTGGATGTGTGTGGGAACGAGAGGTGGGTGTAAAGAGTTCCGCTGTAGTATTTAAACCAATAGATGGTTTGGGCCTAGATTTACACGAACGCGTCTGTGCTTCGTAAAGCACATGCGCCCGATTCGCTCAGGAGGCGCAAATGCCATGTTCATAATCATGTCCATGATGATAAATCTTAATCAGACTTAAAGGTCATGCATATACGAATCGAACAGCGCAATCTGTTCCTAGAATAGACTTTGCGAAAAAAGAATTAAACGAATAGTCGAGTGCATCCAGAGAAGATCGCCCAAGTTATTTTGACATTCAAGCACACTGTAATTATAAAACTGGTCATTATAGATACCGATGTCAACGACAGGCGCTGGGGAAAATAAAAAGCTGTTTTTGTGTATTGCACATAAAATAGCTCAAAATAATTTGGACTTTGAGAAGATGTCAACATGAACACTGATGTGTGTGTGTGTGTGTGTGTGTGTGTGTGTGTGTGAGAGAGTGTGAGTGTGAGTGTGCCTCAGTGAGAGACTGAATAACCCCCTCTTGTCCTTTCTTTTCCAGGCATTTGGATAATCATCATTTGTGGGATCCAAATGAGTTTGCAGTGTCCTGCTTCCGAATTATAATGTACTCTATACAGGCAAGACTCTACATACACACACACACACACACACACACACACACACACACACACACAAAATTATATATATATAAATATATATATACATACACATATATACATATACATATACATACACACACATTTTTATAATTTGTTTGGATTCCAAGAAAACCCATCTATCGTCTAACCAGCGCGTTACATAGCGTCGACCTCTTGAGCGACTTTTTCTATACCTCTGCCTCAGTCTTTGTCCATCTACATTGTGGCGAGCAAAGTCATTCCTAATCGTCTGACATTATTAAAAATGGTTGGGTAAAAGTGAAAGGTGTGTGCTGGAAAAGATACAGACGGCATTCTACTGTTTTAAAGCTTTTATTATCTTTTATCATATGAACACAGTTAGGAGGGGCACGCGGTCAATGACGAATGTCAGTAACAAATTCACGCTCCGAGCGGACTGTCGGAATGTCACTGGTTCGTAAGGTGCGGAGCACCTGTACATACAAGTCACAAATGTGCACTAAATAAATAAATAAATAAACCCTGTCCTTCCTCTTCCATCTCGATCTCTCATTCGGTTCCACTCCATTTTCTCTTTGATTTTCTTGCCTGCTGATCCCAGGTGTTCAGCATCCGCTATTAAAGATAAGAGGCGATCAATTTCACATCTATAAGCGACGTGTTTGTTCAAGGGTTTTGCAGGGGAAGGTGGCGTGAGCGTCGGAGCGTATCACGTGTGTGAAGGCAGAAATGTTCAGTGGCTGTGAATGATAAGGATGTGTGTGTGTGTGTTTGTGTTTGTGTGTGTTTTTTTTTAGGCACAACACTCGCATCATGTGATCCAGCAGGTTCTGAACCACCTGGACACACACAGTAACGATATGCCACGGGTACGAGCAGGTATCGTCCAAGTGCTGCTCGAGACGGTCGCCATAGCAGCCAAGGGCCCCGTCGGTAAGAAGTGTGTGTGTGTGTGTGTGTGTGTGTGTGTGTGTGTGTGTGTGTGTGTGTGATCGAGACAGGCTGACGTGACATGCCAATCTGAATCCATTTGTTGTTGTTTTTTTTCATCGTGGTCCCGGTATTGGACCTGAACTTTTGATTGAAACATTACATGCTTTCTTGTTCACCAAGTCAGCGTCCCCTTTTATTCCCCCCGTCACGCTTTCATTGTTCTTTTGTCTTCTGCTTTCTCTGCGCGTCACTTGGAACCGACGCTAAATATGATTTGCACGTCTCGACTAAGTCCGTTTTCCCTCATTGTGTTCTGTCTCTTCCTTGTGTTCTCTTCTAATCTCTCTTTGCTCTACTGTTTTCTCTCTCTCTCTCTCTCTCTCTATTTCTCTTTCTTAATTGCTTTTGTTTCACAGGTCTTGCCGCTCCTAAAAATGCTTACACGTTCCTCAATCCTCCCTGCTCGCCACCTAATCTCTGGTTGGGTAGGTTAAATAGCGAGACGTACTCGGCCCAGTAGAGTCACCTTTTTCCAGGTTGTAGTTCGAACGCCATCTGTTTATTTTTCCTAATGATGATTATGGATGCACGCTTCCCGTTCCAGTTTGGAATTCTTGATCCGTATTCAATTTTGACCCGGTGTCCGATTAATGGCATGCTTTCAGGCATGCTTTTTACTGCATTGTGCACCTTAACACGCAGACGCCCCGTCGTGCCCTGTGTGTGTACAAGCGTGTGACCTTGTGTGTGAGGATGGATGGATGATGAGTGAAAATGGGTTCGTTATTGAAGAATTAACGGCTGGAGCTTTAATCACGGAGACGTCTGTTGTTCTGTTGCACGAGGCGGATCACTGAGCGTAGCGATTAGGCGTCGGAGGAAGATGTCTGTAAATAGAGGTGGGTCATTCACGGTCATTTAAGGAGAGCGTTTCCATCCCTGCCAGCACAAATACGGGGACGTCTGGCTGTTTTCTCAACGCAGTAACACATCAGTGATCATCATGACATGTCGCAAATAGTCATGGCTCAGTCCAACATTGTTACATCTTGTACAGTAGATTTAGCCTATACAGAGCCTTATATGGTGCTGAAACCCTATTGTTATTGCACTGATTTTTATTATTATTATTACGCCCAGAAAGTCTGTTTTTTACGTAAAAATTGGTTATGTTAAAAACCCACTTTTGCGAACTAGTCCTATGTATTTTGCGGAATCAGTACAAAACCAGTGTAGAAATGCTCAGTAGACACAGCTTATCAATATTTATCAAAAAAAAAAAAAAAACACCGAACTTTCGACTCCCCGTTACAACGGCACACGTACAAGTTCAAAGTAGGCGGGACCACATCGACACAAATTGCGTTGCTATTCCAATTAATGGCTCTAAGCGAAGAAAAAAACGTTTCACTTTTCTTTTGTATATGTACGCAATATCAAAGCAATTGCCACTGGGGGGCGATATCAAGTCTTTCAAGGCCAACAACTCTGTCCTGTCCTTGTGTCCTTCAGTGCCTCAGATGCTTGAACTCTGAAAATCGTTGCTTGCAGCAAAATTTATTTATTATTATAGTTATTATTCGCATAAATTGAGGTTCCTGATATAATTTTACTTAAATGCACATAGCACTCAGATAAGATTGTTATTTTAATGACCTTAAAATATGGAGCATCACGTACAATACTTTAAACACGGTTATCTCACACAGTTGTTGTTCATGTTTTAATGGCGAGTAATGGATTTTCCGTTTGTTCCGTCATTACATTGTAATATCGGTATTCAATTCAATCAGAGCGCTTATTACAATGTAAAATAAAAATATTATAAAATAATAAAAAAAATAATGGGCCATTTATGATACATTTTATATTTATAAATAAATCCCTTTACTTTTTGACTTCCCCTCGTAGATTGTCACAAAGCAGCTTTACTCAGTACGGTTAATTATAGTGTGTGGGAATGGAAATCAGTTTGTTCCCTGATTGTTCCTTGTTGAGCGAGTCGAGTTGACAGGGGCAGAGGAAAAATTCCTGCGATGGTAACAGGAAGAAACCTTGAGAGGAACAGAGACAGAGAACCCGTCCTCATTTGGGTGTAGGCAGATCGCAGGAGTTCCGAAGTCCCACTGTGTGTGTAGGCAACCAAAGTGTCTACGGCGTCATTAACCAGAGACGGGTCATCAGGAGGGGTCAGACAGGTTCAGAGTGTAGAGGAGGTCTGGATCACCAGAAGCTCAGAAGTGGCACATGTAGCTCAACAGAGAGAGAGAAAGAGAGGGAGAGAATGAAAAGAAAGATGAAGGGCATGGTCACAGTCACATTGTGTTTACAAATGGTCTCGCGTCGCAGTACCTGATCAAACTACTAGAGCCTTTAATATCTATATTCGCGTCACTTTTATTTCTATAGCGCTTTTCACAATGTGCATTGTCGCAAAGCAGCTTTACAGAATGTGATATTCACAGAACATTACATATTTATGTGTATTTATCCCTGATGAGCAAGCCTGGGGCGACTGTGGCAAGGAAAAACTCCCTTAGTGGAATGAGGAAGAAACCTTGAGAGGAACCGGACTCGGAAGGGGAACCCGTCCTCGTCTGGAGTTAAGAGTGTGATTGGGAGTGATACAGAACGGCGCAGTGCGTAGTGTGCGATTATGAATAATGTCCTCCTGCAGTTCTGTACAATCCGATGATATGGAATCTAAAGAAGTGCAATATCAAGTTCTCTATCGGGGGCTGTAAGTCAAGAACATCAGTAAAATGGTGGCTTAGCAGTTAATTTGACTTTGGCTCTGAAGGTCATAAATTCAAATCCCAGTCAAACCAAAGTGCCGCTCCTGGGCCTCTTAAATCCAGAGCTGGTCAGTTGTTTGAGTAAGCTAGAAATGTATGTCGCTCCAGATAAAGACTTTTTCAAATGTTGCGGTATCAAGTATCGAGCTTGTGTGGAGATAAACTCTCCTGGAAAGGCGTTCCATTGGTGTTTGGAGTGTGGAGATTTGTACATATTCCACCACAAGTGTTTGTTAGTAAGTCCAGGTACTGATGGAGGTGTGGTTGAATTGATCCCAATGCTGGTCAGTAGGGTTCTAGCTCTATAGCAGGCCACACAAAGTGCACTGTCATGCTGCACTGTCATGCTGGAGCAGGTTTGGGACTCCTGATTCTAATAAAGGGACAATACAGTTCTCACACTTTGTGGTAATTTTAGGATTTGTAGGACCTTTAAGAAAGAAGGACCTCACGTGGATAGAAAAGTCAGGCGTCGAAATTCTTTGGTCCATGTAGAGTACATTATTTATATATATATATATATATATATATATATATAGAGAGAGAGAGAGAGAGAGAGAGAGAGAGAGAGAGAGAGAGGGGGGGGGGGGGGATTTGTATTGGGTTGCAGTGCATAAATCCTTACCAAGCAGGATTATACAAACATAAAGATGTAGAAAGAGAAAGATCACATGACCCCCATACCTTATATGATAATTGGAGACTGGGAAAAATGCAATGTTTTTTTCAATACCGCTAAAGCAATTGTAAATGACCGTTATACTGAGGAGGATGGGGGTAGGCGTGGCTAATATTTATACCTCACGGTTTAATAATAATAATAATAATAATAATAATAATAATAATAATAATTCATTACATTTATATAGTGCTTTTCTGGACACTTAAAAACTTTTTTTACCTGCCTAAACTGTGTGTGTGTGTGTGTGTGTGTGTGTGTGTGTGTGTGTGTGTGTGTGTGTGTGGTGTGTGTGTGTGTGTGTGCATTTGAATGCAAAACTGTGGGAAAATATCAATATCAAAAGGTTTATGAAAAAATAAATGATAAAAATGTTCACGCTGTAGCAAAAATGAAAGGTTAAACAATAAGAAATATTCTCCTGAAAGGGTTTTTTTTTTCTCCCCCTCCTCTGCTATAAAACGGAAAGTGATACCTTGGTGTGTCCCCAAGCAATTTGTCTCAAAGCTTGGAAATCTCAGTGACCTTTTATTCTCCAAGGAAATGTCTCACCCGCTGTAGAGGGCAGCCAGCGGCTCATCCCTGTTATTCCCAATTGCTAGAGCCCCGCCCCCTTACAAAAGTTATTTATTTCTTATTAGTAGCACAGTCACAAGCAGATTCTGTTTACATTAAGAAATGTCCGGTTTCCAGAAGCAATGTAAAGAATAATTATTATTATTAATATATTATTATAATTAAAGACTATTATTTCGAGCAAGGAAATCTGATCTTTAACATTTTGATTATTTTTCTCCCATGTTTTTCATTTTTAGTTCGTGTGTATAATTTGATGAATAATGTGGCTTACACTTAAACGTGTCCTGTTTTTTTTTTCCATTGTGTCCATTGAACCACAAAAAATACACGTGTTGTAACTAAACAAATGAATGTATAGAAAACAAAGAAATTAAAATACATTTTAAATATATTAAATCGCAGTAAGGTTACAGGGACGTAGAAAAGAAGAAATTAAAAGCAATAAATTGAATGAACACGTATTAAACATTAACAGTAATGTTTAATATTTGTTATATTTCATTTTATTTAGCATTTAAAAGCGAATCAGTGCAGAAAAGGTGGCACAGGACGTTTTGCTTCTGGCTGAAAAGCTGAACCCCTTGCCGTCTAGCTTGCTGTGTCTCCCCCTAGCGGTACCCCATAGTCACTACACCCTGGGCTCCACCTGCCGTGTCCATGCTGTTTCCGATCGAGCGCTCACAATGATGCCTTTCTAGTCGTTTACATCCCGATGATGAAATAGAACGCTAGAAATGCTTGCATGGATCAACACGTGCTGTTGTATGTTTTATACACAACGCTGTGGCATAACATTATGACCTTGCAAATGAAGAGGTATGACTTTATATCATCCTAATGTTATAAAGTCCTAATTTTGTGCCTCAGTGAAAATGTATAAAGCAGTATAGCGCCTCGGTGTGTTGTGTGTCCGCCTAATTGCATTTGTGCGTTTGTGTTTTTGGTCCTAGGCCCGACCGTGTTGGAGGTTTTTGACACTTTGCTGAAGCACCTCAGTAAGAGTGTGGATTTCGAGCTGGGTGACGGTTCCCGCAGAAACTCCGGCACGAGTCTCTCTTCCGGTCGCGGCAAGGAGAGCGAGGAGCGCATTGTACAGAACGCCATCATTCAGACCATCGGTGAGTCGGCCTCCGCGATCTCGCGCTTGTCTCCTGCCCTCGTCAAAAGTTCCATCCGGCGATCGCCTCATTCTTATGCGCAACACCTCGCTCGCCTTTTTCATCCTCGTCTCCTCGGGTGACCTTGGATTAAATCGACCCACAATGCCGTGTTGTTATGTGTCTGCGTTTGCACAGGTTTCTTCGGAGGGAATCTCCCTGATTATCAGCGCGCAGAGGTGATGATGTTCATCATGGGAAAGGTGCCGGTCTACGGGACGCCTTGTGCTTCTCTGGACGCCGTCAAAACCGGGTGAGAGATCAATGTGTGTTTGTTGTATGTGCCTGCATCAGCTGTGTTTGTGTGCACTGGCCATATTATATTTGTGTATACCCGTGTGTTTGTGCGTGTGAGTGCCTGAAGTTGTGTATGCACTATGCGTATGTGTGTGTCAATTTTTGTGTACATTTTCTTCAGCGTAGATGTTGTTTGTATTTATGTCGACATGCTGCAGGTTTGTCTGTGATTGCATTCGTGTGTGTGTGTGTGTGTGTGTGTGTGTGTGTGTGTGTGTGTGTGTGTGAGTAGCTGAAATTGTTGTGTTTGTGTGCCCTATCAGTAAATGTGTTTGTGTTTGTGTGCCCTTTTTGTAAATGTTTGTGTGTCAATTTTTTGTGTGCATTGTGTGTGTGTGTGTGTACGTGTGAGTGCCTGAAGGTGTTGTTTGTGTATATGTGTCTTATCAGCTTGTGTACATGTTTGTGTGTCAATTTTTTGCCTCCATTTTCATGTTAAATTTGTGCTCGCGTGTGTGTGTATGTGAGAGAGCGTGCACGTACCTGCCACTGCAATTGTGTTTCCATTTGTGATAGTGTGTACATTTGGTTATTTTTAGTGCGACTGTGCATATTCATGTATGTGTGTGTTTGTGTCTGTAAGTATGTATGTATGTATGTCTACTACAAGTTACCTTGTGTGTGTGTGTGTGTGTTTGTGTGTGTTTGGGTTCTTTTCAATTCCTATATGTTTTTGATTGTGTGTTTACTGTAGGTCACGTTTCACATCACATTATTTGCACTGAAAATGCATTGGAGCGTTGCGCGTGCTGCGTTTCCAACCGGTTCATTGATCTCTCTCTCTCTCTCTCTCTTTTTTTTGTTCTTTTTTTCTTCTTCTCTGTCTCTCACACTCTGTCCCTCTCAGGTCGCAGGGTATTAAGAGGATTCAAACGATGCTCCTCAGTTCTCTCATTATGGTAAGTTGCTTTTCAGGCGTCGGCTCAGACCGTGTTATTAACCCGAGGTGTTTACTACGCATCGCGGCCCACCAGGAAATATCGATCGCTGTGCTGTTTTTGATCCTTTTTATTGTGTGTTCATTTAAAGTGTGTGTGTGTGTGTGTGTGTGTGTGTATGAGTTGAGAGAAATGGGGAACAGGACAAGCAGACGAGACGCAGGTGTGGACTATTGGCATTGCCTCTCTGACATTACAGCCACCCGCTGTCTGTGTGTGCTTGTGTGTGTCTGTCTGTCTGTGTGTGTGTGTGTGTGTGTGTGTGTGTGTGTGTGTGTGTGTTTGAGAGGGATCGAAAAAAAAAATTAGAGGGAGAGAGAGGGATCACTAGAGCAAGCGCACAGCTGCAGCTGGGTCTCGTAATCAACGGCAAAAAGCTGTCAGTCAACCAATTATGGCTCCGGAACGGCTGGTTGTGTTCTTGTGCCTGAGACACACTCAAGTACCAGTGCGATTTTTTTTTTTTTTGGGGGGGGGGGGGGGGAGGGGGGGGGGGGGGTTTGTTTGTTTGTTTGTTTTTTTGTCACAAAAATTTCCGGAAATTTTCCGAAATTTTCCCAGATGACTTTTTTTTTTTTGCCATTTCCCCAACGACCTTGTCAACAGGGCCTCCGTTTCCATGGACACAAAGCACGTTAATTGTTCTCAGGCAGAAAAGGCCTCATTTGCATATTCCATCGCACCGATTAGTATGGAATGATTGCGCTTCCGTGGTCATATTGATATGCGATTAGCTATGTTTGTGCTGTAGGAACGGTGACTTTAAACGAAGGAACGAGGCTCCGTTTAGTTCGGTTCGTTTTTATTCGGAAAAGCGCTTTAATATGTCTCAACAGACAAAGAATTAATATGTTTGCTCCTAATGAGGACCTTCTCAAAGAATTAATACGTTTGTTCCTAATGAGGACCTTGAGAAGGTCCTCATTAGGAACAAACATATTGATTCTTTGTCTGTTGAAGGTTCGTTTAAAACCTTCATTTGAGTGGCACTGAATGTCCATTATTATAGTATAATGTCCCTGAGGCATAACGTTATGGCGACGAAACAGACATAGCATTATGACCTGTCGGATCGGATCACACGGCCCAGCCCTCACGTGCATTAATGACCACCGGTGTTCCTTCTTTGGAACGCTTTTGGCAGATCCTGACAACTGAGCTGCCGTTGTGGAGATGCTCTGACCCTGTTGTGTAACTCCTTCACATCCCATACACTGATTTATGTGTGGGGAAAGGAAATCAGTTTGTTCCCTGATTGTTCCTTTTTGAGCGAGCCGAGGCGACAGTGGCAAGGAAAAACTCCTTGAGAAGAACCAGACTCAGCAAAGAACCCGTCCTCATTTAGGTGTAGGCAGGTTTTTATTTTGTGTGGGGTTTTGTGGGGACCACATAAGGTCCTGGCAGTTTGGTCACACGGAAAGGTCCTGGCAGATTGCAGGTAAAAAAATCATGCACCCGAGAATCAATAGGAGGAATTGAAATTAGAATTTATAAACGAGTATTATAACCATTCTTAATCTTAAGTATCCGATTCCAGAATCAGGACCAATTTTCTATTTTAAAATATTTTTTTCCTAAAAGTTTGCAAAAGTCAAATTCTTGCATTTAATCAGCCAATTACAGGAATAAAATATTTTGTCTGCTACCATATGGATATCAATATTTTATATGAATAATATGAATATAACATAAAAAATATTAAATATATTTTATTCGTAATACATATTTTATTAGCTTTTTTAAGGGAAAAACTGACACTTTTTATGTGATATTGATGAACTCCACGAAATGCGCACATTTTCTGCCCTCATATCTTGAATTTTGTGAACATTCCAAATGCATTTTTATAGACAGATCCAGCAATGAAAGAACGCACTCGAGTGTAACCACCTTCATCACGTTATGTATGTGCGTTTTGATTAGGTTTGGCTATGTACTGTCAAATCCACATCGTCATTGTTATATCAACACTTATGATATAATCTTGGACGTTAACCACATCTTATAAACCACATTAATTTCCTTTTTTGATACGGAAATTGTTGAGATAATCAGTGTTATTCACTCACTAATGTTATAATGTCATAATATCATGCCTAGTCAGTGTATAATAACCTTTAATGACTTTTGAAGTCCCAATTTTTCCTGTTCATACGCCATGACAAGGGTGTGGTTTGTTTTGTGTTTTGTGTTTAGGTGACGTCTGGGTTTAAGTGTAAAACCATGAGTGCCGGTTTACCTGATGCTCTCCTGGAACCTCTCTGCTCCATCTCACTGATGGAAGACAGCGAACTTCGGCAGCTGGTCCTCGAGATCCTCCACAACATCATCGATCGGCACGACAACCGCGCCAAACTCCGCGGCATCCGGTGCGCCTCTCAGTCCATTCACATTCCCATGTCATGATTCTCCGTGTGTGTGTGTGTGTGTGTGTGTGTGTGTGTGTGTGTGTGTGTGTGTGTGTGTGTGTGTTTATGCTTGCGAATGTGTAGAAAGTGTGCTGTAAGTGATCATAAGTAACCTCTTTACAGAATCATTCCCAACGTCGCAGCTTTGAAAATCAAGCGAGAGAAGATCTCAAAACAAGATGTCAGTTTCATGAAAAAGGTAAGCCGAAAGAAATATGCACACACACACACACACACACTCGTTCTCTTTCTCTCTCTCGTTTTCTATGCTGCTGCTGCTGCTGCTATGGAAACATTCATGAAAAAGGTTCATTCGGATAAAAATCCGTTCCCTGTGCCGTAATTGTTGAATGAAAACACAAAGGCTGAATGGTGTAAAATAGATAAACAGGATGCTGCGTTTTTCTTTGAATCAATCTACAGACAGACAGACATACAGACAGATGGATGGATAGAATAGATGGACGGACGGACGGATGGATAGAGGGATAGATAGATAGATAGATAGACAGACAGACAGACAGATAGATGGTTAGGTGTATGGATGGATAGAATAGATAGATAGATATATGGATGGATGGATGGGTGTATGGATGGATAGAATGGATGGATGGATGGATTAGATGGATAGATGGATGGTAGGTAAGTAAGTAGGTAAGTAAATACACTACTTCTCCACTACTGGCTCATTTACAAAATGGGTGCTTTCTCTTCATCCTCCATAAATGAATCTACAGGAGGTGTTAGTGTGGTCACGATACTAGAATTTCTAACTTCGATACGATACTTTGAAAAAAAAAAAATCGATATTCAAATTGAAGACATTCAAATTTTAATTGAAGACAAATTGCTGAATTTAAGTAATATTTTTTAATTAAGTAAGCACAAGTTAATTTACATTTATCCACAGTTAAAGTATTTACTTTTAAGATTTCTCTGTCAGATAATATTAACTTATATCACGGTGAAAAAATGAGACGACAATCAGAAACAACACTAGGCCATCTTACTTAATGATTCAGTAACGCAAATGATCCAAAATACTGCTGCATGACTTGTGTTCAACCTGCTCAAGATCCCCCACATCACCACACTGCGCTACATCCACTGGCTTCAACCTGTCCGAGTTCCCCCACACCACCCAACCGCTGCGCTACATCCACTGGCTTCAACCTGTCCGAGTTCCCCCACACCACCCAACCGCTGCGCTACATCCACTGGCTTCCGGTTGCTGCACACATCAGATTCAAATCATTGAAGGTTGATTTATACTTCTGCGTCGAGACTACACTGTAACGCCACGCATCACATCGACGCAGAGCACCAGATGTGTGGTTGGCTTGGCAGTGTATTTCCAATTCAGCATTGTAGATATTCCGGGATATTCCACTGTACGGCCATTTTAAAGTCCACGCTGAAGTAATAAAACATATTTAACAAGCTTTAGTAAATCTGACTACAAGTAAGTGTTTTTCAACTTTTATCAGGTTCATCTGCAACATAATCCGCTTAGTTTCATTCACCGTTGTTGCTACAGCAGAAACTCGAAACACCAACGAAGAAACTCAACCCCGCACCACCGCCAGCTAGCGTTTCAGAAGAGTTACTGCAGAAGTGTTGTTGTGTTATTAGCGCCTTTTGTTCTGTAGCAACACTTGTTTTGCTATTTGTTTTGCAACACTTTTGTTATTGGCTTGCTTGTGTCCCTCAGCTTTCCATGTTCATGCTTCATATCCAGAATATTTTCAGATCGCACACCTGCAGGGTTCATCAACCACAGCCAGTCGCAGGGGCATCGCACTCGCCACCTGTCTATTAGCGAAATATCTATATTTATCAAAATATTTATTGAAATATCGATTTTTTAAAATAAATTAGCGATTAGTGCTTTTGTCCTCCCCCCCCCCTTGCATTACTTTACTTTTATACTTTAAGTCATTTTGAAACTACTTTTGAGTACTTTTGATACTTCAACTTCTATAGAAGTTTCTACTTCTACCTGCGGAATGAACGGGAATGCGTCTGACCCCCAGTGCTTGTTGTGGGCGAAATGGGGTATGAAATTCCCCCCAACCTCTTCATCTTCCTTCACATGAAGAAACCAGTTTGTGGCAGGCATTTCAAAGACAGCAGTGAAATGATCCCTGAGGTTTTCAACCGTTTGTTTATTATTACATTATTTTTTCTGAGTAATAACACTGATTTTATAAGCTCCTCTTCTATGGTATATATCAACAGACCGATGGATGAACAGATGCAAAAATTCATGCAATGTACAATATAGCGCAAGCACAAGCCGGGCAAATGACAAACACGGTACTCAGAACAGCATATCGAATTACCTGCATTTTCGTTTTCTGTTTTTTTTTTTCCCAGGGCAGCTTTCAGCCTGTGTCGCAGGCTGTCCGTGATTGTTAATGTGTGTTGTGACTGAGTTAGATCAGGACAGATGTTGCTGCAGGAGACATTTTATAGTCTGATGGCCACTGACAAAAAATTGCATAAATAACGCTTCCTTGCACATCACGGTGGAATAGATCAGTAACTCCAGCATGATGCATTGAAGAGGAGATAGGGGTAGTGCTGAGCCTGATGGCTCTGTTCCTTCCATTTTTTTTTTTCTTTTTTTTTTTTTTTTTTTTTTTTTTTAAAAGCCACTATTCAGGGTTGTATAAGGAGATGAGAGCGCTCTGCTTACCTTGTTTGGCTTTTTCAGGCACTTGGGGTATTTTGAGTTGTTACAGAATCAGGAGTGCCGCATTGAAGCTTTTTAACGGTGAAACAACCAATCAGAATTGTACAATTTGTTGAAAAGGATTTTTTGTAGTAGATTTCACTCAGTCTGTCATTAATATCATTTAATTAATAGATTAAACAAGAGTCTTGTGACAAAAATGATCATATGATTATTTATAGCCTACTTAGTAGGCCCTACTAGGTACTTTAGACACTTAAGTACATTGTAAGGCATTGTAAAGTTTAAAGAGAGCACTTTTAGTGGAGTGCACTCTGTACTTTAACTCAGTTACATGGTTTGTGTATTTGACAGTGTATGTGTCTGCTGAACTGGCATAATTACTCTTAATAAACAGTGTGCCGCACTCACCAGAGTGTAAAGCTGTTCTAATAATCGCCATGCTAATTCCATCAAGTCCTATTGCCCGTTCTGTGTGGTGCTTTCCTGTTTTTTTTCCCTCTTTTTTTCATCTTCCAGGCATTCAGTTGAACTGGATCTAAGGAAAAGCGGCGCTAACCGAGTTAGCCGAGTCTGCCAAACGTGTTAGAAGCACATTTAGCTCATTAACCCTGTTCCGGTTCCGTGATACTCTCAGGTTACTACTTTATATATGGATGGCTTTCATGTGTAAAGAAATTGGACTGTGTGGAGGTTTTGTCTGTATGTGAGGTCGTTTTCCTCTTGGCATTCTTCAGGTTCCTGTCACTTTCTGAAAACATTACAGTAAATTATGCTGTACATGGTCTGACCTGGCTTACGGTGTTTTACTTTTATGGCCTTTTCCAGAGGGAATCACATCTGAGCAATCAAGAGTTAAGGGCCTTGCTCAAGGGCCAACTAGTGGCAGATTTCTGGTCCAGAAGCCATTGACTGAGCTACCAGCTCCCAGTTTCCCTGCCTCACACCCAGATTTCCCACGATCATTTCTGGGGCCAGTGTGACAATTGAACATAGGCAGTGTGCAATTATTGACAAAAAATTATGTGTGTGTGTGTGTGTGTGTGTGTATATATATATATATATATATATATATATATATATATATATATATCTTGAGGGAACGCACACTCATAAATCTTTGTCTCTCTATAGTATTTTCCATCTTCTGTGTGACACGGAGTTAGAGTTGGTTATCATATCAGTTAGGGTTGTAATCATCAATTACACTTGGCTTTGTCTTCGGTTTTTATAAAGTGTAGCTACACTTTTGAGCATTGTATTGTAAGACTGATGTTTAGATTACCACATAAGGTCCTGGCAGGTAAGATGTACAGAACAAATCCACCCAGTAATTGATAAGAGGAATCGAAATTTAAATGTTATAACAAGTATCCTATTCTTAATCTTAAGTATCCGATTCTATAAGCCGGAATCGAGTTTTGATTCAAAGTCAAATTCTTACATATAATCAGTCAATTACAATAATAAAATATTTAGACTGTTATCATCTAAATGATATAAATATTTTATACAGAAAATATAAATAATGTAATATAATATGAATAGAATGTATTAGAATTGATTCATAATACTTATAATAATATATTTTAATAGCTGATTTTTTTTTAGGAAAAAATGTGATATTGATTAACTGTACAAAACAACATGAATGCGCACACTTTCTGATGATACTTCTTGAATTTTTGTGATCATTCAAATTTGTGTATGTGTATATATATATATATATATATATATATATATATATATATATATATATATATATATATATACACACACACACACAAACATCACCCCAACTTGAAAACCGCAATAATTTCATTTTCAGTTTGATTAATTTTTATGTGTATAATATATTTATTTATTTTTATAACAATGAACATTGTCTCAAAGCTGTTTTTACAGAGTTATAACCGACTGTATAAGTTTGTTTCTTATAAATGCAGATTTGTCTCTAATGATCGAGCTGGTATTAGACAGAAATCACGCCATAACAGTATTAAGTCTTTCAATGATGGTCTTTTTTTTTTTTTTTTTTTTTACTAAATACATGTTTTTTTTTTGTTATATTTTATAGCTGAAATGATCAAATTCGACCTAGCAATTTTATAATCCCGGTTTAGCATTATATTTATCCAGTTTAAATTGTCTGCACAAATTAAGCAGTAATTTGCGGCCATTACAGCTCTTAAAAGCACAGAGAGGTTTTTTTTCTCCTCAGCCCCAGGTAAGCAGTATCTACTTTTAGTTCTTCCTGCAGTACGCTTCTGTATAATGAAGCTGGTGGGGGGGTGGGGTGTGTGAAACCCTGTTGTAACCCAATCTCAGGCATGAACTCGGTACCCTTAAGTTGTATCATTATGCCAGGATCCAGCTGGTGTTCTGTCGCTGGGATTTCTTTATTAGCTTCATTAGGCAAGGTCACACTGAAGCGTGAACATCTTTACGTGTCTGTTTCGTTCTTCAAGTCAAATATCTATTACACTTATTGTCATTTCATCTATATATAGCCGACGCAGTACACAGTGAAATGAGGCGTTTCTCCAGAACCCTGGTGCTCCATAAAACAACACGTTCACCCACAACTCACAACATAGAGTTACAAAACAAAGTGCTGAGGACTAGACTAAGTTGTCCTGGCCACATATTGTACATCATGTGAAAATAGCGCACAACGGTGTAGAGCAGACAACGCGAGACAAGTGTAAACAGTAAACCAGTAGAGCAGCAGTAACAGCATTGGAATGTGCAAAAGGAGCATGTAAATAGCGTGAGACCAGTAGAGACTGGTATACACCAAAAACGTATAAGAATAGTGTGTAAACATTTGTATTTGTATCTATTTTTTTTATTATTATTTTTTGTATATTTGTATCTTCTTTACTCTTTGTCTTTAATGCGTTCACACGTTGCTGACCTAAAGTTTTCCGAGACTTTGAATGTTCTAAACGTCCAGTAGTTTAACCTCGGAAAAGCTTCGGAGTTTACAAATGGAAGACATTGAGCTGTCAGCCGTTGATTGTTGTGTTCCTCTGTGGTGTGTGCAGCACGGGCAGCAGTTATACAGACATATCTATCTTGGCTGTAAGGAGGAGGACAACGTGCAGAAGAATTTCGAACTTCTCTTCACTGCCCTTGCTCTGCTCACTATAGAGCTAGCTAATGAGGATGTGGTCATAGACCTTATACGCCTCTCCCTCGCTCTGCAGGTACACACACACACACACACACACACACACACACACACACGCATGCGCGCGCAGCCATGCACGCACGTACACCGTAATCGGTTCAGTACCTCGGTGTACATGAATGATTTCCTGTCCATATTGAGTTATGTGTTTTGTAACTGCTTTTGTGACCCGGCTCCAGGATATGGCTCTAGATAATGACGAGAGCATGCCGATGTTTATTCGCTGTGGTATCATGGCACTGATTGCAGCCTACCTGAACTTCCTCAGCCAAATGATCGCCAACCCTGCTTTCTGCCAGCACGTCAGCAAGGTACACACCCACACACACACACACACACACACACACACACACATTTTTATTCCCAATAAATAGTCCGATACCAAATCCACCCCCAAATCCAATATTTTGTTAATCCAATCCATTAGTTGCTAATTTGGAGAAGAAAAGGTTTATTTGTTTGTTTGTTTGTTTTAGTAACAGGCACATTTCAGAGAGATACTTGATGATAGAGCAGGTGTTTTTTATTCCATACAGTTATTTAATAGGATTGTTGCTGCAGTGTTGGTTCATGTCTCTTGTCATGACCTTTATCCACTTCCACAATACTGACACAACAGTAAACGCGTTTCCATTACCATTCAAAATGCGCATGCGTGGCCGTTCCCAAGTATAGGGGGATTGTCACGCCATTAACGCTTGTTGTATAACACGCCTACGTCTCCCGTTAAAAATAAAAACGCCTAATGCGTTGGCTGCGATCAAAGTAAGCCTGTTGATATCTGTGTCTCTATTTTTTTTACTTATCACAAGAGGACGAGGTTTAGTCGCATGATATGGTTAATGGAAACGGCATCATTTTGCAACAGTTTTTTATGGACATTTAGATAATATCGCAAAGGTTTTGCGAAGATATAAAGAATTAAAAACTTATTCCGATGAACTGGTGAAATATATATATATATTATATATATATATATATATATATATATATATATATATATATATATATATATATATATATATATATACCCCCCCCACACACACAGTTCCTGACAAAAGTCTTGTCGCTTATCTATTTTGTAGAAACACCTGCTATTAACCTTGCTATTATTGACTTTTAATTAATCAATTGGTGTTAGAAATAGCTCGTATGAACAGCTAAAACCCTCCCAAATGATGTTTAATGCACTGAAATAAATTAGTTTCACTGAAAAAAGATTTATCATTTAATCAAAACAGAAAGGTCAAATTTTGGCAAGACAAAAGTTTTGTCGCCTAATACAGAAATTGAACAAATTTACTGCAAATACAAAAATATGTCAGCAAATTAAGTAGTGGTGCTGTGAGATCCAAATTTAATATCTTGTATGACTTCCATGAGCTTGAAGGACTGCATCCATGCGGTTTGGCAAGGATTCATACAACTTATTGATGAAGTCATCAGGAATAGCAAAGAAAGCAGTCTTGCAAGCCTCCCAGAGTTCATCAATATTTTTTGGTTTAGTCTTCCATGCTTCCTCTTTCATCCTACCCCACATATGCTCAATGATGTTCAAGTCTGGTGACTGGGCTGGCCAATCCTGGAGCATCTTGATCTTCTTCGCCCTGAGGAACTTTGATGTGGAGATGGAAGTATGCGATGGAGCACCATCCTGCTGCAGAATTTGGCCTCTTTTATGGTTGGGAATATAAGAGGTAGCTAAGATTTCTTGGTATTTTAGACTATTGATGTTGCCTTCCACCCTGCAGATCTCTCGTACACCCCCATACTGGATGTAACCCCAGACCATGATTTTTCCGCCACCAAACTTCACTGTTTTCTGGGTGAATCTCGGATCCATGCGGGCTCCAGTAGGTCTCCTGCAATATTTGCGGCGACTGTGGTGTAATTCAACAGAAGATCATCTGAAAAATCCACCTTCTGCCACTTTTCCAGCGTCCATCCTTTTAGCAGGCTGTGGGCCTTGGCAAATGCCACACGGTTTTTCAGTCGTCTTTTGTTTAGTGCTGGCTTCTGGGCACTGATTCGACCATGGAGGCCATTTCGAGATAGAATCCGACAAACTGTTCTGGTTGACACGGGGACTTCAGGTGACCAGGTCTCGTGGAGCTCTGCTGCAGTGGAAAATGGGCTGGCGTTGGATTTTCGAGCCAACAAACGGTCCTCTCGAGCAGTTGTCTTGCGGAGTCTGCCTGACCTGGGCTTGTCAAAAACGTCTCCAGTCTCTTCAAATCTTTTTTTTATCCTCTGTACTTGACGCTGAGACACATTGAAGGTGTCTGCCACATCAGCAGTGGATCTGGTCTTCAGCCTCTTGATAATCAACACTTTAGTCTCAGGGTGAATCTTAGGCATGTTTGCAGAGGTCTAGTTGCAATTGAGGTGAAGGTCTAGTGTACTGGGGTTCTTTTTATACACACCTGAGACCTAATTGATCCATTATTAGTCACAGTTGAAGCTCATATGACAAGGCGACAACACTTATGTCTTTGCAAAAATGGACTCAATGGGCTTTACCAAGCTGTGAATATTAGAATACTTTTTGACAGTTTCGTTTTGCACTGAAACATTATTACAAAAGCTGTTGGGATTAAAATGAGCCATTTCTTGTAAAAAAAATCTTGATTAGAAATATATTTCAGCGGCACTTCAGGTCAATTTGTACACAAGCGACAAGACTTTTGTCAAATTTATATATGTATATATATAATCATTATTTTATTGTTTGAGGCTTGTTTTTTTGCTGAACATTTTCTATACAGGGCTCTCCACACTGAAAATAATTCTTAATTTCATATGTACATTATTTTCCCTTTTTATTTATATATTGTTAAAAGTTGTACGAGATTTTTAGGTAATACTTAGCAGGGGTCACCCACCATTTTGAAACTGAGAGCTACTTCATGGGTACTGAGTCACACAAAGGGCTATAGCAGCGAACCACACTCTTCTGAAATCTGTTCAGTGTTCCTTTAGTTATATATTATTAATGATTAATGATACTTAATTATCTCTGTGTATCTATGCATTATCTATGTTTCTCACAATAATTATCAATAATGGCTTGAATTCATTTAAAATTCATTTTAGACACATCTCCCTGATGAGTTTTGCTATTTTTAGAACAGGCCTGCGGGGGCGACTCGTGGTCCTCAGGGGCAACCTGGTGCCTGTGTTGTTGGTGACCCCTGATATATAGTGTATAAAATATAATTTAGTTGCTATGGGAACGTTTTTATTAGACATTTCAAATAATAATCATTAAGCCATTTTCTCGGTGAGGCTCCAAAAAGATTCCTATATTAACTGTACACACTGACGACTTCTCTCCTTGTAGGTTATTGAGTTGAGGAATATGGACGCTCCCTACTTGCTACCAGAACATGTGTTTCGAGAGAAGTGTGTGTAAGTACACGATAAGGAGACGATAGTAAACGGACTCCCGTAAACATTTTGCTTAAATCTTTGCCAGGAATGTTTTCAGAAAGCGTCTGTTTGTGCTGAGAATCAGGACAACAACAACAACAAAAAAGCCACCCTTGATGAAGGTTTTTCCTTTCATGTGGGTAAGCTGAGATAGTGAGTCCTTGAAGAAGCTTGTGGGAGGGAGAAAGAGCGCAGTGCTGAATGTGGACCTGTGATATTCTGTGATGTCCAGGTTGAGCCCCTGTGCAGGGGGTTTAAATTGTTTCAAATGTTGTGTGCACGTATGAACAAAAGCGATAACTGCACTCTCCTACACACATTTCTCATCGAGATAGAGGTCGAGTTCACACACCGTGCAGGCTTTCTACCTTTGCGGTTTCCTCCAGTGTTTCCATTTTTAGATCAGTGTGTGTGTGTGTGTGTGTGTGTGTGTGTGTGTGGCCTAAAATTCTCATGTTTAGGGTTCTAAACTCATTACAGATATATATATATATATATATATATATATATATATATATATATATATATATATATATATATATATATGCGCATTTCTAGCACTGATCAGATACAGACAGTGATCTTGCTTAATATATTCACAGAGGAGTCCATTTAGAGTGTTTCTCTAATATTGGCACCCTCTGTAGCTAATATATTAAGACAAAAAATAGTATTCAAAATATTAAGGGTATTGATTTTGAACACAAGTTTTATCAAAACCGTATATTTAAAGAACACTGTATACTAGGGCTACATGTATACTTCGGTACAGGGCTTTCAGTTT